>SJYQ01000392.1:684178-864644 GCA_006410935.1 Redunca redunca | reverse complement strand
CAAAATCACTGCAGATGGTGATTGCAGCCATGAAATTAAAAGCCGCTTACTCCTTGGAAGAAAAGTTACGACAAACCTAGATAGCATATTCAAAATTAGAGACATTACTTTGCCGACTAAGGTCCGTCTAGTTAAGGCTATGGTTTTTCCTGTGGTCATGTATGGATGGATGTGAGAGTTGGACTATGAAGAAGGCTGAGCACCGAAGAATTGATGCTTTTGAACTGTGGTGTTGGAGAAGACTCTTGAGAGTCCCTTGGACTGCAAGGAGATCCAACCAGTCCCTTCTGAAGGAGATCAACCTTGGGATTTCTTTGGAAAGAATGATGCTAAAGCTGAAACTCCAGTACTTTGGCCACCTGATGCGAAGAGTTGACTCATTGGAAAAGACTCTGATGCTGGGAGGGATTGGTGGCAGGAGGAGAAGGGGACGACCAAGGATGAGATGGCTGGATGGCATCACTGACTCGATGGACATAAGTCTGAGTGCTCCGGGAGTTGGTGATGAACAGGCAGGCCTAGCGTGCTGCAATTCATGGGGTCACAAAGAGTCGGACACGACTGAGCAACTGAACTGAACTGAGTATAAGGGCCAGAAGAACAACTGAAAGAGTTGAAAAAGGCAGCCTTTGGGGATCATGATTGGAGGGCAAAGAGATAAGGATGAGAGATAAGCCCTTTAGAAGTACATTGACTTTTAACTTTGTGTTAACCTTTTGTACATTTTACACAATAGCCAAATGATAGAAATAGCCCCAAGAGCCCATTGATGAATGAATGGATAAGCAAAATGTGGTATATACATACACTGAAGTATTATCCAACCTTTAAAAGAAATTATTTTCTTTGGCCATACTGCATGCAGGATTTTATCCTACCGAGGGATTGAACCCATGCCCCCTGCCAGTGCCCTCTGGAGTGGAAGCATGGAGTCCTAATCACTGAACCAAGAGGGAATTACCTTTAAAAGAAAAGAAATTCTGACACATGTTACAGCTTGAATGAATTGTGAAGGCATTATGCTAAGTGAAATAAGCCAGTCACAAAAAGGCAAGTACTACATGGTTCCACTTATAAGAGCTACATAGAGTAACTCATAGTAAATTCATAGGAAAAGAAAGTAGAAGGTGGTTTCCAGGAGCTGTGGGGGAAGGAAGAATGGGCAGTTGTTTAATGGGTACAGCGTTTCAGTTTTGCAAGATGAAAAGAGTTCTGGAGATTGGTTGCCCAACATGTGAATGTACTTAATGTTAACAAACTGTATACTTTAAAACAGTCAAGATGGTAAGGTTATCTGTAATTTACTGCAATATTTTTTTTTAATTGTGCTGTTCTTAGTTGCTCAGTTGTAGCCATCTTTGCAACCCCATGGACTGTAGCCCGCCAGGCTCCTCTGTTCGTGGGACTCCCCAAGCAAGAATGCTGGAGTGGGTTGCCATGCCCTCTTCCGGGGGATCTTCTCAACTCAGGGGTTGAACCCAGGTCTCCCGCATTTCAGGCATATTCTTTATCATCTGAACCATCAAGAAAGCCCAAGAATACTGAAGTTGGTAGCCTATCCCTTCTCCAGGGGGTCTTTCTGACCCAGGAATCAAACCAGGGTTTCCTGCATTGCAGGCAGATTCTTTACCAGCTGAGCTACCAGAGAAGCTCTTTTAAAAATTAAACAACAACAAAGACAATATAACCTGGTGGTGGAGTCATAACCAGGTGATGTACAAATACCAATCAATATGGCATGAGAAATGGAATAATCAAAATAGACACAAACAGTTAAAACTGAAAAACTTAGCAGCTAGTTATATGCCAACCCATGGTATTAAAACCCAAGGTTTGATTTTTTTTATCTATTTTACTGTCTCATACTATGAGTATATAATATAACTTTGCAGGAATTGAGCCTATAGTACAAGTTAGGAGATCCAAGCATGATGTAACAGAAAGAGCACTGAAACCACCCTCCTCTCCTTTTTTTGCACCCTGCTTAAAATTTTTTTAAAAAATAATGTTTAAAAGAGATCATAAATATGAAAGTATACTGTCATTTCTATAATCTGTAAAATAAGGACTTCTAGCAAAATTATGCTTTTCCATGACTAAGACAGTATCTAATTATGAGTTAGAGTCTTCCCTAGGGCTTCTGAAATCACCCCATTTCCAAAGTGAACACATTATCTTCAAAGGTTCCTCTTACTGCAATTTATTTATTGCAACAAGCTAAGAATTGTGTTGCAAAGGAGAAATCAAAAGTACTTCATCAAATTGAAGGTGCCAGCTACAGTCACCCTGAGCAAAAAGAGATATAGACTGTCTTTGACTTTTCAACAACATCTGGTCACTCTGGGTGGACAGTCTACTTAACACCTGTACTTTCAGAAACTTTTTGTAAGTATAACTGATATTAGAGGCCTAAACCCTCTAAAGAATTATTTAAGATATTCCTTGGGCTAACTTACATACTCAAAAACTCAAAACCTTGGAAACTAGAAATATGACCACTGATAAACTCCTTGACATTAGCCTTGGCTATGGTTTTTTGGACTTGACACCAAAAAGAAAGAAAACAAAAGCAAAAATAAACAAGGAGGATGACATAAAACTATAAAGCTCTGACAACAAAGGAAGCCACCAATGAAACAAAAAGGCAACCAGCAGAATAGGACAAAACATTTGCAAATCATATATCTGGTAAGTGGATAATATCCAAAATACACAGAGAATTCACACAACTCAATAGTAAAAATATCTGATTAAAAAATAAGCAGATGATCTGAATAAATAAATAATTTTTCCAAAGATGATACACAGATAATCAACTGGTACCTGAAAGGATGTTCAACATCATTGATCACCAGGGAAATGTAAACCAAAACTACACAGAGACATCACTTCATACCTATTAGAATGGATATTATTAAAAAGAAAAGAAACAAGTGTTGGTGAGGATGTGGGAAAAAATGAACTCTTGTGCACTGTTGATAAGAATGCAACCATTATGGAAAACATTATGAACGTTCCTCAAAAAATTAAAAATAAAACTATTATATGACCGAGCAGTTCTCCTCCTGAGCATTTATTTCAGTAAAGCAAAAACACCAACTTGAAAAAATATATGCATAATCATGTTCATTGCAGCATTATTTACAATAACTATGATATAGAAACAGCTTAACTGTCTATTAACAGATGAGTGTATAAAGAAAATTTGGTATAGATAGATTTAGATATATATAATGGAATATTATTAAGTCATATAAATGTGGGAATTGTCATTTGTGACAACATGGATGGACCTTGAGGGAATATGCTGAGTGAAAAAAAATCAGTCAGAGAAAGACATTTGTCCATATAATCTCACATATATGTGGATTCCAAGCAAAGCTCATAGATACAAACAACAGATTGTTAGTTGCCACTGACAGGAGTAGAGAGTGGGCCAGATGGATGAAGGGAGTCAAAAGATGCAAACTTGCAGTTACAAAATAAATGTCATGGGGACACATTGTACAGGATGGTGATTATAGTTAATAATACTGTATTACGTATTTGAAAGTTAAGAAGAGTAGATGTTAAAAATCTCATCAAAAGAAAAAAATCCTGTTGCTGCATACGGAGGTGGATATATGCTAGATCTGTTGTGCTAATAATTTTGCAATGCATACAAATGTTGAATCATTACATTGTACACCTGAAACTAACATAATGTTGTATGCCAATTATACCTCAATTTTTTATTTTTAAAAGGACACCCTCCAAAATGAGAATGACCACCGAGATGTTTTCCAGCCTGCTCCAGGTTGTTCAGACGTGATGCAATCCCCTTCCTTTCCAAATCACTCAACAAAGTTGGAATGAACCCTTAGGATTTTCCCCAAGAAGCTCTCAAGGATGTCAACAACTGAATTTACTCTCTAACGAAATAAAACTTAAAAAGTAGAGGCGGTCCTAAGATGGCAGAAGAATAGGACGAGGAGACCACTTTCTCCCCCACAAATTCATCAAAAAAACATTTCAACACAGAGTAAATTCTACAAAACAACTTCTGAATGCTGGCAGAGGACCTCAGGTACCCAGAAAAGCAGATCATTGTCTTCAAAAACAGATGGAGAAGTCTTGAGGCTACTGTAGAAATAAAACTGAAAACCAGAAGCAGGAGGCTTAAGTCCAAATCCTGACAACATCAGAGAACTCCTAAATCGAGGGAACATTAATCAATAGGAGCTTATCAAACGCCTCCATACCTACACTGAAAACAAGCACCACCCAAGGCCCAACAAGTTCAGAGCAAGACATACCACGCAAATTCTCCAGCAACACAGGAACACACCCCTGAGCTTCAATATACAGGCAGCTCAAGTTACTCCAAAACCATAGACGTCTCATAACTCATTACTGGACACTTCATTGCACTCCAGAGAGAAGAAATCCAGCTCTACCCACCAGAACTCCAACACAAGATTCTCTAACCAAGAAACCTTGGCAAGCCACTGATACAACCCCACCCACAGCGAGGAAACTCCATAATAAAGAGAACTCCACAAATTCCCAGAATACAGAAAGGCCACCCCAAATGCAGCAATATAACCAAGATAAAGAGACAGAGGAATACCCAGCAGGCAAAGGAACAGGAGAAAAGCCCACCAAACCAAACAAAAGAGGAAGATATAGGGTATCTACCTGAGAAAGAATTCCGAATATTGATAGTGAAAATGATCCAAAATCTGGAAATCAAAATGGAATCACAGATAAATAGCCTGGAGACAAGGATTGAGAAGATGCAAGAAAGGTTTAACAAGGACCTAGAAGAAGTAAAAAAGAGTCAATATATAATGAATAATGCAATAAATGAGAATAGAAACACTCTGGAGGCAACAAATAGTAGAATGTCAGAGGCAGAAGATAAGATTAGTGAAATAAAAGATAGAATGGTAGAAATAAATGAATCAGAGAGGAAAAAAGAAAAACGAATTAAAAGAAATGAGGACAATCTCAGAGACCTCCAGGACAATATGAAATGCTCCAACATTCGAATTATAGGAGTCCCAGAAGAAGAAGACAAAAAGAAAGACCATGAGAAAATACTTGAGGAGATAATAGTTGAAAACTTCCCTAAAATGGGGAAGGAAATAATCACCCAAGTCCAAGAAACCCAGAGAGTTCCAAACAGGATAAATCCAAGGCGAAAAACCCCAAGACACATATTAATCAAATTAACAAAGATCAAACACAAAGAACAAACATTAAAAGCAGCAAGGGAAAAACGACAAATAACACACAAGGGGATTCCCACAAGGACAACTGCAGATCTCTCAATAGAAACACTTCAGGCCAGGAGGGAATGGCAAGACATACTTAAAGTGATAAAAGAAAATAACCTACAGCCCAGATTACTGTACCCAGCAAGGATCTCATTCAAATGTGAAGGAGAAATCAAAAGCTTTACAGACAAGCAAAAGCTGAGAGAATCCAGCACCACCAAACCAGCTCTCCAGCAAATGCTAAAGTATATTCTCTAGACAGGAAACACAAAAAGGGCATATAAACCTGAACCCAAAACAATAAAGTAAATGGTAATGGGATCATACTTATCAATAATTACCTTAAAAGTAAATGGGTTGAATGCCCCAAACAAAAGACAAAGACTGGCTTAATGGATACAAAAACAAGACCCCTATATATGCTGCCTACAAGAGACCCACCTCAAAACAAGGGACACATACAGACTGAAAGTGAAGGGCTGGAAAAAGATATTCCAAGCAAACAGAGATGAAAAGAAAGCAGGAGTAGCAATACTCATATCTGATAAAATGGACTTTAAAACAAAGGCTGTGAAAAGAGACAAAGAAGGCCACTACATAATGATTAAAGGATCAATCCAAGAAGATATAACAATTATAAATATATATGCACCCAACATAGGAGCACTGCAATATGTAAGACAAATGCTAACAAGTATGAAAGGGGAAATTAACAATAACACAATAATAGTGGGAGACTTTAATACCCCACTCACATCTATGGACAGATCAACTAAACAGAAAATTAACAGAGAAACGCAAACTTTAAATGATACAGTAGACCAGTTAGACCTAATTGATTTCTATGAGACATTTTACCCCAAAACAATGAGTTTCACCTTTTTCTCAAGAGCTCACGGAACCTTCTCCAGGATAGATCACATCCTGGGCCATAAATCTAACCTTGATAAATTCAAAAAAATTAAAATCATTCCAAGCATCTTTTCTGACCATAATGCAATAAGATTAGACCTCAATTAAAGGAGAAAAACTATTAAACATTCCAACATATGGAGGCTGAACAACGTGCGTCTGAATAACCAACAAATCACAGAAGAAATCAAAAAAGAAATCAAAATATGCGAAGAAATGAATGAAAATAAAAACACAACAACCCAGAACCTGTGGGACACTATAAAAGCAGTGCTAAGGGGAAAGTTCATAGCAATAAAGGCATACCTCAAGAAACAAGAAAAAAGTCAAATAAATAACCTACCTCTACACCTAAAGTAACTAGAAAAGGAAGAAAAGGAGAACCTCAGATTTAGTAGAAGGAAAGAAATTTTTAAAATTAGGGCAGAAATAAATGCAAAAGAAAAGAGACCATAGCAAAAATCAACAAAGCCAAAAGCTGGTTCTTGGAAAGGATAAATAAAATTGACAAACCATTAGCCAGACTCATCAAGAAACAAAGAGAGAAAAATCAAATCAATAAAATTAGAAATGAAAATGGAGAGATCACAACAGAAAACACAGAAATACAAAGGATCATAACAGCCTACTATCAGCAATTATATGCCAATAAAATAGACAACGTGGAAGAAATGGACAAATTCTTAGAAAAGTACAACTTTCCAAAACTGAACCAGGAAGAAATAGAAAATCTTAACAGACCCATCACAAGCACAGAAATTGAAACTGTAATCAGAAATCTTCCAGCAAACAAAAGCCCAGGTCCAGACGGCTTCACAGCTGAATTCTACCAAAAATTTAGAGAAGAGTTAACACCTATCCTACTCAAACTCTTCCAGAAAATTGCAGAGGAAGGTAAACTTCCAAACTCATTCTATGAGGCCACCATCACCCTAATACCAAAACCTGACAAAGATGCCAAAAAAAGAAAAAAGAAAACTACAGACCAATATCACTGATGAACATAGATGCAAAAATCCTTAAAAAAATTCTAGCAATCAGAATCCAACAACACATTAAAGAGATCATACATCATGACCAAGTGAGCTTTATCCCAGGGATGCAAGGATTCTTCAATATCTGCAAATCAATCAATGTAACACACCACATTAACAAATTGAAAAATAAAAGCCATATGATTATCTCAATAGATGCAGANGGAAAAGAAGAAGTAAAACTCTCACTGTTTGCAGATGACATGATCCTCTACAGAGAAAACCCTAAAGACTCCACCAGAAAATTACTAGAGTTAATCAATGAATATAGTAAAGTTGCAGGATATAAAATCAACACACAGAAATCCCTTGAATTCCTATACACTAATAATGAGAAAGTAGAAAAAGAAATTAAGGAAACAATTCCATTCACCATTGCAACAAAAATAAAATACTTAGGAATATACCTACCTAAAGAAACTAAAGATCTATATATAGAAAATTATAAAACACTGATGAAAGAAATCTAAAGGACACTAATAGATGGAGAAATATACCATGTTCATGGATCGGAAGAATCAATATAGTGAAAATGAGTATACTACCCAAAGCAATCTACAAATTCAATGCAATCCCTATCAAGTTACCAGTGGTATTTTTCACAGAGCTAGAACAAATAATTTCACAATTTGTATGGAAATACAAAAACCCTCGAATAGCCAAATCAATCTTGAGAAAGAAGAATGGAACTGGAGGAATCAACCTTCCTGACTTAAGGCTCTACTACAAAGCCACAGTCATCAAGACAGTATGGTACTGGCACAAAGACAGAAATATAGATCAGTGGAACAAAATAGAAAGCCCAGAGATAAATCCACACACCTATGGACACCTTATCTTTGACAAAGAAGGTAAGAATATACAATGGAGAAAAGACAATCTCTTTAACAAGTGGTGCTGGGAAAACTGGTCACACTTGTAAAAGAATGAAACTAGATCACTTTCTAACACCATACATAAAAATAAACTCAAAATGGATTAAAGATCTAAATGAAAGACCAGAAACTATAAAACTCCTAGAGGAGAACATAGGCAAAACACTCTCCAACATAAATCACAGCAGGATCCTCTAAGATCCACCTCCCAGAATATTGGAAATAAAATCAAAAATAAACAAATGGGACCTAATTAAACTTAAGCTTCTGCACAACAAAGGAAACTATAAGCAAGGTGAAAAGACAGCCTTCAGAATGGGAGAAAATAATAGCAAATGAAGCAACTGACAAACAACTAATCTCAAAAATATACAAGCAACTTATGCAGCTCAAGTCCAGAAAAATAAATGACCCAATCAAAAAATGGGCCAAAGAACTAAACAGACGTTTCTCCAAAGAAGACATACAGATGGCTAACAAACACACGAAAAGATGCTCAACATCACTCATTATCAGAGAAATGCAAATCAAAACCACAATGAGGTATCATTTCACACCAGCCAGAATGGCAGCGATCCAAAAGTCTACAAGCGATAAAAGCTGGAGAGGGTGTGGAGAAAAGGGAACCCTCCTACACTGTTGGTGGGAATGCAAATTAGTACAACCACTATGGAGAACAGTGTGGAGATTCCTTTAAAAATTGCAAATAGAACTGCGTTATGACCCAGCAATCCCACTGCTGGGCATACACACCGAGGAAACCAGAATTGAAAGAGACACGTGTATCCCAATGTTCATCACAGCACTGTTTATAATAGCCAGGACATGGTAACAACCTAGATGTCCATCAGCAGATGAATAGATAAGAAAGCTGTAGTATATATACACAATGGAGTATTACTCAGCCATTAAAAAGAGTACATTTGAATCAGTTCTAATGAGGTGGATGAAACTGGAGCCTATTATACAAAATGAAGTAAGCCAGAAAGAAGAACACCAATACAGTATACTAACACATATATATGGAATTTAGAAAGATGGTAATGATAACCCTCTATGCGAAATAGCAAAAGAGACACAGATGCAGAGAACGGACTTTTAGACTCTGTGGGAGAGGGAGAGGGTGGGATGATTTGGGAGAATGGCATTGAAACATGTATACTATCAGATAAGAAACGAATCACCAGTCTATGTTTGATACAGGATACAGGATGCTTGGGGCTGGTGCACAGGGATGATCCAGAGAGATGATATGAGGTGGGAGGTGGGAGGCAGGTTCAGGATTGGGAACTCATGTACACCCGTGGCTGATTCATGTCAATGTATGGCAAAACCAATACAGTATTGTAAAGCAAAATAAAGTAAAAATAAAAATTAAAAAAAAAACTTAAAAAGTAAACAAACAACAAGAAGGTGGGGACTAAATCTTGAGCCCTCTAATGCATAAATCAGAAAAATGATAGTCCCTAGAACAGTTAGTTTCAGTGGGATACGGCACTGTAAGGTATGCATAGGCTGAAGAAGTTTGTAAAGAGAGATCATCAACATAGGGAGGTGAGGACTACAGAGACATACCTTTGAAATTCACTCTTCCAACTAAGGACAGCCTCAAGTGCAGATGTGGCTTTCGATTTCTGTAACTTCCTTTCAGAATTATAAATTGGAAAAATCACAGCCCTGGGAAGTCCAAATCTTGGATTTAGTGGTTCTTGCATGTTAACTAGCCGGATGGGCCCAATGCAGCCTTTGTGTGTGTGTGTGTGAACCTCAGCAGTTGCATCTGTGGTTAAGGTTGTCTCTCAGTACCCTTTTAGCTCTAACATTCTTTGACTCAATAAGTCTATTCCCCTGAAGAGTCTAAGAGTTTTATTAGTAGGTAAACTTGGTGACAACTTCTTAGCCACTGCTCAGTAAAGGGAAGAACAGGAGTGGGAAGTGAGGTTAATTGGTTCAGAAAGTATCCTGTCAGTATTTTAGGGCATGGGAGAGACTGTCATTGATATCATGAATATTGTTTGGTGACTATATACACACTTTTGGGATTGAGATGACTAACAGACTGACATCCAGTTAAAGGGAAAGGAGAAAAGACAATCTACCCACAATCACTGGGGCATTGGGAAGAAGGAGGGACTGGAAAAGCTAACAGACTTCAAGGCTTATGAAGATGAAGAATATTCAATAGAGCCAAGTCATTCATTCATTTCTTCATTCGTTCTTCCAACAGATACTTATTTGGTCCTTCCGTGTGAAAATAATTTAAAACAAGCCAAAAATGTTTCTATCAAATTGGCTTTATAATTTAAAATACAGTTTTATTTTACAAGTTTCATCCAATATCAACTCTATGGGATATAAGTTCCTGCTTAAGACCACAGAAAAGCTCAGAGAGGTTGAGTTTAACAAATATCACAGAGCTAATTCACTGAAAAATCGGAATCAAATTTAAGTTCTCTCATTCTTGTTTTTATGTTCTTCCTGCACATCACAAATATGACCATCTGCTCCTGCAATTTCTTATCTTTGCCCTAACAAGTCGAAGGTCTTGGGCCCCAATATGCCAACACCCTTCTTAGGGCTGAAGATGGGCCACCCCATAATATGCCTCAATGACATGTTGATTATTTTTCATTAAAGTTATTTAAGAAACAACCAAAGCAAGAGAGACACTCTGACCCTCCTCTCTTTCTCCCTGAAAGCAGAAAATAAATCTCCACTGTGAAAGGTATATTTCCTGAATCTGGATTTAAAAAGGAACCTTTATATATCAGAATAGGGAATTCAAGTTGAGACACCTATATGAACAAAACACATTACTTTTAAGATTTACGATCTCATGCCCAGTGTTTCTCATGATGTACTCTGCATATAACTTAAATAAGCAGGGTGACAATATACAGCCTTGATGTACTCTTTTCCTGATTTGGAACCAGTCTGTTGTTCCGTGCCCAGTTCTAACTGTTGCTTCCTGACCTGCATATAGATTTCTCAAGAAGCAGGTCAGGTGGTCTGGTATTCCCATCTTTTCCAGAATTTTCCACAGTTTATTGTGATCCACACAGTCAAAACCTTTGGTATAATCAATAAACCAGAAACAGATGTTTTTCTGTAACTCTCTTGTTTTTTCGATGATCCAGTAGATGTTGACAATTTGATCTCTGGTTCCTCTGCCTTTTCTGAAACCAGCTTGAACATCTGGAAGTTCTCAGTTCACATATTGTTGAAGACTGGTTTGGAGAATTTTGAGCATTACTCTGCTAGCATGTGAGATGAGTGCAGTTGTGCGGTGGTTTGAGCATTCTTTGGCATTGTCTTTCTTAGGGATTGGAATGAAGACTGAACTTTTCCAGTCCTATGGCCACTGCTGAGTTTTCCAAATTTGCTTGCATATTGAGTGCAACACTTTCACAGCATCATCTTTCAGGATTTGAAATAGCTCAACTGGAATCCATCCCCTCCACTAGCTTTGTTCCTAGTGATGCTTCCTAAGGCCCACCTGACTTAGCATTCCAGGATGTCTGGCTCTAGGTGAGTCGTCACACCATCGTGATCATTCGGGTCATGAAGATCTTTTTTGTACAGTTCTTCTGTGTATTCTTGCCACCTTTCTTAACATCTTCTGCTTCTGTTAGGTCCATACTATTTCTATCCTTTATTGAGCCCATCTTTGCATGAAATGTTTCCTTGGTATCTCTAATTTTCTTGACAATATCTCTAGTCTTTGCCATTCTATTGTTTTCCTCTATTTCTTTGCATTGATCACTGAGGAAGGCTTTCTTATTTCTCCTTGCTATTCTTTGGAACTCTGCATTCAAATGGGTATATATTTCCTTTTCTCCTTTGCTCTTGGCTTCTCTTCTTTTCAGTTATTTGTAAGGCCTCCTCAGGCAATCATTTTGCTTTTTTGCATTTCTTTTTCTTAGGGATGATCTTGCTCCCTGTCTCCTTGTCCCTGTACACTGTCACAAACCTCCATCCATAGTTCATCAGCACAAGCTGGAATAAAGACTGCAAGGAGAAATATCAATAACCTCGGATATGCAGCTGACACCATCCTTAACACAGAAAGTGAAAAACTAAAGAGCCTCTTGATGAGAGTGAAAGAGGAGAGTGAAAAAGTTGGCTTAAAGCTCAACATTCAGAAATCTAAAATCATGTCATGAAGTCCCATAATTTCATGGCAAATAGATGGGGAACCAGTGGAGACAGTTCAGTTCAGTTCAGTTCATTTCAGTCACTCAGTCGTGTCCGACTCTTTGCGACTCCATGAATCTCAGCACGCCAGGCCTCCCTGTCCATCACCAACTCCTGGGATTCACTCAGACTCACGTCCATCAAGTCTGTGATGCCATCCAGCCATCTCATCCTCTGTCGTCCCCTTCTTCTCCTGCCCCCAATCCCTCCCAGCATCAGAATCTTTTCCAATGAGTCAACTCTTCACATGAGGTGGCCAAAGTACTGGAGTTTCAGCTTCAGCATCATTCCTTCCAAAGAAATCCCAGGGCTGATCTCCTTCAGAATGGACTGGTTGGATCTCCTTGCAGTCCAAGGGACTCTCAAGAGTCTTCTCCAACACCACAGTTCAAAAGTATCAGTTCTTCAGTGCTCAGCCTTCTTCACAGTCCAACTCTCACATCCATACATGACCACAGGAAAAACCATAGCCTTGACTAGACGGACCTTAGTCGGCAAAGTAATGTCTCTGCTTCTGAATATGCTATCTAGGTTTGTCATAACTTTTCTTCCAAGGAGTAAGCGTCTTTTAATTTCATGGCTGCAGTCACCATCTGCATTGATTTTGGAGCCCAAAAAAAAGTCTGACACTGTTTCCACTGTTTCCCCATCTATTTCCCATGAAGTGATGGGACCAGATGCCATGATCTTCATTTTTTGAATGTTGAGCTTTAAGCCAACTTTTTCACTTTCCACTTTCACTTTCGCAGTGGCTGACTTTATTTTTCTGGGCTCCAAAATCACTGCAGATGGTGATTGCAGCCATGAAATTAAAAGACATTTACTACTTGGAAGAAAAGTTACGACCAACATAGATAGCATGTTAAAAAAGCAGAGACGTTACTTTGCCAACAAAGGTCCATCTAGAAAAGGCTATGGTTTTTCCAGTGGTCATGTATGGATGTGAGAGTTGATCTATAAAGAATGCTGAGCACCAAAGGATTGATGCTTTTGAGCTGTGGTGTTGGAGAAGACTCTTGAGAGTCCCTTGGACTGCAAGGAGATCCAACCAGTCCATCTTAAAGGAAATCAGTTATGAATGTTCATTGGAAGGACTGATGTTGAACCTTAAACTCCAATATTTTGACCACCTGATGGAAAGAAGTGACTCATATGAAAAAAACCCTGATGCTGGGAAAGATTGAAGGCAGGAGGAAAGGTGGACGATAGAGGATGAAATGGTTGGATGGCATCACCGACTCAATGGGCATGAGTTTGAATAAACTCCAGGAGGTGATGATGGACAGGGAGGTCTGGCATGCTGCAGTCCATGGGGCCATAAAGAGTCAGACAGGACTCAATGACTGAACTGAACTGATCTCATGCCCAAACTCTGTTTAGATGTTTCATTGATTGAATACCTCAAATCTGTTTCTTTTTCCTGTGACTCCCTCACAAATTTAATATTTATTTGTCCAAAAGTACAAAAGCTGCCAGTGTTTGGACTCCTTTTTAAAAAAATAAAGGATAATTTTACAATATTGCGTTGGTTTCTGCCATACAACGACATGGATCAGCCATAAATATACATGTATCCCGTCCCTCTTGGATCTCCCTCCCACTACCCTCCCCCATCCCACTGCTCTAGGTCATCACAGAAGGCTGCATTGGGCTCCCTGTATTATACAGCAGCTTCCCACTAGTTATCTATTTTACACATGGTAGTGTATATATGTCAACTGGACTTAGAACAACTGGCTCAAAACTGGGAAAGGAGTACAAGAAGACTATATACTGTCACCCTGTTTATTTAACTTTGCAGAGTACATTATGTGAAATACTGGGTTGGATGAATCACAAGACTGGAATCAAGATTGTCAGGAAAAATATCAACCACCTCAGATATGTAGATGATGCCACTCTAATGGCAGCAAGTGAAGAGCCGGTAAAGAGCCTCTTGATGAGGGTGAAAGAGGAGAATGATAAAGCTGGCTTGAAACTCAACATTGATGTCAAGAAACTGACATCATGGAATCTAGTGCCATCACTTCATGGCACGTAGATGGGGAAAAAGTAAAAGCAGGGACTGATCTTATTTTCTTAGGCTCCAAAACCAGTGCAGATGATGATTGAAACCATGAAATTAAGACATTTGCTCCTTGGAAGGAAAGCTATGAAAAACTTAGAAAGCATAGTGAAAGGCAGAGACCTCACTTTGCTAACCAAGGTGCATAAAGTCAAAGTTATGATTTCTCCAGTAGTCATGAATGGATGTGAGATTTGTACCATAAAGAAGACTGAGTGCAGAGGAATTCATTCCTTTGTTTGTAGTGCTGGAGAAGACTCTTGAGAGTCCTTTGAACAGCAAGGAGATCAAACCAGTCACTCTTAAAGGAAATCAACCCTAAATATTCATTGAAAGGACTGATGCTAAAGCCAAAGCTCCTATACCTTGCCCAGTTGATGCAAAAAACTGACTCACTAGAAAGACCCTGATGCTGGGAAAACTTGAAGGCAAAAGGAGAATGGGGTGGCACAGAATGGCGTGGTTAAATAGCATCACTGACTCAATGAATATAAATTTGAGCAAACTCTGAGAAATAATGGAGAACAGAGGTGTCTGGTGACTGAATAAAAAGTGTATGTATGTCAAAGCAGCTATCTCAATTCTCCCAACACTCTCCTTCCCACACTGTGTCCATAGTCTGTTCTGTATGTCTGTATCTCTATTCCTGTCCTACAAACAGGTTCATCAGTACCATTTTTCCACATTCCATATATATACATTAATATATGATATTTGTTTTTCTCTTTCTGACTTACTTCATTCTGTGTAACAGGCTCTAGCTTCATCCACCTCAGTTCAACTGACTCAAATTTGTTCCTTTTATGGCTAAGTAATATTCCATTGTTTATATGTACTATATCTTCTTTATCCATTCATCTGTCAACACATACAGCAACTATGGAGAACAACATGGAAATTCCTTAAAANGTTCAACTGACTCAAATTTGTTCCTTTTATGGCTAAGTAATATTCCATTGTTTATATGTACCATATCTTCTTTATCCATTCATCTGTCAACACATACAGCAACTATGGAGAACAACATGGAAATTCCTTAAAAAAAAAAAAAAACTAGCAATAAAACTACCAACTTACCCACTACTGGACATATACCCTGAGAAAACCATAATTCAAAAAGATGTATGTACTCCAGTGCTCATTGCAGCTCTATTTACAATAGCCAGGATATGGAAGCTACATAGATGGCCACTTCTTGGGTCCAATTTCTAGGAAACCATTGTGTGCAAGAAATTTTTTTTTCTTTTTCTCCTGTTAATCTGCCTTGTGTTAATTTTATTAGTCTAGCCACATGAACTCAAGAGGATTAAAGGGGAAAATTTCCCACTCCTTTTTTTCTTCATTTGGCTACATGAGAACAAAAAACTGAAAATAAAAGTCCTATAAGAGTTTAATTTTGTCAAATAGGAAGGAGAAATGTGCATTTTCTTCCCAAGAGGTAACATTGGTATTCCTAAACTACAAATATGCTGAAGGTGGGCTCTGAAACTGGCTTTATATTAACTTATCTGGACCTCAACCCTCATCTGCCTAGTGACAGTATCTGCCCAAATCCAGTGTAGAGTTTCTTTTCTAGTATCAAATAAAGTGGAATACATAGACATCTATTAAAAATAAGAAGTGAAGCTATAACTGTGGTGTGATTCTTATGGTTATTAAATGTGTGGTTTGGAGAATAGATAATAGCCAGTTCTGGCTTGACTTCAGGCTTGGAGATCCAGCAAATTCAGAGAAGAGGGATTGGACACAAAGGAGCAAAGTCCATAAGCAGCTCAATGCTTAGAAAATAAGGAACAGTTGGTCTTACAGCTTGGCTGGGCAGGAGTGTTGGCACAGATCCTCAGATTATCATGCTCTGACTGGTGAATCAAGTGGGCCTCACCCGGGGCTGGACATTAGCTTCCTTCTGGTTAGAGAGAAGCAGGGGAGGTTGCGACCATCTGTTCTGCTCAGGATGTCACTATACCTCTTGCAGATTTTCTTGCAAAAGCATAGTCCAAGCCAGGTCCTTGGCAGAATCACAAAGCAAAATATCTCTGTTTCCACAACTTCTTCACTCTCCCCTTTCCTTCAAGTCATAGTGCCACTCTAGCGGCCCCAGCAGCTCACACTCCTGACCCTTGTAGCCCTCAAAGCCAGTATGTGGAGACAGCACCCTGTGTGATCCAGACATCTCTGCTCCTCACCCCCAAATTCACTGAAAGTGAACCATATCTTTCTTGTCTTCCTCTCAGCAAGTTGCCATTTGGAAATCAGAGCAGATAAGTAGCTCACAGAAGAACTTATAAAAGATGACCAAAGTTAAAACCAACCCCTCTCAAGAATACTAACATGTTAATAATAGGATCTTAAATAGTTCAGTTCAGTTCAGTTGCTCAGTCGCGTATGACTCTTTGTGACCCCATGGACGGCAGCACGCCAGGCCTCCCTGTCCATCACCAACTCCCAGAGTTTACTCAAACTCATGTCCATCGAGTCAGTGATGCCATCCAAACATCTCATCCTCTGTCATCTCCTTCTCCCCCTGCCTTCAATCTTTCCCAACATCAGGGTCTTTTCAAATGAGTCAGTTCTTCACACCAGGTGGCCAAAGTATTGGGGAATTAAATAATGCCCCCCCCCATAAAAAAAGAAATTATGAATGCCAAAAGGATTATCACCAAGAAAAGCAATGGCATTACAGGGTGGATATCTTGAGGCTAAGTAGTGGAAGAATTCTATTTACTCACCATCAGAAACACTGCATTTCTTGATCCTGTAAAGTTCTCCTCAAAAAGCAGAATCATTACACAATAACCAAAAAACAAATATGAAGCCCATGACAAAGCATTAAGTTCAGTTCAGTTCAGTTCAGTCGCTCAGTCATGTCTGACTCTTTGCGACCCCATGAATTATAGCACGCTAGGCCTCCCTGTCCATCACCAACTCCCAAAGTTCACTCAGACTCATGTCCATCGAGTCAGTGATGCCATCCAGCCATCTCATCCTCTGTCGTCCCCTTTTTCTCCTGCCCCCAATCCCTCCCAGCATCAGAATCTTTTCCAATGAGTCAACTCCTCTCATGAGGTGGCCAAAGTACTGGAGTTTCAGTTTTAGCATCATTCCTTCCAAAGAAATCCCAAGGCTGATCTCCTTCAGAATGAACTGGTTGCTTTGTCAATTACAAATGACGACTAGACAGAGGTTGTAATTATCAGTTATTGTCTTTTTTTAATTAAAAAGGAAGCAGAATGGTCTCTGGAAACATCAAACGGGTGGTGAAATGTTACTTAAGACAAGTGGCTCTATGACTGATGTCTGTAGCGGGCTCAGCATAACACATGTAACAACTCTGAATGGTTTGTTCATACTGGGGATCCCCAAAGCCTGGAGCCTTTAAATATCTTTCTTTTATTTTTCCTTACTCTTGTTTCAGTTGTATTTCTGATACAACTAAAATAGTGCTTTACTTAATATCTGCATGTTTCCACTGCAATTATTAAAATATATCAAAGTTTAAAAGGCCCTTAGAGGGAATTCTCTGGTGGTCCAGTCATTAGGACTCCAAACTTCCACTGCAGGAGGTGGTCTCTGGGCAGGGATCCTGCAAGCCATGCAGCATGGCCAAAAACAAACAAATGAACAAAACAGCCTTTAGAGTTCATTTAGCTCTCACTGCACATGATAATAACGTGAGGAACTCTATTTTGGTACCTAAGTTTGGACCTCAGTCTTGTCCAATTAAATCAGAATCTTTATAGGTATACATCCGCTTTCATTTTTGTTTTAACTCCACAGGTTATTCTGATGAGTACTTAGAGTTCAGAACCACCGGTCTTTGTGCCAGTACAGAAATATAGATCAATGGAACAAAATAAACACCTTATCTTTGGCAAAGGAGGCAAAAATATACAGTGGAGAAAAGAAAATCTCTTTAACAAGTGGTGCTGGGAAAACTAGTCAACCACTTGTAAAAAAATGAAACTAGAACACTTTCTAACACCACACACAAAAATGAACTCAAAATGGATTAAAGATCTAAATGTAAGACAAGAAACTATTAAACTCCTAGAGGAAAACATAGGCAAAACACTCTCCGACATATATCACAGCAGGATCCTCTATGACCGCCCTCCCAGAATATTGGAAATAAAAGCAAAAATAAACAAATGGGACCTAATTAAACTTAAAAGCTTCTGCACAACAAAGGAAACTATAAGCAAGGTGAAAAGACAGCCTTCAAAATGGGAGAAAATAGTAGCAAATGAAGCAACTGACAAAGAATTAATTTCAAAAATATACAAGCAACTCCTGCAGTTCAATTCCAGAAAAATAAACGACCCAATCAAAAAGTGGGCCAAAGAACTAATCAGACATTTCTCCAAAGAAGACATACAGATGGCTAACAAACACATGAAAAGATGCTCAACATCACTGATTATCAGTTCAGTTCAGTTCAGTCACTCAGTCGTGTCCAACTCTTAGCGACCCCATGAATCACAGCATGCCAGGCCTCCCTGTCCATCACCAACTCCCCGAGTTCACTCAAACTCACGTCCATTGTGTCAGTGATGCCATCCAGCCATCTCATCCTCTGTCGTCCCCTTTTCCTCCTGCCCCTAATCCCTCCCAGCATCAGAGTCTTTTCCAGTGAGTCAGCTCTTCACATGAGGTGACTAAAGTACTGGAGTTTCAGCTTTAGCATCATTCCTTCCAAAGAAATCCCAGGGCTGATCTCCTTCAAAATGGATTGGTTGGATCTCCCTGCAATCGAAGGGACTCTCAAGAGTCTTCTCCAACATCACAGTTCAAAAGCATCAATTCTTCAGCACTCAGTTTTCTTCACAGTCCAACTCTCACATCCATACATGACCACAGGAAAAACCATAGCCTTGACTAGGTGGACCTTTGTTGGCAAAGTGATGTCTCTGCTTTTGAATATGCTATCTAGGTTGGTCATAACTTTTCTACCAAGGAGTAAGCATCTTTTAATTTCATGGCTGCAGTCATCATCTGCAGTGATTTTGGAGCCCAAAAAAGTAAAGTCTGACACTGTTTCCCCATCTATTTCCCAAAGTGATGGGGCCAGATGCCATAATCTTTGTTTTCTGAATTTTGAACATTATCAGAGAAATGCAAATCAAAACCACAATGACGTACCATTTCACACCAGTCAGAATGGCTGTGATCCAAAAGTGTACAAGCAAAAATATGCAGGATAGGGTGTGGAGAAAAGGGAACCCTCTTACACTGTTGGTGGGAATGCAAACTAGTACAGCCACTATGAAGAACAGTGTGGCGATTTTTTTTAAAAAACTGACATATGACCCAGCAACCCCACTGCTGGGCATACACACTGAGGAAACCAGAATTGAAAGAGACATGTGTACCCCAAAGCTCATCACAGCACTGTTTATAATAGCCAGGAGATGGAAGCAACCTAGATGTCCATCAGCAGACGAATGGGTAAGAAAGCTGTGGTATATATCAATGGAATATTCAGTTCAGTTCAATTCAGTCGCTCAGTCATGTCCAGCTCTTTGCGACCCCATGAATCACAGCACGCCAGGCCTCCCCGTCCATCACCAACTCCCGGAGTTCACTCAGACTCACGTCCATCAAGTCAGTGATTGCATCCAGCCATCTCATCCTCTGTCATCTCCTTCTCCTCCTGCCCCCAACCCCTCCCAGCATCAGAGTCTTTTCCAATGAGTCAATTCTTCGCATGAGGTGGCCAAAGTAATATTACTCAGCCCTTAAAAAGAATACATTTGAATCAGTTCTAATGAGGTGGATGAACCTGGAGCCTATTATACAGAGTGAAGTAAGCCAGAAAGAAAAACACCAATACAGTATACTAATGCATATATATGGAATTTAGAAAGATGGTAATGATAACCCTGTATGCAAGACAGCAAAAGAGACACAGATGTATAGATCAGTCTTTTGGACTCTGTGGGAGAGGACAAGGGGGGTATCATTTAGGAGAATGGCACTGAAGCATGTATATTGTCATTTGTGAAATAAATCACCAGTCCAGGTTCGATGCATGATTCAGGGTGCTCGGGGCTGGTGTACTGGGATGACCCAGAGGGATGGGATGGGGAGGGAGGTGGGAGGGGGTTTCAGGATGGGGAACACATGTACACCCATGGCAGATTCATGTCAATGTATGGCAAAACCAATACAGTATTGTAAAGTAATTAGCCTCCAATTAAAATAAATGTAATAAAATAAAAGAACTACTGGTCTTTTTCAAATTCTCATTTTGAACGTGTGGGAACTTAAGTTCAAACATAGGAAGTGACTGGTCTCAAATTCAAATCTCCATACTTGTAATCCAAAGCCTTTTCTAAAAAAGTATAATATGTCATCTTACCAAACACAGCTTTCATCCCTAAATAAAAATCCTTTGTTCTTTAAGAAGCATAAGTTACTCTATCTCTCCTAGCCCTGGACTTATTTATCAAAACAAAAATGAGTCATCACTCTCCGAAACAAACCCAAATACACGACAGACAGTGTATTACTCCATCAGCACAAGTCATTACTCCATCATGCCTTCTGATAGGAAACCAGTCCTCCCCTTAACAGCAGTCAGCTGCTTAGCACTGGAGAGGAAATAGTGAGGGATTCCAGAATGAGTCATGCCATCACTAAGATAGGAAAAAGATCGTTAGTTTTCACTGCAGGCTGTTCTGACACACACTGGCCATTATTTTCCTATAACTTGACATAAAAGATGCATCTTCTTTGCTCTTAGAAAGTAATGATTTCTACAACTCAACATCCAGTTAATATTACTCAGGTTTGTATCTCCTGAAAAGCCACTCTGAGTCCTCTCTCAACAGGCATCATCACCATCATTAAACACTTTATCTTTTAAATATTGGTAGAAGAAAGCAGAATTCAACTCATATCATTGCAACTAAGTAAAATTAATAGAAAAAAAGTATGACTTAATGATGACAACGTGGCAGGGGCCAAAATGAAGGAGACTATGACCTAAAGTCTAGGCAAGATGAGTGATGAAATGGTGGACAATGGTCTGAGGACACAGGCTAAACTTGGGCCAATTATTCCAAGGCAAAGGGGAACAGGTATAATAGGCAGAATGTTGAAGGACTGAGAGGATCAGGAAAAGGTTAAATTCCTAGATAAGAGACCCATGTTATAAAGCAATGCAGTTTAAGTTACCAGTACAATGACAATTCTATGAAAAAAAAAAATTTAAGGGTGGAGTAGAAGGCATTGTAAAATGTGATTCAGTACCAAGAACTTCTGATTTTTTTCACTAACAAGTTTTGTGACTTTTGACAAGATATTTCACATTTACAGGCTACACTAATATGAAAGTGTGGTCTAGATCAGTCAACATACATTTACTGAATATCTTATTTGAGGCAGGTACTGTGCTAGACATAGTACATTCACTGATGAGAAAGAGAAAGAGATTCTTCCCTGTTCTCCTGGAACTTAGGTCCAGGATATTTCATTTTTAAATATTTTGATGTGACCCACTGTAAGAAATGTATAAATAAATAAATAAAGCACATGTGTATGTGTGTATGAGTAAAAATTTTTTTTCATGAAACAATATCTAATCTTGTTATTGAAGAGCATTAGGCTATTTTGATTCAATTTTATTCTAATTGTTTAATGCTGCTAAATTGATTTCATGTCTAACTAAAAGGTCATGACCAGTGGTTTCTTCTTTGCAGCCTTTTAATTCAATGATTCTATCACTCTAAGATTTCTTTCATTTCTCAAGCTTCTCCAAGAAAGTGACCATTTATTTAAACCATGTTTAATGTTTGGCCCTTTGTAATAATGTGGACAAACAAACTAAACTTCCAAATCTAGAAAAATCCACATATGGAGTAATTTTGGCCACAGAACATAATATTACTTCTAACACATCCTGTCTACTAACTTCCATGAAATTCCTGATGCTGAATAGCTTTGAAACGTCCTTGCCCTTTTCCCTAAACTTTATGCTCTTTTATGTCATTAGACAAATTTCACTTTCCCTAATACTTCAACTTCACAGAAAAAAAGACTGCCCATAATAGAAGGTATATTCAAAAATGATATCAGTTCAGTTCGGTTCAGTTGCTCAGTCATGTCCGACTCATTGCGACCCCATGGACTGCAGCACACCAGGCCTCCCTGTCTGTCACCAACTCCCAGAGTCTACCCAAACTCATGTCCATTGAGTCAGTGATGCCATCTAACCATCTTATCCTCTGTCATCCCCTTATCTTCCCACCTTCAATCTTTCCCAGCATCAGGGTCTTTCCAAACGAGTCATTTCTTCTCATCAGGTGGCCAAAGTATTGGAGTTTCAGTTTCAACATCAGTCCTTCCAATGAACATTCAGAACTGATTTCCTTTAGGATGGACTGGTTGGATCTCCTTGCAGTCCAAGGGACTCTCAAGAGTCTTTTCCAACACCACAGTTCAAAAGCATCAATTCTTCGACATTCAGCTTTCTTCACAGTCCAGCTCTCACATCCATACATGACTACTGGAAAAACCATAGCTTTGACTAGACAGACCTTTGTTGGCAAAGTACTGTCCCCATTTATTAATATGCTGTCTAGGTTAGTCATAACTTTCCTTCCAAGGAGTAAACGTCTTTTAATCTCATGGCTGTAGTCACCATCTGCAGTGATTTTGGAGCCCAAAAAAATAAAGTCTCTCACTGTTTCCACTGTTTCCCCATTTATTTTCCATGAAGTGATGGGACCAGATGCCATGATCTTAGTTTTCTGAATGTTGAGCTATAAACCAACTTTTTCACTCTTCTCTTAGGTATTTCCAGGAAGACACCATTCTTCCTTTGTTATTTTGCCCATGATAAGCTGGATTTATCTGAAAACACAGTGTTTTCACCAAAGGTACTCTTCTTGCAAAAAGGAAAGTTACTTTTGGAATAGATCTGTGCACTGGAATGTGAAAAATGCACTTTATGATCAACAAATCTTTTTTTTTTTTTCTGGTTTTATGAAGAGCAATTGGATTAAAGATGATTCTTCATTAAAGATGGTTGGTTGGTTGGTTGCCAATTCTCCAAGAAAAGAAGGAAATTTCTAAAGACAGAGATTGCAAGAAATTTTTCAAATATGTTATTAAGAATGCGACCTGCTCAAGTCTAAGAGAATGTAACTCTTGCCTTTCCTTAATTAGACAATGTGGTCTGATGAAAATACCATGGAATCAGAGACAGAAGATAAAAATTTCAGTCTAGCCTCTCTTATGTACAGGTTGATACAAATGATGACCAAAAACTTCATCCCTATAGAGGATTTTGCAAAATATGCAACATGAAATAATAAAAGATCATGGTTAGAGCAAAGAGTTTATAAAAAATGCGTAGTAAATGTGAAATTTCTACTACCCAGGAACTCCTCAAATGCAAAGTCCCTCCTGTCACACATGTCACATAGGTGGCTTACCAGATAACAGAGAAGGCAGAGGTCACAGGTGCTGGGAGATGGGTGTGAAAGCATCATATTGAAGGTTTGATGTGATCCCAGGTGGGAGTGTAGGATTTCTAGAGTCCATGGGAGAGGGACTCTAGTCACTATTTCATTAGAGGAATAATAATTGTGATAAAAACTCACTTTAAGTAAAACATAATAATTTGAATTCCATATTGACTTTCTAATTCTGATCTTGGCCAGGTTCCATTTTGTCTGATTTTCAATCTCTTTATTTATTAAAAAGTAGTTAACATTGCTTGCCCTACCTTAGGGCTTCCCAGGTGGCGCTAGTGATAAAGAACCCACTTATCAATGCAGGAAACATTAAGAGATGCTGGTTCTATCTTTGGGGGGGGGCGGGGAGATCTTCTCAAGGAAGGTATGGCAACCCACTCCAGTATGCTTCCCTGGAGAATCCTACTGATGGAGGAGCCTGGCAGGCTACAATCCGTAGGATTGGACGGAGTCGATATAATCTTGTTTGCTTTATAAAAATAGATAATTAAGGTAAAAGAATTCTGTAAAATTTAAATTATCTTAGAAACAAAAACCAGTAATACTCATTCCACAAATGTGTCTTGAGAGCCTGGGCTAGAGTCTAGAACCATGATCCTGAATAGCCTGGCTGCTTCCTTCCAATTGCCTGAAGTGACGTTAAGTAGTAGGAGAGAGTTAGGTGAAGGTTCACAAAAGAGGTAATATATAAGCAGTGAGCACAAGATAAAAAGTAGGTCAGCAGTCACAGAATGCAGCAGGGTGTAGGGAAACATGACTATAGAATAGAAGAGAGAAAAGAAGATTCCCAAAGAAGAAAGAACATGAGCAGAGACCTGTAGTTGGTTCAGTTTGATGAAATGTATATGCCTTGAACTGGGGAACCAAGATGAATGTGACATAGGCTCTGTCCCTCTAGATAGATGAAGTCAGTGTAAGGTAGTAAGTGCGGGTGGGGAGCCAGTCAACACATAAGAATTTAGCCAGGTGACATAGGATATCATAGATGTGATATCCATCACATCTCAGACTAGTAAACCAGCTTGTATGAACACAGGTTGTTGTTCAGTTGCTCAGTCATGTCTGACTCTTTGTAACTCCATGGACTGTAGCACACCAGGCTTCCCTGTCCTTCACCATCTCCCAGAACTTACTCAAATTCATGTCCGTTGAGTCGGTGATGCCATTCAACCATCTCATCCTCTGTCGTCCCCTTCTGCATTCAATCTTTGCCAGTATCAGGGTCTTTTCTAGTGAGTCAGCTCTTCACATCAGGTGGCCAAAGTAATGGAGCTTCAGCTTCAGCATCAGTCCTTCCAATTCAGGACTGATTTCCATTAGGATTCACTGGTTTGATCTCCTTGCAGCCCAAGAGACTCTCAAGAGCCTTCTCAAAAACCACAGTTCAAAAGCATCAATTCTTCAGCACTCAGCCTTCTTTATGATCCAACTCTGACATCCATACATGAGAAACCATACAAGAAAAACCACATCTTTGACTATATGGACCTTTGTCAGCAAAGTAATGTTTCTGCTTTTTAATAAGTTGTCTAGGTTTGCAATAGGTTTTCTTTCAAGGAGCAAGTATCTTTTAATTCTATGACTGAAGTCAGCATCTGCAGTGACTTTGGAACCCAAGAAAATAAAGTCTGTCACTGTTTCCATTGTTTCCCATCTATTTGCCAAGAAGTGATGGGACCGGATACCATGATCTTAGTTTTTTTTTTTATGTTGAGTTTTAAGCCAGCTTAAAATTGGTTTAATGAATGCAGGAGGGCATGTGAAAGCATGTAGCATGCAGGGAGAATAAAATGGCCAGTTTAGGGGAAAGCAAAGAGCTCAGCCTGTCTATTTTATATTAGTGAAGTGAAGTGGCTCAGTCGTGTTGAACTCTTCATGACCCCATGGATTATAGCCCGCCAGGCTTCTCTGTTCATGGGATTCTCCAGGCAAGAACACTGGAGTGGGTAGCCATTTCCTTCTCCAATGTTATGTTAGTAGTGATAGAAAATAAAGATGGTTTGCACATGGCTTTCAATAGACAGCTAATGAGTTTATTCTTTGTTTTATGCATGGTGGGGCACAGAATACTCTTCTGAGCACAGAAGTAATAGTCGGATATTATAACTCCTATTATAATTCTGATAACAGTGAAATGGACGTATTTCAAGGTGAAGAAGAACCAGAAGCAGAGAAGACTGCTTAGTTGGCTGCAAAAATAAACCAGGCCTGAAATGGTGATAGGCCAGTCTAAAAGAGGGGCAGGGTAAAGAATCAAAAATATTTTTCTGATCCATCATATGTAGGTGGAGTTACTTTCACAGCATAAGTTGAAGGTTTTGACTAAGGTGAATTTATATCATTTGCAAACTGATAACAAACAATTTTCTTTGGCATACATTAAAAAGATAAACAACAAAGTCATTAAGCCCAGCCCTGAACTGGATCAATGAGGAGGCTAAGGTCAGAAAATAGCGAGGACTGTTCTGAATCAGCCAGTTTTAGTAGCAGATAAAGAACAGCCCTGTGGCTACGACTCTAGTGCACTTCTTGTCACACTTAGCCCAAGAAACTACCATCCATTATTGTCCAGAGAGACCAAGGCACAGAATGAGGGTTTGCTCCTGACAGAGGTGACGGCAGCTCTCAGTTTTTGCTGCTCTGGTCACTCAAAGTGCGAGGCACAAATCCTTCACCCCTCAGGCTCGGGCCTCCCACTTCACACGTTCACTGACAAATACTCACTGAACCCTGCTAAGAAACAGCCCTGCTGCTAGATGCTGCAAGGACAGAGCCAAATAAATCCCAGGACTGTGACAGGTCTAAAATGAGTTTTCATCAAGGTGGACAGCACTTTGGTAAGGTGAACGGCATGGACCCGCTGGCTATCGAAGGCTGGAACGAACTTGGTTCTTATTAAGTCTGGAATGCTATCTACAGCAGCAGTGCCCACTCTGTGTGTTCACTGAGGTTGAAGCATTATTTGAACTATAGTCTCCCTTGGCTGAGATAGCTCAGAGCCTGCCTTGTCAGCTTCTCTCTGGCAGCTGGGCCATGTTCCTGAACTCTTTAGCTACTGACTGGCATGGTGCTTGCAGCCAGACAGACATGGGTCTGACTTACAGCATCCTTTAAGCTCAGAGGCCCTCACTGTTATGTTCTACCCAAATCAGAGTCTTGCATTCAGCTTGAATTAAATCTCAATTTGCCATGCATTTGTATCCAAGCATTTTCACTACAGGAACCTTCCTTTAGGGTTAACTTGGTCCCTTAGTCCTGAAACAGGCTGATGCAAGGCACTCCTCTTCCCATGCTCCGTGCTGCAATCCCAGAAATGCCTTCCAGCAAGACCACTTGAGACAGAACAAAAGCAACAGGTATAGAAGACATTATTTCCCAGGAAACCCAGAACAAAAAGGGGCTTCCCCAGATACTGGCAAGAAAGTACTAGTAAGAAAAACAGAAAGGGCAGGTGTTATACTAAGTGCTAAGCTCTGGACAACTAAAACTCAGATATGTGGCTGTTTGGACACTGCTTCATTTTACCTTGAGTTTATTTAATCTGGGCTCAGCTATCTCAATTATTCTGTTTGGGTTATTTATATGTAAGTATTGAGCACCTGTGGGTATTCTCCATCCACAGCTACCAGGCTTATTCGTGTTCTCACTATGATTCTCAGAGCAAGATGAAAAGCAAAACAGAAATAACAGAAAAAACAGAACCATCAAAGCAGGGCTCCTCCCTTCTCTAATGAGCCACTACGGCAAAACAAATGATGCTTTTCGATACTGCACACATATTGCCGTAGCCATGGAAACACACTTAGCAGCAAAGAAACCTTGACCTTTCCCCATCTGTTTAGAATCTTCACAGTGACACATTAATTTCAACATATGAAAACAAAAAAAGAGGGCATAAATGTTACATTTCCATCATTTCCATGCAGCAACCAGCTCAGTGTGAATAAAATGCCTAGATGAGGAAGTAATGATGCAGTTAGTTTAAGCCCAATACCCCGAGGCAGAACCGGGTGACATTTTCCTGGCATTAAGCAAAATGACTCTAATATAATCAGCTCTACAACTTACCGAGAGACTACAGGAAAGGCTCCAAAACTGGACCAGAGATAAACAGCTACAAGAACAAACACTAGCCAGTGTAAATATTTCCCAGAAACAATAATGGATGTCTCCAAAAATAACATTCAGTGAGAGCTAAAGCATTTTTTCCAGGCAGCTATTGTTAGCAGCTAAAAGTTTAAGACAATTGAAACAGATTCTTACCAATTCTATTCAATCCAATAAACATTTAAGGAGGTTTTCTCTTTTCATTGATAGATAAGAGTTGGGTATAGAAGAGTATACAACACAGTTTCTGTTTGTTATAAATAAGGAATATTAACTCACTTAAATCCATTACAAAAACTCTGTGAAAGGCAAGATAAATGTAGCATATGTAATAAGGGAAGGTCTCTACATAAAGTATCATTAGAGCTCAATTTGAAGATACCAGGGCCTTTTTCAATAAACTCACTGTCATATGAGTATAGAGAGAAGAATCAAAGATGTATCTAACAGTTTATGAAGAACCAACAATATGGCAAAGCTAATTTGAAAGAGGAGTTGAGAAACTGAGGCAAGGAGGGATAAATCATAAGCCTGGGATGAATATGCACACTATTATTATACATGTAAGATGAACAACCAACAGGGACCTACTTTATAGCACAGGGAACTCTACTCAATATTTTGTGATAATCTGTGAGAAAAGAATCCGTAAAAGAATGAATATACACACATGTAAAATTAAATTACTTTGCTATACATGTGAAACTGGGCTTCCCATGGGGTACTAGGGTAAAGAACTCACTTGCCAATGCAGAAGACTTAAGAGATGCAGTTCGATCCCTGGGTCAGGAAGATCCCCTAGAGAGGGGATGGCAACTCAGTCCAGTATTCTTGCTGAGGAGGAGCAGGGCTACAGTCCACAGGGTCACAAAAATTAAAGTGACTTAGCTTTAACTGAAGTGATTTAGCACACAAACCTATAATGTTGTGTTGTAAATCAACTACAAATAAACTATACTTATTATAAATTATAATCAACTATACTTCAGTAAAATGAAATAAAATTATATTCAAGTAAGAATAAAGGGCCCCCTAAAGGCTAAATGAAATTGAATATATAATATAATCATCTCCTCAGATGTTTAACCATTTCATACACATTTAAGATGAAAACAGAAATAAAACTGCTATTAGTTTTCATCAAAAACAAAAAATTCTGACATATTTTGGTGGAAAAAAATAATAAAAGTGCAAACTTAGACTGAAATCTTGTCAGTGTCCTACAGGAAAATAAAACCATAGCTGTTGGAGATATCTTTTTTAATCCAATATAAATCATTGTAATATATAAATTGTCCATGATTTAACATCTAACTTTAGAGATTTGAGTTCTAAAATAAATAAATAAACATAAAAAGCTAAAGTTATCTTTCTCCAGAGTATGAGATAACCCTTGGGTGGATTTGTTATAAAATGCTTAAACTTTATGTCAGGAAGGATTCTTTCTGCCTTATTTCCAAGCTTTGAATAATTCTCCTTTAGAACGGTAGAATATAAGTAGACATCAACAGTGGAAAGAAACATCATTAAAACTGAAGGAAGAGTTGGGATGGCAGGGTCTTCCACTCAGGTGCACTATTAGGAGAAAAACAACACTTTCCTCTATGGACTGAATAAGAGAAAATAAAGATTCATTCACAATCTGAGAAGTATAAGATTGGGCAAATGATCTTTACAGCATTAGAAATATGTTGAGAATCCATTTTTTTTTTCCTATTTGCTAAAAATCCTTGTGTGTAGGTTACAAACAAGACTACAATGTGGTAGAAACTCACTTTTGGGAATTATTAACCCTGTACCAAAAAAAATTTTTTAAGAAATTTTATGTGATGCTATTTCCCTTATAGAAATATAAAATGCTCAATACTTGCCATTTCTTCTGCAACACCACAGTTCAAAAGCATCAGTTAGTTCTTCGGCGCTCAGGCTTCTTTATGATTCAACTCTCACATCTACACATTACTGGAAAAACCATAGCTTTGACTCTATGGACTTTTGTCGGCAGAGTAATGTTTCTGCTTTTTAATATGCTGTCTAGTTTTGTCATAGCTTTTCTTCTAGGAGCAAGCATCTTTTAATTTCATGGCTGCAGTTGCTGTCCGCAGTGATTTTGGAGCCCAAGAAAATAAAGTCTGTCACTGTTTGCATTGTTTCCTCATCTATTTGCCAGGAAGTGATGGGACCAGATGCCACGATCTTCGTTTTCTGAATGTTGACTTTTAAGCCAGCTTTTTCATTCTCCTCTTTCACCTTTATCAAGATGCTCTTTAGTTCCTCTTTGCTTTCTGCCATAAGGGTGGAAAAGTGAAAGTGAAGTCGCTCAATCATGCGACTCTTTGCAACCCCGTAGACTGTAGCCCACCAAGCTCCTCTGTCCATGGGATTCTCCAGGCAAGAGTACTGGAGTGGGTTGCCATTTCCTTCTCCAGGGGATCTTCCTGACCCAGGGATCAAACCCAGGTCTCCCCCATTGCAGGCAGACACTTTAACCTCTGAGCCACCAGGGCACCAGGTCAATGAAAATGTTGAACGAGCCACCAGGCAGAGAAAAAATATTCCAGTTGATTTCCGACACCTATGGGCTCTCATTAAAGCTGGAATTCTGCCATTTCAAGGTAAATTCTAGCCCTCCCAATAGTCGATGGCAAAACACTTATTGCATGAATATCAAGTAGATGATAAAACTTTACAAAAGGCCCAAGTAGAACAACATAAAATATTTCAAAATGTTCCTACTAGCCCTGCTAAGGGTGGTGATATCTGCATATCTGAGGTTACAGATATTTCTCCTGGCAATCCTGATTCCAGCTTTTGCTTCATCCAGCCCAGCGTTTCACATGATGTTCTCTGCATATAAGTTAAATAAGCAGGGTGACAATATACAGTCTTGAAGTACTCCTTTCCTGATTTGCAACCACTCAATTGTTCCATGTCTGATTCTAACTGTTGGTTCTTGATCTGTATACAGATTTCTCAGGAGTCAGGTAAGGTGGTCTGGTATTTCCATCTCATGAAGAATTTTTCACAGTTTGTTGTGATCCACACAGTCAAAGGCTTTAGCATAGTCCATGAAGCAGAAGAAGATGCTTTTCTGAAATTCTCTTGCTTTTTCTAGATCCAGTGGATGTTGGCAATTTGACCTCTGCCTTTTCTAAATCCAGCTTGAACATCTGGAAGTTCTTGGTTCATGTATTGCTGGAGCCTCATCTGGAGAATTTTGAGTATTACTTTGCTAACATGTGAAATGAGTGCAATTGTGCAGTAGTTTGAACATTCTTGGGCTTGGCTTGTGGCTCAGCTGGTAAAGAATCTGCCTGCAATGTGGGAGACCTGGATTTTATTTTTGGGTTGGGAAGATCCCCTGGAGAAGAGAAGGCTACCCTCTCCAGTATTCTGGTGTAGAGAATTCCATGGACTGTATAGTCCATGGGGTCACAAACAGTCGAACATGACTGAGAGACTTTCAGTTTCACTTTGAACATTCTTTGGCATTGCTCTTCTTTGGGACTGGAATGAAAACTGACATCTTCCAACCCTGTGGCCACTGCTGAGTTTTCCAAATGTGCTGCCCTGTTGGGTGCAGCACTTTCACAGCATCATCTTTTAGGATTTGAAATAGCTTAGCTGGAATTGCATTACCTCCAATAGCTTTGTTCATAGTGATGCTTCCTAAGGCCCTCTTGACTTCACACTCCAAGATGTCTGGTCTAGGTGAGCGATCACACCATCGTGGTTATCTGGGTCATTAAGGTCTTTTTTGTATAGTTCTTCTGTGTATTCTTGCCACCTCTTCTTAGTATCTTCTGCTGCCATTAGGTCCATATCATTTCTGTCCTTTATTGTGCCCACCTCTGCCTGAAATAGTCCCTTGGTATCTCTGATTTTCTTGAAGAGATATCTAGTCTTCCCCATTCTATTGTTTTCCTCTATTTCTTTGCACTGATCACTGAGGAAGGCTTTCTTATCTCTCCTTGCTATTCTTTGGAATGCTGCATTCAGATGGGTACATCTTTCCTTTTCTCCTTTGCCTTTCACTTCTTTTCTCAGCTATTTGTAAGACCTCCTCAGACAACCATTTTGCCTTTTTTTTTTTTTGCTGATTTTTAATTAAGAGCTAGCTAATATGTTTAACATAAACAAATATGTGCTGAAAATAATATGATACTTCAATTTCATGTTTATGCAAGTTGGAATGGAAGAAAAGGACAGAAAGGTAGGGAAAAAATAGAGAAATGAAAAAGAGACTGGATAGAAGAAACATGAGTAAATAACCAGACAGGAATCGAGGAAGCAAAACCAAAGGCTAGGAGGAATGGGGGAAGGGAACAGTTGAGATAACTGGAATTAGGAAAAGTCCCAAACAAGGAGGAGCAACATACAGAAGAGATTTTAAAAGAGATGAGGTTAAAAGAACAAAACGTGAAGGCATAGGCAAAGACAGGGGGGTGAGGATTAAAGCCAGTTGAAATCACCATTCCATGCGGATTCATTTGCTCAGTGGATTTCTTTGTCTCCCTTAGAAACAGTAGTCAATATCTGACCATCATTCAAAGTCCTTCAATTACTCTATTAACCCAGAGGGGAGAATTTATAATGTAATCCATAAGCGAATGCCACATTGCTTTGAATGAATTCTTATCTAGTTGGAATACCAGACTGATTCCCTAAGGTTTCTGCACCCCGTGAAACAGCAGCTGAGACCGGGCGGCCTTGTAGCAGACATGCAGTAGCAGACCTTTGCCCAGTAGTGTGACGTGTGACAAGGAAGTCCCAAGGCCCCAGGCTATTTTCTCCCATGTGCCCATGTATTCAAGATGGAATAATTTTCTGTCTCCTAAAATGACAGAAGAAAACATGCTGCCAGGTGATGGGCAGCCTCTGGTCCCCAGGCAGGGGTGGAGCCAGTCATGGCCACACCCTCGAAGCGGCAGGACACTTCCATCACTGTCAGCCCTACTACTCTCCTGCCTCTCTGTCTAAACTTTCTCCCACTTTCCCCCAGGCTCCAAATGCAACCGGACAGGTTAAGGCAAGTTAGAGAGCGGCGCCTTGCAAGTTTTCTGCTTTTAATTTCTGTTTCATGATGTATTGGCCAGGGCACTATTACATCGCCTTACTTAGCCTTTCGTGGACAGTAAACTGTGCTGGGCACCCACCTCAGCACACAAAGCCTGCAATTAAGTGATCATTTGTCCTCGCAGGCTTGACAGAAGCAGAAGTCGGAGGAAGGCTGGGAGGAACCCGGATTTATTAAAGTAATAAATAACCTGGAAGCCCCCCACCAAGCCTCTGCCTCCCTGTTCTTATTTATTTTCTTTCTGTGGCTTCTGAGATGGGGAAATTGGGGACTTAATTGCTTCCCCCACCAAGCCTCTGCCTCCCTGTTCTTATTTATTTTCTTTCTGTGGCTTCTGAGATGGGGAAATTGGGGACTTAATTGCTTGGAAAGAAAGTTGCTTAGGAACTACATAGCACTCACATCCAGAAACAATAAAAACTGGGAGGCTTTAGGGCTACAGCTTAATAACAGCTCTGCTGATGGCTGGGCTGGGCTTCTTGGCAAGCACTCACTCATTCTGTGTTTCTAGAAGAGCAACACTTACTCCTGCACATAAACGTACTCCGTGAGGCAGGAGTTATCTAGCTGGCCAAAGGGAGGCCTTCTAAGAGGAGGTTCTGATTCACCTTGACCTTTGTTTCACTTCCTTTTGTTTTATTTTTAATTATGAAAATCTTTTAAAATACTTTGCAAGTATTAAATGTAGAGACTCCTGGATATTATTTTGGACTTAATATTTTTTTCCACTTTTAGATGTGTTTCTTTATTACTGACTGCACTGGGTCTTTGTTACTCTGTGGACTTTCTCTAAGTTGTAGCAAGCTGGGGCTCTAGTTTTGGTGCACAGGCTGAGACCTCTCGTCGCAGAACATAGGCTTTAGAGCGTGTGGACTTCAGTTTCTGTGGTCCACAAGGAAATGTCACTTTTTTTTCTCACATATTCTGTCTCATTTGGTCATAAATTTTTAATTATTATCACGTAATATATTTACATGGCTTAGCAAATGATCTAGCCAGAATTCATCTTTCTAGAATATTCTTATATGCAAAACACAATATAAAAGCATTAAAAAGCAAAATACTTTCCTAGACAGTCTATATATATATACACATTCACTTCATTTTACACTCAATTCTCACAAATGTACTTGTTAAGGCCCCAGTCCAGAAAATAACAATCCTTCCTACAGGTTCATTTTTAAAGACAAGGCGATCCTCATCCTACTTCCTTTGCCCAAACTGAGCTCATGAAAGTCACATAACAGAAAATTAGCCGTTTTTAAAGTGAACAATCCAGTAACATTTAGCATATTAACAGTGTTGCACAACTGCCACCTCTATCAAGTTTCAAAATATTCTTGTCACCCCAAAAAAAGGCATTAGGCAATTATTTCTCCTTACCCCAGCTGCTGGTAACCACCAGTCTGTGTTCTTTCTCTATGGATTTACAGATTCTATGTATGTCAGGTAAATGGAGTCATAACATGTACCCTTTTGTGCCTGACTCCTTTTACTTAGATACATGTTTATGAGTTTCACCCACACTCTAGTGTGTATCAGTACTTCATCCTTTTTATGGCAGAATAATATTCCATCTTGTAGATATACCAAAGTTTTTTTGTTTTTTTTTTAATACATTAATGGGCATAGGTTGTTTTCAGGGTTTTTTTAATATTATGAACAGTGTTACTATGAACGTGTACAAGTGTTTATTTGAACAACTGTTTTCAATTATTTGGTATAAATACCTAGGAGTGAAACTGATGAATCATATGATAATTTTATGTTTAACTTTTTTCTATACAGCTTCATATTTTTTTATTTTATATTAAAGTATAGTTGCTTTACAATTTTGTGTTAGTTTCAGTTGTACAGCAAAGTAATTCAGTTATACATATAGAAACATCTATTCTTTTTCAAATTTTTTCCCATTTAGGTTATTAGAGAATATTGAGCAGAGTTCCCTGTGCTATACAGTAAGTCCTTTCTAGTTATCTGTTTTGAATTTAGTAATGTGTACATCTCAGTCCAAAACTCCCAGACCATCCCTCCCCACCAACCCCTTCCCCTAGTAACTGTAAGTTTATTCCATAAGTCTATGAGCATTTCTGCTTTGTAGGCAAGTTCATATGGGTAATTTTTATTAGTCTCTGCATATAAGCAATATCATATGACATTTGTATTTCTCTGTCTGAATTACTTCACTTATTACAATAATCTCCAGATCTGTCCATGCTGCTGCAAACAGCATTATTTCATTCTTTTTAATGGCTGAATACTATTCCATCATGTATATGTACCACATCTTATTTATCCACTCATCTGTCAATGGACATTTAGGTCACCTCCATGTCTTGGCTATTGTAAATAGCACTGCAATGAATATCAGGGTGTATCTTATCCTTCTGAGCCATATTTTTCTCTTGATATATGACCAGGACTGAGATTGCAGGATCATATGGTAGTTCTATTTTTAGTTTTTTAAGGAAACTTCATTACTGTTCTCCATAGTGGCTGTACCAATTTACATTCCTATCAACAGTGTAGGAGGGTTCCCCACCCTCCACAGCATTTGTTGCTTGTAGACTTTTTGATGATGGTCACTCTGATTGATGTGAGATGATATCTCATTATAGCTTTGATTTGCATTTCTCTAATATTTAGTGATGTTGAGCACCTTTTACTGTGCTTCTTCACCATCTCTATGTCTTCTGTGGAGAAATGTCTATTCAGGTCTTTTGCCCATTTTTTGACTGGGTCATTTGTTATTTTGATATTGAGCCACATGAGCTGTTTGTAAATTTTAGATATGAATCTCTTGTTGGTCACATTGTTTGCAAATATTTTTTCTCATCCTTTGGGTTGTCTTTCTCACTATGGTTTTCTTTGTTGCACAAAAGCTTTTGAGTTTAATTAGGTCTCATAATCAGATATTTCTTAAACCAAGCAAAAAACTAAAATAGAATAATAGAAGACCAAATATAAATCAAAACCTATGAATATTCTGCCTCTTGTATTCAACAAAAGTGTATTTCATAAACATCAATATTGTATGACACATTAAGGTCTAGAAAGTGCTCACCAAAACATTGTAAATCTTACTTCTGTATTTGAATAAAATTTCAAATTTTTGTGCATAATAGAATTTCCAAAATCCTTTGCATAAATTATTTCACTTGATTTATGTCACAATCCTATCAGACAGGCAAGCAGGCCTAGGCTAAGTCGTAAATATTCTGATTCCTAGTCCAGCATGTTTCCAACATACAAAGTCTTATCAACTGTTTTTACTTAATGTCATTGTTTCTTGGAGTTTTAAACTATAAAAATTAATATAAAGTTTCAATGTTATAGTATATATGGTATATATTATATTTTATATTATATGTATATACTGAGCAGAAGATAATTTATTTATATTGCTATAAATTACCTTGATAGCCTTATATAAACATAGGCAAATCTTTTAATACAAACAATTCTGGCTTTAAAAAAATAACAATGGCAATACTAACAACTAATTTCTATAGTATTTTATTGTTGTTTAGTTGTTAAGCCATATCTGACTCTTTTGTGACCCCAATGGACTGTAGCCCACCAAGCTGTTCTGTCCATGGAATTTCCCAGCCAATAATACTGGAGTGGGTTGCCATTTCCTTCTCCAAAATATATATAAAGAGGTTTATTTTAAGGAAAAATAGCTGCTGCAGTTGTGGAGGCTGGCAAGGCCAAAACTGTAGGGAAGGCCAGCAGGCTGAAACTCAAGCAGGACTTGTATGTTACAGCCTTGAAGCAAAATTCTTCCTTTTCTGGGAAACTTCAATTTTCACTCTGACAGCCTTCAATGATTAGATCAGACCTTCTAGATTATCGCGGGTAAGCACCTCAATATAGGAAGAGATATTTAAAGTCAACTGACTGCAAATGTTAATCATATCTGCAAAATACCTTCACAGAAACATCTGCTCTAATGTTTGGCCAAACTGGGCCCTGTAGCCTAGCCAGGTTGACACATGAAATTAACCATCTCTGTGAGTGACTCCAGAGGTGAAGACACTATTCCCACATTGAAATCATGTTGCAAATGAAAGCATGTCAGAGGTCTGTCAAAGATCCTAACCTTCATTGAATAAGCCGGATACTATATACTCAAATCATTTCCAATATTGCAATGCTCTATGCAAATAGTATTCATAAACTGGACATCTCAGAACAGATCTATTAAATCCCTCTGTATTTTCACTGATGATTTTTCACTAAGAATCCAATACATATTGGCTTCAAAGCATCAAATAAATCCTTTTTTATCATTATAAGAACTAAACAGCCTGGTTGTCTCAAAATTAAATGGTTTAGAAAGTACAGATATGAAACTTAAAGAAATCCTTCCCACTGTTTCAATTAGAGGAAACTACAGTATGTAGACATATAATGGAAGGAGAGATGGTGAAATAAAACACATTTTTCTTAAGAAGATAAAGTGTGAATGAAGGTTTAAGGTACTAAACCTCACAAAGTTATTGATTTGTTTGTTAACTAGAGCCAAGTCTGACCAAAGATGAATTATACAACTCTCTGGCACAGTTCTAAAATCAACCAAATGGAAGGAAGTGACTAACAAATGTTAAAGTATAAAATGCTGGTGGGCGAGTTTGAGGTTTGGTCATTTTTATTCAGTTGAAGGCTCCCAGTGAAAAGGATTAGCACATCTATTGTAACTGTGTGCAACCAATCAGAGCAGCAAAAGCCTAAACCTAAATTATACAGGTACGGACTTCCGTGCTGATCTAGTGGCCAAGACTTCACCTTCCAATGCAGGGTGTATGGGTTCGATCTCTGGTTGGGGAGCAAAGATTCCACATGCCTCATGGCCAAAAATCCCCAAACATAAATATATATATATATATATATATATATATAGCAGCAATATTGTAACAAACTCAATAAAACTTTTAAAAATGGTTCACATCAAAAAAAATATTTAAAAGTAAATAAATTATACAGATAAGAGAGAAGTAAGCTGCTGCTGCTAAGTCACTTCAGTCATGTCTGACTCTGCAACCCCATAGACAGCAGCCCACCAGGCTCCTTCATCCCTGGGATTCTCCAGGCAAGCATACTGGAGAGGGATGGTATGGGGAGGGAAGTGGGAGGGGGGTTCAGGATTGGGAACATGTGTACACCCATGGCAGATTCATGTTGATGTATGGCAAAACCAGTACAATATTGTAAAGTAAAATGATAATAATAATAATAAAATAAAATAAATATATTTTTAAAAATTAAAAAAAAGAATACTGGAGTGGATTGCAATTTCCTTCTCCAATAATATATGTATCAACCACAAATGGGGCCTGAGCCCCTAGTATGTGAATAACCCTGAATTAGGCACATATGGAATCAATGATTAAATCCCATGGCCAGGATAAGTCGAGGTATAAGAACTCCAAAAATTTATCTTAGGGATGTTGTTTGTTGGGATATTTTACAAAAAAACTGAAATTTAAAATCCTTGAACCAAAGGAACCATAATTGTTGCTAAAAGATCATTTCTTTGTTCAATTTTTTTTGGGGGGAGTGGGGAGCCACTCTTTTTTTTTTCCAAACCATTTACTCTGAGAACATTGTACCTGGCCAGGCTAAAATGTGAGTGTGGCTACAGTGGGAAGTAGAAGAGTTCTGAAGTCCCTGTTCAGATATCAGAGATCTGGAATCAAAACCAACTTAATTAGTATTTCTCAGGTTCTGCCGATATTCTTTTAATCTATTAAACAGAGACTCCTAATTATAACCAGCAGTTATTTTATTTTGGAATGCTTTCTTTGATCCTTGTCCCTGCCCCTAACACAGCTGATGTAAATTATAAGGCATCAATGCATTTCAATACCTGCCAAGTCAACAGATATTGCACATGAGAGGGAGAACCTACATGCCTATAACTGTACCAAAAGGTCTAGAAAAGCTTCATCCACCCACTGTACTAATGAGGAACCATCGAGTGCAACTATTTATGGATTAGGATCACATAGTACAAGGTGTAAAGTACTGAAGAGGTGAAATTGTGAAATTGGAAAGGAATTTTGAAATGTTACAATGGAAAAAAAGGTATTTCTCTTTCTTATATAAGCCTTGTTGATAAATTATATTTCAGAGATAGGATGGAAATGTCCACACCACATCCTGGCTTCTATGTCATACTATCACTATATCAACATTTCTCAGAATTATACAAGTTACACGGTTCTTTGACTTCTTATAAATTTCTTCCAGGCTGCTGCAAAAGGAATCCTGGTTTGAGAATCAGAAAACAGGAGCTCCATTTTCTAAAAAGGACTAGAAATATGAAAACACTACACTCTTTGTCCATAAATGACTCCAGATCTATCACTACATATAGCACTGTCATCTGAGCCCTTTGAGCCTGACTTTCCTGAACTATGACATATGAAGAATAATATCTTCCTTGGTTATTTGACTGCATTGCATTTAATACTTTCACCTGCACTGGTCAATTCTCTCTACACCTCAGTTTCCTTTCTCCATATGTAAAATGAGATTTTTGATCTCTATACATCCTTCTAATAGTAACGTTCTCTGCATCTATGAAAATATAGTTAAGCATTATGAGCATTATTATATGAAGGAGAAAAAAAAGTTTAGCTTTAAAAATATTCCAGTGCCAAGTGAATTTATCTTTGGAAAAGCAGTTAGATTTAGTGAAAATGAAAGAAAACTTGATTTATTTCCACTGACCCCTGCAAAAAGCTAAGAATATCTTTTAGCTTTATTGACATTAAGTATTAATTCTGGAATAAAAGTAGGTACAGAAGGAACATATGTTTTTTGATAGTTTGGCAATAAGTACTTATCACAGATTATCATGAGCACCTCTGACTTCATCTGAAGCTAGTTTTATCATTTCTTCACCCCTTTTACCCTAGTCTTTTCTTACTTTTTTGTGTGATTTTTCCCCCTTTAAAGGGGGACTTCTGCTTCTGATCTAGATGGAATAACAGGAACCAGATTTTTTCCCCCTCCTGAAACAGTTTATGGAAAATGAAAGTGTTAGTTGTTCAGCAGTGTCTGACTGTTTGCAACTCTATATACTGTAGCCCGCCAGGCTCCTCTTATCATGGATTTCCCAGGCAAGAATACTGGGGTGGGTTGCCTTCCCCTTCTCCAGGGGATCTTCATGCTCCAGGGATCAAACCTAGGTCTCCTGCATTGCAGGGAGATTCTTTACTGTCTGAGCCACCAGGAAAGCCTTTTTAGAAGGGCAGCTTATATGTAATTTTAAAGGAATTGGAACATCAAGGAAAGAACTATCTGAGGAGATAAGAATGGTACCTGTTTCCAGATAGAAAATCCTTATAATTCAGGACACAATGTGTAGAAATATTTGGAATGGTTCTGCTTCATTAGTGGGGAATAATCATACCTAGACAAAATGCTATTCTTAGCAAACTTAAAAAATAACACCCAAAAGGATCAAACTATTTCTGAGAAATTCAACTGTGTACTAAAATAGAGTTTTAAAAAATATATGAAATTAAAAATACCCACCTACCCTGAAAAATAAAATTCACAATATCTGGCATCCAATCATAAAAGTCAGCTTAACCAACTTAACAAACAATAAGATACAGTAACACCACCATCCTGCTTATTTAACTTATATGCAGAGTACATCATGAGAAACATTGGGCTGGAAGAAGCACAAGCTGGAATCAAGATTGCCGGGAGAAATATCAATAACCTCAGATATGCAGATACTACCGCCCTTATGGCAGAAAGTGAAGAGGAACTAAAGAGCTTCTTGATGAAAGTGAAAAAGGAGAGTGAAAAAGCTGGCTTAAAGCTCAACATTCAGAAAACGAAGATCATGGCATCCAGTCCCATCACTTCATGGGAAATAGATGGGGAAACAGTGGAAACCGTGTCAGACTTTATTTTGGGGGGGCTCCAAAATCACTGCAGATGGTGATTGCAGCCATGAAATTAAAAGACGCTTACTCCTTGGAAGGAAAGTTATGACCAGCCTAGATAGCATGTTCAAAAGCAGAGACATTACTTTGCCAACAAAGGTCCATTAGTCAAGGCTATGGTTTTTCCAGTGGTCACGTATGGATGTGAGAGTTGGTCTGTAAAGAAAGCTGAGCGCCGAAAAATTGATGCTTTTGAACTGTGGTGTTGGAGAAGACTCTTGAGAGTCCCTTGGACTGCAAGGAGATCCAACCAGTCCATTCTGAAGATCAGCCCTGGGATTTCTTTGGAGGGAATGATGCTGAAGCTGAAACTCCAGTATTTTGGCTGCCTCATGCAAAGAGTTAACTCATTGGAAAAGACTCTGATGCTGGGAGGGGTTGGGGGCAGGAGGAGAAGGGGACGACAGAGAATGAGATGGCTGGATGGCATCACTGGCTCGATGAACGTGAGTCTGAGTGAACTCGGGGAGTTGGTGATGGACAGGGAGGCCTGGTGTGCTGCAATTCATGGGGTCGCAAAGAGTCGGACACGACTGAGTGACTGAACTGAACTGACTTGAAAATGTTATTTCAGTTGGTGAATGGATAAACAAACTGGTACATCCATGCATTATGCATTATTATTCAGTGATTACAAAATAAAAGAGCTACTAGCACAGAAAGACATGGAGGAATTTTAAATGTATATTACTAAGGAAGAGAAGTCAGTCTATAAAGGCTAAGTACTCTATGGTCCCAATTATATGACATTCTGGAAAAAAGCTAAACCCATAAGGACAGGAAAAAATAATGAGTCATTGCCACGGGCTAATGGCTGAGAAAGAGAGGAATGCATAGATGGATCAGTTAAAAAGAAAACCACTGGCCCAAAATTGCATCAGTTGTCTAATGCCCAGGATATCAAACACAGATTTAATATCTAACTTAATTGCAGTTTCAACCTTCCCCAGAAATGTGATCTTAATCAGCTTGTTTGGAATTTTCTGGTTAGCACCAATGAGGTAAACTGTCAAATGGGACCTCTCTACCACCTCTACCCCTCCCAGATGCCCAGAGGAATAAGAGGAGTGATAAAGGCTGTTTGGAAAAAACACATCCCACCCTAAAGATAATCCTCTCTTTTCTTTTGCTAATAGCTTCGCTGCTCCACCCCTCTTCCTATAAAAACCTTGCACTTTTTGCAACACTTCTGAACACCTTTCTAGTTGCTATATGGAAGGCTGCCTGATTCATGGATCTTCTAATAAAGCCAATTAGGTTTCAAATCATTCTCTTAAATTGTGCTTTTTTACCAGAGCATGGAATAAGGGTGGAAAAATTATTCTGTATGATGCTATAATGGTGGATGCATAGCACTATACATCTGTGAAAATCTATAGAATTATACAACACAAAGAACTAGAGAACCCTTATTAGATTATGACTTTAATTAAGAATAATGTGTATCAATATTGTTCTTCAATTGTAACAATTATACCACAATAATACAAGACAATAATAATAGGGTAAAAGGAGGAAGTGGGAATCAAGGGACCCGTCTTGTACTTTCTATGCAAATTTTCTGTAAAACAAACTCCTTTAAAAAATTGCCTATTAAATATAAAAAATAAGATTCTTTTTTTAAAAAAAAGTCTTAACAGTAACCAGGCCAAAAGCATTTATCATCCAAACTATCAGCAAAGAGATAGCAATGCAGTATCCAAGACTAAACCCAAGAACACACCAATATTTGGTTTATATTTATAAACTTAGCAGGCTTCCCTAATGGCTTAGTTAGTAAAGAATCTCCTTCCAATGCAGGAGACCCAGGTTCGATCTCTGGGTCAGGAAGATCTCCTGGAGAAGGAAATCGCAACCCACTCCAGTATTCTTGCCTGGACAATCCCATGGACAGAGGAGCTTGGCAGGCCACATTACAGTCCATGGTGTCTCAAGAGTTGGATACAACTTAGCAACTAAACCACCACATAACCTTAATAGCTTTAAAAAAAAAAAAAGGACTAGAAAGATCATATTAAATGAACAAAAGAAAATGGATTTCCACATACTATTATATTCTTTCTTGGATATTCATAAATGAGAGACAATGAAGTATTAAAATAGTATTTCTCTTTGTGACTTATTCTGAGTTATTATTGTTGCTGTTTAGTCACTAAGTCCTTTCTGACTCTTTTGCAACTCTATGGACTGTAGCTGGCCAGGCTTCTCTGTCTATGGGATTTCCCATGCAAGAATACTGGAGTGGATTGCCATTTCCTTCTCCAGGGGATCTTCCCAACCCTGGGATTGAACCGGAGTCTCCTGCTTTGACAGGAGGATTCTTCACAACTGAGCCACCAGAGAAGCAAATTTATGCCAAAGCCTAAACCAAAGGGAATGATTTTTCTTCCAGCAGTATTATTTTCAATTGTTTATCCTCATTTCTAGGTCCACGTTTTGTCTGGAATATCAGATTTATTTCTTTATATCATCGAAATTTTAATCATATAAACCAAAGTGTTTAAAAAAATAATAATAATGTTCATTTTTTAAAATAATCTTCAAAAATTTGCTTTATAAATGTGGCCTCCAAACCGCCAGTCCTCTACATGAATCATAGATATTCCAGAAATACTGTGTTCAGATCTGCACCTTGATACTAACCACCCTAAATTATGGCTGAGCAGAGAGAAGTTAAGGAAGACAATAGAACTTTTAATGAGGCTTTCTTCTTTCTGTTTCTAAGGGATGAAGCGAGAAACTCTTCCTGAAAAACAAGCTCTGTCTAGCAGGCAGCGCAAGCCCAAGCCTCTAGTTTAGGCGGCAGCGCCATCTAGTGGAAAGACTTTGTTTCTCAGTTCAGTTTTACCGGCAACTGCCTGCATGGTTTCAGTAGACATTTAACTCTGCATTCCCAGGTGGCACTAATAGTAAAGGACCAGCCTACCAATGCAGAAGACATAAGAGATGCCAGTTCAATCCCTGGGTCAGGAATATCCCCTGGAGGAGGGCATAGCAACCCACTTCAGTGTTCTTGCCTGGAGAATCCCATGGACAGAGGAGCCTGGCAGGTCCATAGTGTGGCAAAGAGGTGGACACGACTGAAGAGAGTGCGCGCACGCACACACACACACACACAGAGCTATCTCACGCATAAAACTGGGAAACAGTGCTACTCTATATACCCTTTCAACTACAGGGTTAAAAAATACAAAGAAATGCAAAGCCTCAAGGTCCTTATTACTAGTTCATAACTTCACTTGAAAGATGAAAGTTAATTTTTGTCCTAATTCTAGCAGCAGAATCCTCAAGGTACCATGAATTTAGCTAAGTTTGGCTAAAACTTACTAGTATTCTCCCCATCTAGGACTGTGGCACATACTAACCTAATCAATGCATCTGAAAACTAATGAACTGACTGGTTACAGTCCAATAACTTGTGTACTGAATGTGGGCCTCATAAGCCATTTTATGAAGGAAAATTAAGGCCCAAGTCCAGTGTAAGCATAGGCAAGTCTCAGAGAAGGCCATGAAGGGAGACGATATTCTCAGTGAGAAAACAGCCCGAAGCCAACTTAGACTTCACCTAGCATGGTGATGAGGTCAGGTCAGAACCTCTGCCTCCCTTGATGTGCCCTGTCTGAGGACCACTAATTGCCTTTTCTCGCCTCTGGGCCTTCTTTGTTTCTTCCTCTCGCATTCATACCCAAAACTATATCTGGAAGCCTTGAATAGATATACAAAATGTTTCTTAAATGTAGACAATTATAATTTAAATGTTCCTCCCATGCACTATTAATTATTTTATAGCTTTCTCCAAACAGTGTTTGTATATACTGTGACTTAAATGGCAACTAAAATGTGAAGAGAATTTTCCCCCATTTTTTCTGTTCCTGCTTCTAATTCTCTACTCCATCTACACCTATTCCTCCCCTCTCCAAGTATCTTTCAGTAGAAAGAACTTCACAGTTTCCTTCTCTCATAATTTTTAAGAATTTAAAATTCTCATAATATTATTTTAATGCAGGTCATTTTTAAACTCTTTATTGAATTTGTTATAATGTTGTTTCTGTTTTGTGTTTTGGCAAGGAGGCATATGGGATCGTAGCTCCCTGACCAGGGATAGAATTTACATCGCCTGCAATGGAAGGCAAAGTCTCAACCACTGGAGTGCCAAGGAAGTCCTTTTTTTTTTTTTTTAATGAGATTACACAATACCAGATCTTTCAGTCCAATCCCTGCCACTATTCACCCAAGTGACTGGCTAAACTGCTCTAACCCCAGTGCCTTCCTCATCTGTGGAATGGAAATAACAGCAGTAATAAAACAGGAGGGAAGGGGGCAGGGCACAACCTTTAAAAGAATAACATAGCCTGAGGACACAACATAAACTGATCAGAATCAAATGGGTCCAAGATGGCAGACAAGTCAACTTCAACTAGACCTTGATCCTCAGTATACCCTCATTGTAAGATGACACACCCAGAGGCACCAAGACAGTTCCAAGGCCAACCATCAAAGACCAAAAAGTGGGCAGCAGCCCAGTTCCTAGAATCTTCCCCCAAATGGTTGGAATAATCCTCCCACTCATTAGCCTATGATATCACCCAGCCAATAAATACTAGTTCACAGTTCAGTCGCTCAGTCGTGTCCGACTCTTTGCGACCCCATGAATCGCAGCATGCCAGGCCTCCCTGTCCATCACCAACTCCTGGAGTTCACTCAGGCTCATGTCCATCGAGTCCGTGATGCCATCCAGCCATCTCATCCTCGGTCGGCCCCTTCTCCTCCTGCCCCAATCCCTCCCAGCATCAGAGTCTTTTCCAATGAGTCAACTCTTCGCAAGAGGTCGCCAAACTACTGGAGTTTCAGCTTTAGCATCATTCCTTCCAAAGAAATCCCAGGGCTGATCTCCTGGACTGGTTGGGTCTCCTTGCAGTCCAAGGGACCCTCAAGAGTCTTCTCCAACACCACAGTTCAAAAGCATCAATTCTTCGGTGCTCAGCCTTCTTCACAGTCCAACTCTCACATCCATACATGACCACAGGAAAAAACATAGCCTTGACTAGACGGACCTTAGTCAACAAAGTAATGTCTCTGCTTTTGAATATACTATCTAGGTTGGTCATAACTTTTCTTCCAAGGAGTAAGCGTCTTTTAATTTCATGGCTGCAGTCACCATCTGCAGTGATTTTGGAGCCCCCCCAAAAAAAACAAAGTCTGACACTGTTTCCCCATCTATTTCCCATGAAGTGATGGGACCAGATGCCATGATCTTTGACACACCACATTTCAAGACCACATTCATCCTTTGCAATGGACCACATTCTGTCTGTGGAGTGTGTTGCTCTGAATAAATCTGCATCTTACCTATCACCTTGTCTCTTTCTTTGAACTGTTCCTGCACTGAGATCTTTCTGCATTGAATTCTTTCTACATTGAATTTTTTCTGCATTGAGACAAGAACCTGAGTTTCATTAGGTCCTGAAACCAGGTCTGTGATCTCAGCTGGAAAAACGTTGATTCTATCTGGGTTTGAGTCCCAATCTGAGATAAACATCTTCAGTAACTTATGAGAAGCATCAGCAAGGGCTGGGACATAGGAAGTGCTCAATAACAAGTATTTTAAATATTTGGGGAATTACCAAAATATAGTGTTGTAAGTTTACTGATAAAGAAGAAAGAGCTCAGTGGAGAAACATATCGGTGTTCTCAAAGGAGAGAAACTCTGGAGGATGCTGTGGACAACCCTCTGACTGTAAGCAATCCCTTGACCCATCACAAAACATTAAGCAGTGCTTAGTGCTCTTAGCAGACATTATTACTTGTGGAATCAGGAGTGAGGATCTATGACATTTTGGGGAGACAACTCTCTATGGGTCTTTCTTTTTTGTGCATATCTTGTAAGCAGAAGCATTGACTCTCTTTGTTCTAGACTATCTTTTTTCTTTTAATTGAAATATAACTAGTGTACACTGCTGTGTTCAGTTCAGTTCAGTTCAGCTCAGTCGCTCAATCATGTCCAGCTCTTTGCGACCCCATGGACTGCAGCACTCTAGGCTTCCCTGTCCATCACCAACTCCTGGAGCTTGTTCAAACTCACGTCCATTGAGTCAGTGATGACGTCCAACCATCTCATCCTCTGTCACCCCCTTCTCCTCCTGCCTTCAATATTTCCAAGCATCAGGGTCTTTTCCAACGAGTCAGTTCACATCAGGTAGCCAAAGCATTGGAGCTTCAACTTCAGTCATTCCAGTGGATATTCCAGACTGATTTCCTTTAGGATTAACTGACTTGATCTTTTTGCAGTCCAAGGGACTCTCAGACTCTTCTCAATACCACAGTGCAAAAGCATCAATTCTTTGGCACACATCTTTCTTTATGGTCCAACTCTCATATCCATACACTTCCCTCATAGCTCAGTTGGTAAAGAATCCACCTGCATTGCAGGAGACCCTGTTTCAATTGGTAGGTCAGAAATATCCCCTGGAGAAGGGATAAGTTACCCACTCCCATTTTCTTGGGCTTTCCTTGTGACTAAGATGGTAAAGAGTCTGCCTGCAACGCACGAGACCTGGGTTTGACCCTGGGTTGGGAATATCACCTGAAGAAGGGAATGGTTACCCACTCCAGGATTCTGGCCTGGAGAATTCCATGGACTGTATAGTTCATGGAGTCACAAAGATATGGACACGACGTATAGTTCATGGGGTCGCAAAGATATGGACATGACTAAGTGCCTTTCACATTGACATGTCCATACATGACTACTGGGAAAACCATGGCTTTAACTAGATGAGCCTTTGTCAGCAAAGTCATGTCTCTGATCTTAAATATGCTGTCTAGGTAGGTCATAGCTTTTCTTCCAAGGAGTAAGTGTCTTAATTTCATGGCTGTAGTCACCATCTACAGTGATTTTGGAGCCCAAGAAAGTAAAATCTGTCACTGTTTCTATTGTTTCCCCATCTATTTGCCATGAAGTGATGGAACCGGATGCCATGATCTTCGTTTTCTGAATGTTGAGATTTATCACGGCATTTTCACTCTCTTCTTTCACTTTCATCAAGAGGCTCTTTAGTTCTTCTTCACTTTCTGCCATAAGGGCGGTAGCATCTGCATATCTGAGGTTATTGATATTTCTCCCAGCAATCTTGATTCCAGCTTGTGTTTCTTCCAGTCCAGCATTTTGCAAGATGTACTCTGCATATAAGTTAAATAAGTAGGGTGACAATATACAGCCTTGACATACTCCATTTCCTATTTGGAACCAGTCTGTTTTTCCATATCAAGTTCTCACTGTTGCTTCCTGACCTGCATACAGATTTCTCAAGAGGCAGGTCAGGTGGCCTGGTAGTCCCATCTCTTTCAGAATTTTCCACAGTTTATTGTGATCCACACAGTCAAAGGCTTTGGCATAATCAATAAAGCAGAAATAGATGTTTTTCTGGAGCTCTCTTGCTTTTTCCATGATCCAGCAGATGTTGGCAATTTGATCTCTGGTTCCTCTGCCTTTTCTAAAACCAGCTTGAACATCAGGAAGTTCATGGTTCACGTATTGCTGAAGCCTGGCTTGGAGAATTTTGAGCATTACTTTACTAGCATGTGAGATGAGTGCAATTGTGTGGTAGTCTGAGCATTCTTTGGCATTGCCTTTCTTTGGGATTGGAATGAAGACTGACCTTTTCCAGTCCTGTGGCCACTGATGAGTTTCCCAAATATGCTGGCATATTGAGTGCAGCACTTTCACAGCATCATCTTTCAGAATTTGAAATAGCTCAACTGGAATTCCATCACCTCTAACAGCTTTGTTCATAGGGATACTTCCTAAGGCTTAGTTCAGTTAGCATTCTAGGATGTTTGGCTCTAGGTGAGTGATCACACACACGAGTTTGTGATTTTTAGTGCTTCTGTGTATTCTTAATATCTTCTGCTTCTTTTAGGTCCATACCATTTTTGTCCTTTATTATGCCCATCTTTGCAAGAAATATTTCCTTTATACCTCTATTTTTCTTGAAGAGATCTCTAGTCTTTCACGTTCTATTGTTTTCTGCTATCTTTGTATTGGTCACTGAGGAAGGCTTGCTATTCTTTGAAACTCTGCATTCAGATGGGTATATCTTTCCTTTTCTCCTTTGCCTGTAGCTTCTCTTCTTTTCTCAGCTATTTGTAAGGCCTCCTCAGACAGCCATTTTGTCTTTATCCATTTCTTTTTCTTGGGGATGGTCTTGATCACTACCACCTGTACAATGCCATGAACTTGTGTCCATAGTTCTTCAGGCACTCCATCAAATCTAATCCCTTGAATCTATTTGTCACTTCATGTGTATGCTGTAGTGATTCCATTTTCTTGCAGAGAACATTTCATTATAAGTACAAGATATTGGGTATAAATCCCTGTGCTATACAGTAAATCCTTGTTGTTTTTCTATTTTATACATAGAATTCTGTCAACTCCATACTTGTAATGTGTCCTCCCACCCTCATTCCTGGGCTACCTTTTTAAGGATATTTATGTAGCAAATAGCTTTAGACGCTCTATTCCTCCAGAAGTAAAGGCAGGTTTGTTTTCTGCCAGTATAATAAAGCCCTAACAGAAACAGAAGAGATTAAGAAGAGGTGGCAAGAATACACAGAAGAACTTTACAAAAAAAAAGTCTTAATGACATAGATAATCATGATGCTGTGGTCACTCATCTAGAACCAGACATCCTGAAGTGTGAAGTCAAGTGGGCCTTAGGAAGCATCACTACAAAGCTAGTGGAAGTGATGGAATTCCAGCTGAGCTATTTCAAATCCTAAAAGACGATGTTGTTAAAGTGCAGCACTTACTATGCCAGCAAATTTGGAAAACTCATCAGTGGCCACAGGACTGGAAAAGGTCAGTTTTCATTCCAATCCCAAAAAAAGGCAATGTCAAAGAATGTTCAAACTACTGCACAATTGTGCTCATTTCACACAATAGCAAAGTAATGCTAAAAATCCTTCAGGCTAGGCTTCAACAGTACGTGAACCATGAACTTCCAGATGTTCAAGCTGGATTTAGAAAAGGCAGAGGAACCAGAAATCAAATTGCCAACATCTGTTGGATAATACAAAAAGCAAGGAAATTACAAAAAAAACAAAAAACAAAAACACATCTACTTCTGTTTCATTGACTATTCTAAAGCCTTAGTGTGGATCAAAACAAACTCTGAAAAATTCTTAAAGAGTTGCAAATATAAGACTACTTTATCTGGTTTCCTGAGCAAATTGTATGCAAGTTAGAAGAACTAACAGTTAGAACCAGACATGGAAAAATGGACTGGTTCAAAATTGAGAAAGGACTATGTCAAGACTGTATATCGTCACCCTGCTTATTTAACTTATATGCAAGGTACATCATGTGAAATGCCAACCAGATGAATCACAAGCTGAAATCAAAATAACCAAGAGAAATATCAACAGCCTACATATGTAGATGATACCACTCTAATGGCCCAAAGTGAAGAGGAACTAAAGAGCCACTTTATGACAGTGAAAGAGTAAAGTGAAAAAGCTGGCTTAAAACTCAACATTCAAAAAACGAAGATCATGGCACCTGGTCCCATCATTTCATGGCAAATAGATGGGAAAACAATGGAAACAGTGACAGACTTTATTTTCTTGTGCTTCAAAACCACTGCAGATGGTGACTGCAGCCATGAAATTAAAAGATGATTTTTCTCCTTGGGAGGAAAGCTATGACAAACCCAGACAGTGTATTAAAAAGCAGAGACATTACTTTGGTGACAAAGGTCTGTCTAGTCAAACTTATGGTTCTTCCAGCCATCATGTATGGATGTGAGACTTGAATCAAAAAGAAGGCTGAGCACCAAAGAATTGCTGGCTTTCAATTGTGAAGCTGGAGAAGACTCTTAAGAGTCCCTTGGACAATAAGAAGATCAAACCAATCTCTCCTAAAGGAAATCAACCCTGAATATTCATTGGACTTATTGATGCTGAAGCTGAAGCTAAACTCCAATACTTTGGCAATTTGATCTGAAAAGCTGACTTATTGGAAGACCTTGATGCTAGGAATGATTGAGGTCAGGAAGAGAAAGGGGCAACAGAGGATAAGATGGTTGGATGGCATCACTGCCTCCATGGACATGAGTTTGAGCAAACTCCAGGAGATAGTGAAGGACAGGGAAGCCTGGCAGGCTGCAGTCCACGGTGTTGCAAAGTGTCGGACAAAGTGTTGGACATGACTTAGCAACTGAAGAACAACAGTATAATAAAGATAATAATTGCCTCTGAGGTTAAAGTTGAACAGATTTACTTGCAGCTCATTATAAAATGGACAGTTTCTTAAATTGGGGAGTTTTCAGCCACGATGCATACCACTCTCTGTGCTTAACCTACTGGGGCTTTTCAGAACTTGATGCCAGAGGGAATGGACACAAACATGAAGCTCTGCTTGCTGTACCATGAGTACAGAGACCCTTTGTCTCATGTCTTCCACCAGGGCCCATGAAAGGGTGGTAGACCAACCTGTTATCTTGCAAGTGGGGAAAAAATTCTAGACCCCTCATGATTGTTGAATTAGTTGTTTCAAATTTGTGTTCTAGCACCCAAAATGAGTCCTCCAGATGGGCATGTTAGGCAACCAAGTGTGAAAACTCAATGAAACAAGACTGTCTTCAGTTTAAAAGTCATTTGGAAAACCCAAACTCAATGCAAACAATTATTTGATAATGCAAATATCATTACTTATCTTAATTAGACCAGTTTTCTTTTTTTTTTAATCAGAAGCCAGCCTCTGTATAAACACTTGTATGTATAACCTAAACTATCCTCTTTTGAGTTTTCCTCATTCCCAAAAAGAAGAAGGCAAGTGTGAGGTATTAATATTCAGAAATATCACTTTGGTTTCCACTATAAACCAGGAATGTTATACTTAAATTTCAAATTCTTCCATATATTTCCACTTTATAAAATGCACAATTGGAACTCAGAGATATTAAATACTTTGCCAAGATCACACAGCTTAGCAAGTTGCAGAGCCAGGTTAAGAACTGAGTTCTTCCTGTTCCAAGTAGGCTTTGCTCTACAACATTATTCTTCCAGGTGAGGTCACAAAGAAGGCCATCCTCCAGGAGGTGAGTAAGCTTCTCTAACCCACAGTCTCTGCCCTCTTCTGAGCTCTTGCCTAAAATTCCATCATTTGAGGACAGAGGCAGTACAGTATCATAGGGATGGAAAGTCCTTCAAGGGAAATGAAACAAACCCTCATACTTTCAGGCCAAGGCTTACTATTCTTAAGGAACTCCAGTTTTTTAATCTTGGATACTTTAGGTTTCATAGACTTTATTTAAAGCTCAATAGAAAGGAAGTCCATTATAAATAACCAATGAACTACAGAGCCCAAAATAAACCTCTGAAGATTAGGATCTGCTGTGGGCTGCAGGTGGGTGATAACAAAAGAGAGAGAGCTTTTGTTAACAAAAAATAGGAGCTTAGGAAGGCTCCTATTTCATTAATTTACCTGCATCCAGCATTATCCTCAAAAGGTCACACTTCCCAATGCAAGAGGAACATGGGACTAAGAGTGAGTCAAATTCCCTGAGCTTTTCATCTTCATTTCATGTATTAATTTATTTTCCAAATATGAGCTGGAACACTAAATCATCTAAGAGCATCTGATAAAAGATATGCAAATATCTTTATAAATATGCAGTATCATCTATAACATTGACAAGTCAGATAAAGGCACCAGCTTTCACTTAAAACTCTAAATTCCAAATAGAGGATGCAAATACAGAGATTTTTTTTTTAATTATTTATTCATTTATTTATTTTTACTTTACAATATTGGATTGGTTTTGCCATACATCAACATGAATCCGCCACGTGTGTACATGTGTTCCCAATCCTGAACCCCCCTCCCACCTCCCTCCCCATACCATCCCCCTGGGTCATCCCAGTGCACCAGCCCCAAGCATTCTGCAAATACAGAGATTTTACAAACACAATCTATTTCATTTGCAGCTTCACAGATGGTTACAAATTGCATATATTATTCATAGACTCTTCAATCTCAAGCCACCTTCATGTAAAAACCAGACTCAAATATGAGAGGAATTTCCAATGCTAAGACTCGAATTTTGAAAACCAATAGATTATCAGAATTGTCAAAAAGTACTCCAGAGATGCAGTCAGGGCACATATCATCTCCTGAGGCCAGGGGCTCAACGGTTAAGAATCTGCCTGCAATGCAGGAGACACAGGAGAAAAGGGTTTGATCCCTGCGTTGAGATGATCCCCTGGAGGAGGGCATGGGAGCCCACTCCAGTAATTCTTGCCTGGGAAATCCCATGGGCAGAGGAGCCTGGTGGGCAACAGTCCATGGGGTCACAAAGAGTCAGACATGACTGAAATGATTTAGCACACACACGTCATCTCCTGATATTTTCAGTAACGTCAACAAATACCCCAACAAAATAAAAATGACTAAATAAACATGGTCAAGCATTTGCCAAGCAAGAGCCCGCCCCGCAGCTGCACCCCTAGGCCACCTTCTATTCTCCAGCCTTAGGCTCCAACAGCTGTTCCTTTGTCTGCTTAATAAATATTCAGCATGTGAAACCCCTAAAAGCAGTGGGAGGTGCCCTGAGGAAGGTGCAATGACTGTGCAAAGGGGACCCTGATGAGAAACTGCCCAGGCAGCTCTCACTTGTCCACACCAGACCTCAGCTGGGAGTCCTGGGAGACGATGGCTAGTCCACACTGACTTTGTGAAAGGAAGGTGCCTGCGCTGAGACGTCCCAATTAACAGCTCTTCTATCTTTGCTCTGTGAGCACTGACATCCTAGGCCTTGTTTCCTTCCTTCCACCTCCCTCAGGCTTTCCTTCACAACATAATTCTATAATGCCAAGAGAAAGTCAGAATAGAGATGAAGAATAATCAGGGTCAAAAGACCAGAGGTTCATCTCTGATCTGTCCTGTGTGGCTGATGAGGCCATGGGCTTCAGGGTATCTGACAAGATATCAATAGAATCAATGTGGCTAAATTAAAACCTGCAGAACACCCCTTGTTTTACATGCAGCTGTTGGGAGGGAGAGAGGAGATACAGCCGGCGGGCTGCAATGCAGATGAAGGCTGGTCTGATCAGCAAGCTTCCTGAAGCTGGCAGACAGGGAGGCCGCCAGAAACTGGAGAGAGCTCAGGCAGTCAAGGAAGCAGAAAGAATGATCAAAGCGGGTGGACAGTGATCACGGTGCTGATTAGTTCTGGTAGGAGGGGGTCTTTTTATGTGATTGTAAATAATGGGCTCATCTTATAAAATCTGGAAAACATAGGACTCCTAAAACAGGAGAGGAATCTTTTGTTCAATTACTGTGCTTGGCTTGGGTCTGCATACTCAGCTCCTTTCAGAAGCCTAAAGACAGAACGCAAAAGCTGTTCAAGGTCTAAAACTCAACTGCTGACAAGTAGATACTGACTGCCTGTGGGTTCATGGGTTCGCATCTTGATTTCTATTAGGCTCCAGAGTCCCTTTGAAATCTCAGCCAATCATTTGGATACTGTTGAAGCATGAACTGGGATTTTAAAAGTGCATCTAGTTCTTCCAATCTAGCCAGATGCATAATTTTAATATTTCGCTGTCTGGTTGTTCAATATTTCCTCTTCATGAAGCTGAGATCAAAGACATTTCAACAAGATTGTTTTTATTTAGCTACTTCCTATCAATTAATAAACCTAGTGTACTTAGGTCACCTAGTCTGATCTCTAGTCTCCTTCCTGTTCAAAACTAATCCTTGCTTTTCCCACCTCCACCTCCATGCCTCTGCCTCTGCCTCACAGAACTAGAGGTTCATCCTCATGGTACTGTAACTGTGATAATAACAGATACTTACACAGCAATTACTATGTGCAAGCATCTGTTGTTAAGTGCTTCAAACACATTAACTCATTTAACCTTAGCATAGCCCTGTGAGGTAGGAACTATTATTAACCTCATTTTACATGTGTAAAGGGTCTCAGGAGTGGCTTGCTTGGGGAAGTACAGTCTCAGGAAAAGAGGAGAGAAGAAACTCCTAGTTCGATGACATTTATTCCAGAGTGAAAGGAAGAGATTCTGGACCCATCATATGTCTCACTCAGCTTCTGCTGTGGTCTAGCCCTGTATCTAAGTGTTAAGGAGAAGAAACTGCAAGTAAAAATCCTATGGGTCACCTGCAGTAAGGAGAGTACTCGGTGTTTGACTCATCCAGGGAGCTCAGAGGACAAGAGACAGCCAGTGCACAGCTCTGCAAGGAAAGGGAGTCACTGCTTTGTTGGACAAAGAATGCATGAGAGTCTCTCAACAATCCAAACAGGAGAGAGAGCTGGCAGGGAGCCATGTGAAATCTCACAAAAGAAAACAGTCAGGAAAGGTTATGGTTTCCCCGCAGACAGACTGACTTTCAGCCAAAATGCTTAAAAAAAAAAAAAAGAGGGCGGGCAGTAGCTGGAGGAAGTCACTGTTGGTGTGTTGGTATGATACCTTAGACGGCACCCCTGAGAAGGCCACTGGGGGACACGCCTGAGAAAGACATAGTCTTAAACACCTACAGCCTACTCGTCACAAAGCTCTTGCAGGGCAGGACTGTTCAAGTAATGACTTTCCAGGCCTTCGACTCTGCTTCCTCCTCATTCACCTACCTTGAAAGGTTCAGAAACTTTAGCAAAAAAAAAAAAAAGATGATCTCCTCTGGCTATCAGGCTCTTGACCTACATCAGACTATCAGAGGGTAACTATCATAGCATAGATAATGCAATTGCAAAACATTTGTCTCAGGGAGAGAGAGAGGAAAGAACCATGGGGGGAAAGAGGGAGGGAGTAGGAATGGGGGAGTAGAACATTGTACACCCTGCCTTTATAGCCAGCACTCTACAAAGCACAGTGAAAGAAGCAAAACCTCCCCAGAAATAACCTGAGAGAAACAGTGTTTAAGTTCTGTATTTTTAGCAAGAGTACAAGTCCCTAAAGCAATAAGTAGCACGATAAGAGCATCATGAGGTTTCCCAGGTGGCACTAGCAGTAAAGATCTGCCTGCCAAAGCAGGAGACATAAGAGACATGGATTTGATCCCTGGGTGAGGAAGATCCCCTGGAGAAGGGCATGGCAACCCACTCCAGTATTCTTGCCTGGAGAATCACACGGACAGAGGAGCCTGGTAGGCTGTAGTCCCTGGGGTCACAAAGAGTCAGATATGACTGAAGAGACTTAGCAAAAGCATGCAACAGACACATGCAAAAGCATCATGAATTTACAAAGGAAAATAATCTAAATACATCAAAAACTGTCTCATTAGACACACCTATTCAGGGTTATGGTCTGTTCCTCTATGTGCCCTTTACAGTTTCTCATATATCAAGTATACACAATAAAGTGTAGGTAGTTCAGTATTCAGAGTGTGGATTCAGTTAATCCCTGTGATTCTTTTGGCTGAATTAGAGAATGTCTCTAATTGCTGTTATACCAGGATGAACCTGTTTGGTCTACACTTAACCACAAGGTCTAAAGTTCTGATGGGCATGAAAGAGCAAAATTCTTAGCAACATGGTGGGGCTTTTCTGCCTGAGGGAGACTTCACTGGCTACAAATTCAACCAAAGTGATGGGAAATTTGAATCATGGGCCATGGAGAGGACGGAGATGAAAGCTATGACTCCAGGACTTTCTTTTGAGACATGATGGGCAGAGGAGAATGTGAGAAAGAAAAAAGGGCACACTCCTGATCTGCTTTAGGGCAAAAAGAAACAGGGAGCCATACTCTCTGGGTCTTCACTACCCTGACGGCCAGCAAGCAGCAGTTTGATCTGAACAAGTGCCCAGAATATGACAAGAGCATTCTTGTCTGCAGGTGGAGGTCCTTTGTTGTGTAGTCAAAGAGAGTCTCTGGGCAGACAGTTGAAAACTTGATCTGCTGAATTGCACTGAGAGGGGCATGGCCACAGCTGTCCCTTGACAAAAGCTGTCTTAGATTAGTAGCATCTGAAGTGGGGCAAATGAATTTAGCAGGCACTGTCTCCCAACAGTAGGCACAAGTATCACATGGGCCTGGATTTAAGTTTGAGTCACAGAAAATGAGGGGTTTCCCTGGAATGGGAGCTCAGTGCTAGAGAATCTGCCTGCAGTGCAGACCCTGGTTTGATCCCTGAGTCAGGAAGATCCCCTGAAGGAGAACAGGGCAACCCGCTCCAGTATTCTTGCCTGGCGAATCCCGTGGACAGAGGGACCTGGTGGGCTACAGTCCATGGGGTCGAAAGGAGTGGGCACGACTGAAGTGACTTAGTACACACATCCAGTAAATGATGGGGAGGCAGCCAGAGGAAGGGGGCTCTGATTCCTATCAGAGAGTTTCATAAATTCCAACCTTGTTCACTCAGCACAGCTTTGTCCTGACTATGGTTTTGTGTAGGGCCAAGAAATGTTATAGTACCTTCTCCGTTAATAATTTCATACCACAGACTCTTGTAATTCTCCAGGCCAGAATACTGGAGTGGGTAGCCTTTCCCTTCTCCAGGGGATCTTTTTGGCCCAGGAATCGAACCAGGGTCTCCTGCATTGCAGGTGGATTCTTTACCAACTGAGCTAAAGACATCCCTGGTTGCTTAGATGGTAAAGCATCTGGCCTACAATGCAGAAGACCTGGGTTCAATCCCTGGGTTGGGAAGATCCTCTGCAGAAGGAAATGGCAACCCACTCCAGTACTCTTGCCTGGAAAATCCCAGGGACAGAGAAGCCTGGTTGGTTACAGTCCATGAAGTCACAAAGAGTTGGACATGACTGAGAGACTTTACTTTCACTAAAGACTCTTCACTTAAAACTTTTGAATCTCAATTCTGTTTTCAGTTAAGCACTCTTGTGCTCTCCTAATCCACAATTAGATAAATGAACCCAGAGCAAACACTTTATGAAACTTCACTATTGACAGATAATGTGTAGATTTTAGAACACAGTTTGCATAATCACCAGTTCCAAGGGATATACATTCAAAGGCTGTTTCAACCTTTTAAAGAGCTTGATTTTCCAGTTTTGTTTTTTTAACCTTACATAGAGCATTTTATTGCCAAGACTTCAGCTCTTCCCATCACCATTAGCTTGTTCTGATTCAGTCCACAGAAAGTTTAGCCTTTTTTCTCTATTTGAACTTTCTAAGAAGCAAGCTGAGCACCGAAGAATTGATGCTTTTGAGCTGTGGTGTTGGAGAAGACTCTTGAGAGTCTCTTGGACTGCAAGGAGATCCAACCAGTCCATTCTGAAGGAGATCAGCCCTGGGTGTTCATTGGAAGGACTGATGCTGAAGCTGGAGCTTCAATACTTTGGCCACCTCATGCGAAAAGTTGACTCATTGGAAAAGACTCTGATGCTGGGAGGGACTGGGGGCAGGAGGAGAAGGGAATGACAGGATGAGATGGCTGGATGGCATCACTGACTCGATAGATGTGAGTCTGAGTGAACTCTGGGAGTTGGTGATGGACAGGGAGGCCTGGCGTGCTGCGATTCATGGGGTCGCAAAGAGTCAGATGCGACTGAGCGACTGAACTGACCTGAACTGAACTGAAGAAGCAAACTTAATATAGGTTTTGTGTTTTGTTTTTTTTCCAGTATTCAGCAACATTAAGCAGCCTATTTAGATTCACAAACCTCTGGTAACTCTTGCTTTTTGATCTCTTCCATCAGTCACATTTGAAGAGAAACACCTCCTTTCCAGCAACCCAAGTGATTTTTTCAGTTCCTTGAGACAGAGTAATCAATATCTGTTTTCCTAATGAATTCTTTGCAGATCCTCCTTTTTTGTTGAGGCTTCTGATTTTCAGTCTTTCATTCTAACTGATTTGTTTCAAACCATCAGTGTTTTGTGTTTCTCTCAAAGTTGACAGTAAGGTGACAAGGGCAATAACCTCCATTCAGGGGATAACGTCCACATCTGTTTACGACCCTTTCTTATAGACTGGGCATGTACTAACCCCTCTTAGCCCAAGACAGGGCCCTCTTACTGATATCTCTTCATCTAAAATTTTCTTTCAAAATAAAATTCATTTTGCTATTTAAAATGACTCAAACAGGTACAACAGGAATGGTACTGCTCATCTCTTCTCCTTTCTCCAGAACACCCACCGTAAGCTGCTCCCCACCCCTACTCTCCCACTCCCACCCCAGTGCCCAGAGCTTTGCTGTGCCACTTCCACGTCCTGTCAAGGTGTCCCTTTACCCTTCATTATCCCAGGCCTTCTTACTTGCTCTGTTGGCTGTGTTCAGTTTTCTTACATTTTTATATTTTGTAATGTTCATGTTTCTCATTGTGTTCTTATTAAAAACATGAGCATACATGACCGTTACAAAAATCAGAAAATTCAAACAGGCAAAACAATATAAAGAATAGCCAAGATGCCCACTCAACCACCCATCCAGAATCACCTGCTGATAATACACTGGTGTGTATCTCCTTTTATTACCTTCAGGAGGAACATGCATTATTTTCTTCAAAAATGGGATTGTGTAATCCAGTATGTTTTATGACCTACTTTATTTAAAAATCCATCCATTGTTGGACAACTATGTTATATCAACTTTTCTCCATTGTAAATAACAATTACTAAGAAAAAAAATCAAGATGTAAGAAAAAATTAGTAAGAAAAAAATTCAAAAATTCAAGAAAGTAGAAAAAGAAATTAAGGAAACAATTCTATTCACCATTGCAACGAAAAGAATAAAATACTTAGGAATATATCTACCTAAAGAAACTAAAGACCTATATATAGAAAGCTATAAAACACTAGTGAAAGAAATCAAAGAGGACACTAATAGATGGAGAAATATACCATGTTCATGGATCAGAAGAATCAATATAGTGAAAATAAGTATACTACCCAAAGCAATCTACAGATTCAACGCAATCCCTATCAAGCTACCAGTGGTATTTTTCACAGAGCTAGAACAAATAATTTCACANACACAAAAATAAACTCAAAATGGATTAAAGATCTAAATGTAAAACCAGAAATTATAAAACTCCTAGAGAAGAACATAGGCAAAACACTCTCTGACAGAAATCACAGCAGGATCCTCTATGACCCACCTCCCAGAATATTGGAAATAAAAGCAAAAATAAACAAATGAGATCTGATTAAAATTAAAAGCTTCTGCACAACAAAGGAAACTATAAGCAAAGTGAAAAGACAGCCTTCAGAATGGGAGAAAATAATAGCAAATGAAGCAACTGACAAACAACTAATCTCAAAAATATACAAGCAACTCCTGCAGCTCAAGTCCAGAAAAATAAATGACCCAATCAAAAAATGGGCCAAAGAACTAAATAGACATTTCTCCAAAGACATACAGATGGCTAACAAACACATGAAAAGATGCTCAACATCACTCATTATTAGAGAAATGCAAATCAAAACCACAATGAGGTACCATTTCACACCAGTCAGAATGGCTGCTATCCAAAAGTCTACAAGCAATAAATGCTGAAAAGGGTGTGGAGAAAAGGGAACACTCTTACACTGTTGGTGGGAATGCAAACTAGTACAGCCACTATGGAGAACAGTGTGGCGATTCCTTAAAAAATTGCAAATAGAACTGCCTTATGACCCAGCAATCCTACTGCTGGGCATACACACTGAGGAAACCAGAACTGAAAGAGACATGTGTACCCCAATGTTCCTCGCAGCACTGTTTATAATAGCCAGGACATGGAAACAACCTAGATGTCCATCAGCAGATGAATGGATAAGAAAGCTGTGGTACATATACACAGTGGAATATTACTCAGCCATTACAAAGAATTCATTTGAATCAGTTCTAATGAGGTGGGTGAAACTGGAGCCGATTACACAGAGTGAAGTAAGCCAGAAAGAAAAACACCAATACAGTATACTAAAGCATATATATGGAATTTAGAAAGATGGTAATGATAACCCTGTATGCAAAACAGCAAGAGACAGAGATGTGTAGAACATATTTTTGGACTCTGTGGGAGAGGGAGAGGGTAGGTGATTTGGGAGAATGGCATTGAAACATGTATAATATCATATAAGAAACCAATCTCCAGGATACAGGATGCTTGGAGCTGGTGCACTGGGATGACCCAGAGAGATGGTATGGGGAGGGAGGTGGGTTCAGGACTGGGAACACATGTACACCCGTGGCAGATTCATGTTGATGTATGGCAAAACCAATACAGTGTTGTAAAGTAAAATAAAGTAAAATAAAAAAAAATTCAAGATGAAAACTACACAAATTCTGAACAAAAAAAAAATGATTAATGTCACTTTAGAAGTTATCAGACTATCCCATGAAGCACCACAGTTACCCCTACTAGAAAATCCTAGGCAAAGTTTTGCTTCATTTTCACCAATCTTCATTTCAACCTTGGGAGTGTCCCAGTTGATTCTCACCTTCTCTATGAGGCTTTCCCCAGATTTCCCAGTTGATACTGCTTCCTGTTTCCATAGAGTATGTTTTGAGGTTGGGATGTTGGTCTCATCACATTCTGACTTGCTTGGTAGCTTTTCTTTTCTTTTTTTTTCTATTCTCAGTTTAACTCCTCTGAGTTAGGGTATTTTGCATCTGGAAACTGCTCAGTAAATAAATTAGTACATAAAAATAAGGATCACATCCAATATTAATATTACTCACTATTGGTTTTTTAAAGCATTTATTAATTTTTATTTATTTGGCTGCACTAGATCTTAGTTGCCATTCATGGAGTCTTCACTCTGACTTACAACATGTGGAATCTAGTTCCCTAACTTGAGACTGAACCCAGGTCCCCTGTATTGGGAGCATGGAGTCTTAGCCACTAGACCACCAGAGAAGTCCTAGGACATTTTTTTAAAGCTTTTTTCCTGACCCAGATTCAATGCCCTTATATTCAGTTTAATTCAGTCACTCAGCTCTGTCAACTCTTTGTGACCCCATGGACTGCAGCACACCAGGCTTTCCTGTCCATCACCAACTCCTGAAGCTTGCTCAAACTCATGTCCATTGAGTCGGTGATGCCATCCAACCATCTCATCCTCTGTCATCCCCTTCTCCTCCTGCCCTCAATCTTTCCCAGCATCACGTTTTTCCAATGAGTCAGCTCCTCCCATCAGATGGCCAAAGTATTGGAGCTTCAGCTTCAGCACCAGTCCTTCTAATGAATATTCAGGACTGATTTACTTTAGGATTGACTGGTTGGATCTCCTTGCTGTCCAAGAGACTCTCAAAAGTCTCCTCCAACAACACAGTTCAAAAGCATCAATTTTTTGGCGCTCAGCTTTCTTTATAGTCCAGCTCTCACATCCATACATGACTACTGGAAAAACCATAGATTTGACTTATATGGACCTTTGTTGGCAAAGTAACGTCTCTGCTTTTTAATATGCTGTCTATGTTGTTCATAACTTTTCTTCCAAGGAGCAAGAGCCTTTTAATTTCATGGCTGCACTCACCATCTGCAGTGATTTTGGAGCATAAGAAAATAAAGTCTGTCTCTGTTTCCATTGTTTCCCCATCTATTTGCCTGGAAGTGATGGGACCGGATGCCACGATCTTCGATTCTTGAGTGTTGAGTTTTAAGCCAGCTTTTTCATTCTCCTGTTTCACCTTTATCAAGAGGCTCTTTAGCTCCTCTTCACTTTCTGCCATAAGGGTGGTATCATCTGCCTATCTGAGGTTATTGATATTTCTCCTGGCAATCTTTATTCCAGCTTGTGCTTCACCCAGCCCAGCATTTCACATGATGTATTCTGCATAAAAGTTAAGTAAGCAGGGTGACAATATACAGCCTTGATATACTTCTTTCCCAATTTGGAACCAGTCTGTTTTTCCATGTCAAGTTCTAACTACTGTTTCTTGACCTGCACACATATTTCTCAGGAGGCAGGTCAGGTGGTCTGGTATTCCCATCTCTTTCAGAATTTTCCACAGTTTGTTGTGATCTACACAGTCAAAGGCTTTGGCGTATTCAACAAAGCAAACTAGATGATTTTCTGGAATTTTCTTGCTTTTACTATGATCCAATGGGTGTTGGCGATTTGATCTCTGGTTCCTCTGCCTTTTCTAAATTCATCTTGAACATCTAGAAATTCATGGCTCACTTACTGTTAAAGCCTGGCTTAGAGAATTTTGAGCATTATTTTCTAGTATGTGAGATGAGTGCAATTGTGCAGTAGTTTGAACATTCTTTGGCAATTGCCCTTCTTTGGGATTGGAATGAAAACTGACCTTTTCCAGCCCTGTGGCCACTGCTAGTTTTCCAAATTTGCTGGCATATTGAGTGCAGCACTTTAACAGCATCATCTCTTAGGATATGAAATAGCTCAACTGGAATTCCATCGCCTCCACTAGTTTGTTAATATTGATGCTTCTTAAGTCCCACTTGACTTTGCATTCCCTTATATTGGGCATAGATAACTGCATTTTTCAGATTAAGGTGACAGAAAACCAATTCAAATAAATTAGCTTAAGCAGAAAAGGTGTAAATTAATGCTTCATGTAATTGGAAAGACTGGAAAGACACTTCAGGCATAGATAAATCCAGGGGTTCAAATGTTTCTCTCTCTTTCTTTCTCAGATTTTCTATTTCTCCTTCCCTGTTGTCCTCCTTCTTTTTTCTTTCATTCGCCCTTTATATCCCCTCTTCTAGCTAAATTTCCTTCTTGCCAAGATATTGTGGGCTGGGGTTGGGCATGGAGGGTTGGGACTACAAATCCACAGATAGCTCCAGGCCTACATCATTCAAGAAAGATTTCTTATCTTTCTCTCCCAGTGACTGCACATAAAATCCTGTATGTATGTAACAAGTCTGGCAATATGATTAGGGCAGGTATGAGTCATGTAACCATCTCTGTTGCTGGTGGTCCTATGCACCATAACTGAAAAGTCCTCTAAACCTTCACAGAATGGTACAAAAATATAAAGATATTTATGTATTATTATTTGGAAGAGAAAAATATGACTAAAATTTGAGATGGTGTCAAGTAGCCCCATTTCACACTTACATCATTTTTAAAATAAATTCAGAGACTACAATCAACTTACTTTCTAGTCAGGCTAGAATCTTAAGAGTTTTATCCCACCTCTTCCACTTTATAGATGAGGAAATGGAGTCTTATTCATCAGTAAACTAACTAGCGTAGGGAAGGGCTTGCTTCACCATGTGAGGAGCAGTTAATTTGAGAATTGGGAAATCAATACTGGGTCTCAGCCATGGCACAGATTCCCCTATTACTGCTTTTTCAAATAACTTATTATAAAAAAATAGTACTTTAAAAATATTTTCCTTAACAATGAACATTTTATCTTGCATTTCTATGGAAAAAGGTGAAAAATTCAATTCACGTGGAAAGAAGTTGAAAATTCATAGCTATAAGCAATATGAGTAAATATATTTACCCTGAATGTACTTTATTCTCAAGATCCAAGTGGCTTGTGATTTGAAAAATTTAAAATCTGGAGGGGGGAGAAGATGGCGGAGGAATAGGACCAGGAGATTACTTTCTCCCTCACAAATTCCTCAAAAAAACATTTCAACGCCGAGCAAACTCCACAAAACAACTTCTGAATGCTGGCAGAGGACATCAAGCACCCAGAAAAGCAGATCACTGCCTTCAAAAACAGGTAGGGAAAAAAAAAAAAAAATATAAAAGACGAAAAGAGAAAAATTTAAAATCTCACTGATAGGGTGAAGATAAATTCCATATAAAGATCTGTGGAAATGTTTTAATAGCATGATAAATTTCAATGTCAACACTCATTTTCTAATCACCATTAACTATACCCAGGGCTTCCTTGGTCGCGCAGATGGTAAAGAATCTTCCTGCCGTGTATAAGACCTGGGTGCAATCCTTGGGTCAGGAAGATACCCTGGAGAACAGAATGATTACCCACCCCTGTATTCTTGCCTGGAAAACTCCATGGACAGAGGAGCCTAAAAGGCTACAGTTCATGGAGTCACAAAGGGTCGGACACACTGAGTGACTACATTTTCACAAGTATTCTCAACAAAACGGAAATGCATAGAAGTGGGAGATTTGCGAGAGTTAACTTTAGGAAAATGTTGAGAAGGGGGAGGGTGAAAGAGTTGTTTTCTTTATCAAAAACTCCCCCACAGAGCATAATAGAAACATTTTTTGAAGTCCAAAGGAAGATTTGGATACAGGCAAATACATATGCAAACACATTTACAACCCATTTCCTTTTTATTAGAGTGGGAAGGAGTGGGTTTGCAAAATGAAGTTGAATGAAGAATGAACTGCATTTCATTGCTTAAGGTTGACTGTATAGTATTTGTCAAGAAATTGAACTGACTGAGACCTTGAACAGAGCTGACATTTGATACTGAAGATGGTTTACATTTTTTTTTTTTTACTTTTAAAATTTTTATTTTAACTTTAGTTTACTTTACATTACTGTATTGGTTTTGCCAAACATTGACATGAATTCACCACGAGTGTACAAGCGTTCCCAAACATGAATCCCCTCCCACCTCCCACCCCATGCCATCCCTCTGGGTCCTCTCCTTGCACCAGTCCCAAGCATCCTGCATTCTGCATCTGACATTTGAAATGGGGGCTGAAGTAACATTTTAAATGGCTGGAAAAAAGAAGGTAGTTTTAAGCATCAAAGGCAGCTTCAGATTGTCCTGTGTGTTAAACTGAAAGAGACTGTGTTTTCACTTCCTCAACAACTTGTGCAACCCCGAGGAGAGTTTAAAAACATGCTCAATGACCCTGATTTGAAATCAGAGAAAGTAGCTCCAGAGACAAGTTCCTGACACCAGATTTGGGAAATCTCTCAGTTCTGCAGATTTCAGTGACACACACCTTAGGGCTAGAACATCATGTATTTTGTCACTTCAAGACATTCTTTGACCACTGTTTTCCAATAAAATATCAAATTCTAGAAGGGAAAATATTTACATGCAGAGTACATCATACAAAATGCTGGGCTGGATGACTCATAAACTGGAATTGAGATTGCCAGGAGAAACACAACCACAACCTCAGATATGCAGATGATACCACTTTAATGACAGGCAGTGAAGAGGAACTGAAGAGCCTCTTGATGAAAGTGAAAGAGAGTGGAAAAGCTGGCTTAAAACTCAACATTCAAAAAACTAAGATCATGGCATCCAGTCCCATCACTTCATGGCAAATAGATGGGGAATAAGTGGGAAGCAGTGGCACATTTTACATTCTTGGGCTCCAAAATCACTGCAGATGGTGACTTCAGCCAAGAAATTAAAAGATACTTGAGCCTTGGAAGAAAAGCTATGACAAACCTAGATAGTGTATTCAAAAGCAGAGCCATCACTTTGCCAACAAAGGTTTGTATACTCAAAGCTATGGTTTTTCCAGTAGTCATGTATGGATGTGAGAGTTGGACCATAAAGAAGGCTAAGTGCCAAAGAGTTGATATCTTTGAATTGTGGTGCTGGAGGAGACTCTTGAGAGTCTGTTGGACTGCAAGAGAATCAAACCAGTTAATCCTAAAGGAAATCAATCTTGAATATTCATTGGAAGGACACTGCTGAAGCTGAAGCTCCAATACTTTGTCCCCCTGTTGTGAACTGACTCATTGGAAAAGACCCTAATGCTAGGAAATGTTGAGGGCAAGAGGAGAAGGGAGTGACAGAGGATGGGATGGCTGGATGGCATCACTGACTCAACGGACATGAGTTTTACCAAACTCAGGGAGATAGTGAAGGACAGGGAAGCCTGGTGTGCTGCAGTTCATGGGGTCACAAAGATTTGGACACAACTTAGCAACTGAAAAACAACAACAACAAAAAGGCAAAGAATTCAAACAAATCAAACCAAGCAATGAGAAAAAAGTCTTATGTATCATGAATATTGCCAGGTATTGGTAATGTCAACACTACAAAAAAATTCTCCTTCAGTTCCTAATGATGTGTCATAAAGTATCTTTGATACACAAACCACAAACTTAACCAACAGATGAGAATTATGCAAATGATATATAATACTTGATCACACTGGACACCACTGTACAGTTTATCACACCTGGAGCTCTGTGACAGCCACCACTGGGCATATTTTTTTCATCGGAATTTTCAGGGCTAGCACGTTCCTTCCACAGAGTATGCAATGACTAAAAACTTGTCAAATGAATGAATGAATGAATTGAAAAAATATAGAACTAAGAAGAAAACAGAATAATAAAGGTCCTTTTTTTTTTTTTAACAGAAAGGTATTATTAAAACTATCCCACAAAGAATATCTTCAATATTTTCTAAATTTTAAATGAGATTGTACAGAAATCCTTGGTACTCACTTATAACCACCAGAAAACATTTCCAATGTGCAAATAGTGACACGTTTTCTTTACATAAAGATAGTGTGAGTTGCTCTTTGTTCAGGCGACATTGGGTACCACCATTAAGTAGATTTTGAGACAACAGTCCATTTCCACCACTAGTAGCTTAAGGGGGCTATCATTCTCACTCTCTTCCATATACACATAGATAGTCCATCTGATTAACAGGGCTCTTGATTGAATAAATTTTATCTTTCTTCCTTCCACTCTTTCTTAGCTACACATTCACACATTTCTCCATCCTACACAGACCCTATCAACACCTAAAATTCCATTGTCTCTCAAATACTGGTTTCAAATATCCCACTCCATAACTGTTACCACCTGCCCTTCTAGCTCACCTGATGACCCATTGCCACTACAACATTTTAAATCTCTTGGCGACCTCCAATGCATTGACCCCACCACTTTCACAATCTACCAGCTTTCCCAGCTTCACATTCTTCTTTGAGGAACTTAGATGATTGCTGTTCAATCACCAAGTCATGCTCAACTTTTTGTGACTTCATGGACTACAGTGTGCCAGGCTCTCAAGGGACTCTCAAGAGTCTTCTCCAGCACCACACTTTGAAGGCATCTGTTCTTCAGTGCTTAGCCTTCTTTTCTGTCCAACTCTTACATCCATACTTAACTACTGGAAAACCTGTAGCCTTGACTATACGGACCTTTGTTGACAAAGTGATGCCTCTGCTTTTGAATACCTTGTCTAGGTTTGTCATAGCTTTCTTTTCAAGGAACAAGTGTCTTTGAATTTCATGGCTGCAGTCACTGGCTGCAGTGACTTAGGAGCCTAGGAAAATAAAATCTATCACTGCTTCCACTTTTTTTCCCTTCTATTTGTCATGAAGGGATGGTACCAGATGCCGTGATCTTAGTTTTTTGAATGTTGAGTTCCAAGCCAGCTTTTCCACTCTCCTCTTTCACCCTCTTAAAAAAGCTGTTAGGTTCCTCTTCACTTTCTGCAATTAGAGTGGTATCATCTGTCTATCTGAGGTCCTTGATATTTCTCCAAGCAATCTTGATTCTGGCTTGTGATTTATTCAGCCCAGCATTTCATATGATGTACTCTGCATATAGGTAGAGAAAATCCTGAAGACTCCCCAAAAACAAAATCAGAAAACAAAAAATTAAAAAAAATGCTTGGAACTAATAAATCCTATAAAGTTGCAGGATACAAAATCAACATACAGGAATCAGTTGTCTTTCGGTACACTTACAACAAAATATCTGGAAAACAGCATTGAAACATGTATATTACCATGTGTGTGAAATAGATGACCAGTCCAAGCTCAATGTATGAAACAGGGCACTCAAAGCTGGTGCACTGGGATGACCCAGAGGGACGATACAGGGAGGGGGGTGGGAGAGGGGTTTGGAACAAGGGGACACATGCACACCCGTGGCTGATTCATGTCAATGTATGGCAAAAACCACCAGAATATTGTAAAGTAATTAGCCTCCAATTAAAATAAATTAATTTAAAAAGATATGAATAAAGGATGAAAAGGAGATATAAAAAGAAAGAAATCAAGAAAACAATCTCATTTACAATAGCATCAAAACCAATAAAATGCCAAAGAAACAATTTAACCAAGTGAAAGATTTCTACTCTGAAAGCTATAGGACATTAATGAAAAAACCAAAGATACAAATAAATAGAAAGACATCCCTTGTTCATAGGTCAAAGAGTTAATATTGTTAAAAATATCCATGCCACCCAAAGCCATATACAGATTCAATGTAATTCTTATCAAATTTCCAATGGTATTTTTTCCAGAAAACAACAATGCCAAAATTTGTGTGGAACCACAAAACACCTCAAATAGCAAAAGTAAATTTGATAAAGAACAAAGCTGGAGTCATTACACTTCCTGACTTCAAAATTCTTTACAAAGCTATAATCAAAACAGTAAGGTACTAGCATAAAAATAAGTAAACAGAATAATGGAACAGAATTGAGGATCTAGAAATAAACCTATGCATATATGGTCAACTAATATTTGACAAGGGAGCCAGGAACATTACATGGGTAAAAAACAGTCTCTTCAATAAATGGTGTTGGGAAAACTGGATATTCACATGCAAAAGGATGGAACTAACCCTCTATTTTACACCACTCACAAAGTTAACTTGACATGGATTATAGACTTAAACATAAGACCTGAAACCATAAAACTTCTAAAGGAACACAGAGAAAAATCTTGAAATTGGTCTTAGCCATTATATTTTGGATATGACTAAAAGTGCAAGTAACAAAAGCAAAAATAAATAAGTGGGACCACATCAAACTAAAAAGCTTCTGTACAGCCTTTACATGATCAAGAAAATAAGACGTCAACTTATGGAATGGGAGGGAACATTTGTAATATCTAATAAGGGATTAATACCCAATATATATATATAAACTCACATAATTCAATGGGATAAAGAAAATAATCTGATTTAAAAATTAGCAAAGAACCCAAGTTCTGTTTTTTCACATAAGATATTCAAATGGCCAATCAGTTCAGTTCAGTTCAGTTCAGTCGCTCAGTCATGTCTGACTCTTTGCGAACCCATGAATTGCAGCATGGCAGGCAGGCCTCCCTGTCCATCACCAACTCTTGGAGTTCATTCAAATTCATGTTCATCGAGTCAGTGATGCCATCCAGCCATCTCATCCTCTGTCGTCCCCTTCTTCTCCTGCCCCCAATCCCTCCCAGCATCAGGATCTTTTCCAATGAGTCAACTCTTCACATCAGGAGGCCAAAGTATTGGAGTTTCAGCTTCAGCATCAGTCCTTCCAAAGAACACCCAGGACTGATCTCCTTTAGGATGGACTGGTTGGATCTCCTTGCAGTCAAAGGGACTCTCAAGAGTCTTCTCCAAAACCACAATTCAAAAGGTACATGTAAAAAGATGCTGAACATCACTGATCATCAGGAAGATGCAAATCAAAACCACAATGAGATATTACTTCACTTTATACCTATTAGAATGCCTATTATCAAAGAGACAAGTAAAGTGGTGAGGATATGGGAAAAAAAGGGAACATTTAAACCCTGTTGGTAGGACTATAAATTGATCCAGCCACTATGGAAGACACTATGGAGTTTCCTTTAAAAATTAAAAATAGAATGATCATATAATCCAGCAATTCCACTTCTGGGTATATGTCCAAAGCAAACAAAACCACTATCTTGAACAGATATCTTCACTCCCATGTTCATTGAAGAATTATTTACAATAGCCAAAAAATGGAAACAAACTGTATTCATGGATGGATGGAGTTTTCAGCCATAAAAAGAAGAGAAGGTTGCCCTTTGCAACAACACGGATGGACTTCAAGAGCATTATTCTAAGTGAAATAAATCACAAAAAGCCCTATTCTGTATGCTCTCACATATATGACATCTACAAATAATGAACTCATGAAAATACAGAGTAAATTGGTGGTTGCCACAGTTAGGGGAGTAGGTGAAAGCGATCAAAGGGTGCAAACTACAGTTATAAGGTGAATAAATTCTGGGAATATACATGGTGACTATAGTTAACAGTACTGTACTGTACATTTGAAAGTTGCTAAGAGTAGATGTTAAAAGTTCTCAACACACACACACACACACACGTATGACTGTAATTATGTGAGACCATGGATATTTTAACTAACCTATTGGAGCAATCATTCCACTAAATAATGTCTTCTTTCAAGTCTCTTATACCTTTCCTCCCTCATTCCTGTTGACCACTGCTTATGTTTTTGTTTAATTGTCTCATGTATTTTTCCTACTTTCTTGGCTATACCATTTCAGTTTCCTTTGCTGCTCCTCTGCCCCATCTAACCTCTAAACATAGAAGTCTCTCATGTGCCAGTCTCATGCATGATATCCACCCTCTATAAGGAAATCCCAGGTGATGGTAGTGGTAATGAACTTGCCTGCCAATGCAAGAGATATAAGAACAGTGGGTTCAGTCCCTGGGTTGGGAAGACCCCCTGGAGAAGGGAATGGTAACTCACTCTAGTACTCTTTCAGGGATAATTCCATGGACAGAGGAGCCTGGTGGGTTACATAGGTTCACAAAGAGTTGGACATGACTGAAGTTACTTAACACAGTACAGCATACTCTCTATAAAATTTTTTAACATTTTTCTCCTTAGGTGATGACAACAACTTTTAATTTACAGTTTTATCGAAATGTAATTCACATACCATAATACCCACAGAGTTGTATATCCATAACCACTACCTAATTTTGGTATATTTTCATCATCCCCTAAAGAAATCCCATACCCACTAATCACTCATCCCTTCAATCCATTCTCCCCTCACACCCTGCCAACCACTAATCCATTTTGTCTCTATAGATTTGAATATTTCAAATAAATTCAACCTATCATACATGCTCTTTTTTTGTGACTGATTTATCTTACTTAGCATGTTTTCAAGGTTAATCCATTGTAACGTGTATCAGAATTCCATTCCTTTTTATTGATGAATAATTTCCATACATCACAATGGCTTATTCAGTCATAAATTTGTGGGTATTTGAACTGTTTCTACCTACTTTCAGCTATCATAAATGCTATGAACACTTGTATACAAGTTTTTGTATGGACATATGAATTTATTTCTCTTGGATATACCTAGGAGTAGAATACTAGTCATATGGTAACTCCTTGTTTAACATTTTGAGAAACTGCTGATCTGTTCTCTAAAGCTGGCTGAAATATTTTATAATCATACCAGAGGGTATGAAGTTTCTAAACTGTCTACATCCTCATCAACAATTGTTATTATCTGTCTTTCTTATTAGAGCTATCTTAGTGGGTCATAGTAAACACCCTCTTCCAACAACACAAGAGATCTTTACACATGAACATCACCAGATGGTCAATACTGAAATCAGACTGTATATTTTGCTGCCAAAGATGGAGACGCTCTATATGGTTGGCAAAAACAAGACCTGGAGTTGATTATGGTTCAGATCATGAACTCCTTATTGCAAAGTTCAGACTTATAGTGAAAAAAGGAAAATCACTAGGCCATTTGGGTAGGACCTGAATCAAATCCCTTATGATTATACAGTGGAAGTGACTAATAGATTCAAGGGATAGATCTGATTGATCTAAATCTGCCTGAAGAACTATGGACAGAGGTTTGTAACACTGTACAAGACATCAAAACCATCCCCAAGGGCTTCGCTGGTGGCTCAGTGGTAAAGAATCTGCCTGCCAAAGAAGGGGAAACAGGTTCAGTCCCCGATCTGGGAAGATCTCACAACCCACTCAGCAACTAAGCCTGTGAGCCACAACTAGTGAAGCTTGAGTGCCCTAGAGCCCGTGCTCCACAAGAAAAGAAGCCACCACAATGGGAAGCCCATGCACCAAAACGAAAGAGTCACTCCCCTCCTTCACAACTAGAGAAAAGACAGCAGGGATGAAGACCCAGCACAGCCAAAAATAAATAATTTTTAAAAAATCCCTGAGAAAAGGAACTGCAAAAAGGCAAAATGATTGCTTGAGGAGGTCATACAAGTAGCTGAGAAAAGAGAAGCAAAAGGCAAAGGAGAAAAGGAAAGATGCACCCATCCAAATACAGAGTTCCAAAGACTAGCAAGGGGAGATACGTGTATACCTGTGGCAGATTCATGTTGATGTATGGCAAAACCAATGCAATATTGTAAAGTAGTTAACCTCCAATTAAAATAAATAAATTTATATTAAAAAAAAAAAGAAAGCCTTCTTAAGTGAAAAATGCAAAGAAACAGAGGAAAACAATAGAATGGGAAAGACTAGATGTCTCTTCAGGAAAGTTAGAGATACCAAGGGAATATTTCAATGCAAAGATGGGCACAATAAAGATAAGAAATGATATGGATTTAACAGAAGCATAAGATATTAAGAAGAGGTGGCAAGAATACACAGAACTGTACAAAAACAGTCTTAATGACCGGGATAACCATGATGGTGTGATCACTCACCTAGAGCCAGATATCCTGGAGTGTGAAGTTAAGTGGGCCTTAGGAAGCATGACTTTGAACAAAGCTAATGGAAGTGATGGAATTCCAGGTGAGAAATTTCAAATCCTTAAAGATGATGCTGTTAAAATGCTGCACTCAATATGCCAGCCGATTTGGAAAACTCAGCAGTGTCCACTGGACTGGAAAAAGTAGTTTTTGTTTCAATTCCAAAGAAGGGCAATGCCAAAGAATGTTCAAACTACCTCACAATTGCACTCATTTCACATGCTAACATGGTGATGCTCAAAATCCTTCAAACTAGGGTTCAATAGTTTGTGAACCTAGAAATTCCAGATACAGAAGCTAGATTTAGAAAAGGCAGAGGAACCAGAGATCTGGTTCCTCTACTACCAACATCTACTGGATCATAGAAAAAGCAAGGGAATTCCAGAAAAACATCTACTTCTGCTTCATTGACTGTGCTAAAGCCTTTGACTGTGTGGAACACAACAAACTGTAGAAAATTCTTCAATAGATGGGACTACCAGACCACCTTACCTGCTTCCTGAGAACCCTGTATGCAGGTCAAGAAGCAACAGTTTCATATGTGAAACAATGGACTGGTTCAAAATTGGGAAAGGAATAAGTCAAGGCTATATATTGTTCTATAAAATAAATAAATTTATATTTAAAAAAGGCTGTATTTTGTCACTATACTTATTTAACTTCTGTTCAGGGTACCTGCAAAATGCCAGGCTGAATGAAGTAGAAACTGGAATCAAGATTGCTGGGAAACTCTGAAAAATAGTGAAGGACAGAGAATCCTGGCATGCTGCAGTCCATGGAGTCAGATAGAGTCAGATACACTTAATGACTGAACATCGGAGGTTGGATGGGTAGAACCTACTGAAGTATTGACTGTGGGACTGAAGCAGAGGGAGCAGTGAAGACTGACTCTCAGTTTACTGCATGAGCAATGCAGTCAAGTGTGGGGATAGGTACAGTAATTAAGTGTAAGTGACAGAAGAAATGGGATTGAGGAAGTTATATGACGAATTTGCTGTTTCATATGGACAGTTTGAGATAATCGTGAGACATTCCATTGGGACTGCCAATTAAAGACTTCTCCAATATGAGTCACAGCTTCAGAAACTGATTTGGATAATATAATTTGAGAGTTTTCTGTTTATGAGATGGTATTTAAAGGATAAATATCTATGAAGTGCAGTGACCAAAAATGCCCAGAACATTCTTGAAAAAAAAAAAAAAAAACAAATTTACAGGACACAAACTGTCTGATTTCAAAAGTTACTACAGAGCAGCAGTTATCAAGATAACATGGTATTGGCATTAAGGATAGAGGCAGAGATCAATGGAATATAATTGAGAATTCAGAAATAAATAACAAATTTGTAGTTAACTGGTATTTGAAAAGAGTGCCAAGAAAATTCAGTGAGGTAAATTTGTCTTTTCAACAAATGATGATGTGACAATTGGATCAAAGCGAAAGTGAGTCGCTCAACTCTTTGCGACCCCATGGACTTTTCCAGGCCAGAATACTGGAGTGGGTAGCCTTTCCCTTTTCCAGGGGATCTTCCCAATCCAGGGATCGAACCCAGGTCTCCCGCATTGCAGGCAGATTCTTCACCAGCTGAGCCATAAGGGAAGCCTGTCATGTGCAAAAGGGTGAAGTTGTAACTGTAACTCACAATATACACAAAAATTAATTCAAAAGGGATCAGTCTAAGACCATTGTTACCATTGTCTCCCCATCTATTTGCCATGAAGTGATGGGACTGGAAGCCATAATCTTAGTTTTTTGAATGTTGAGTTTTAATTCAGCTTTTTCACTCTTCTCTTTCAGTTTCATCAAGAGGATATTTAGTCCCTCTTCTCTTTCTGCCATTAGAGTGGTGTCATCTGCATATCTGAGGTTGTTGATATTTCTTCTGGCAATCTTAATTTTGGCTTATGATTCACCCAGCCTGGCATTTTGCATGATGTACCCTGTATATAAGTTAAATAAGCAGGGTGACAATATACAGCCTTAACATATTCCAACTTCCAAACCAAACATCATACTTACTTGTCACGATATCCACTTTTAAAACCTTAATCCAGGTGACGTTTTCTCCTAGATTACTAATTAGTGTCCCTGATTTTTCCCTGAAGGTTCATTTTCTACACAGTGATAATTTAATAGGAAAGATTTTTTAGTCTCTTTCTTGAGTTTTCACTTAAATGAAATCTCAAATCTTTCACATGATGTATGAGGGGTGTTTCAAATCACCCCTCATGATTTGAACCCACCTATCTTTCCCACCTCATCTTCTGATGTCTCCTCTTGCTCACAGGTCCCAGCCATACCAGCTCTCTCTTAGGTTTTCAAAAAAGACTACATTCTTCCTGGTTTGAGGTCCTTGCACATGCTGCCTCCTCTGATTAAAGTATTTCTCCCACAGCTGTGACTCTCTACTATTCCATAGATAGTTCCTTTGACCCATCTGTTCTTGGCTTAAGTATCATCTCCTAAGAGAAATTTGGTGACTGTATGTCTAAATTATTTTATCTTTTTCACCGCCACATAGCTGTTGCTTTCAACACATTTGTTACACTTTATAAGTATTAATTTGTTTATATGCTTGGTTATTGTCTGTCTTTCTCAATAAGTTGTAAGATCTATGCAAGAAACAACCATGTCTGTTCTTTTTACCATTGTAGCCCCAGTGCTAAGCACACAATAAGCGCTCATTAAATCGGTACTTGAATCTATCATTTTTACCCATTAAAAAGTAATATTAGAGAACAGTTTCATAATTCTTATTATAGGCCCAGCACTGTTACATACCCTATATGTGGAACAATTTATTTAAAACTCACAAGAAACTTATGAGGTGAATTATATTATTCCATTTTTAAAGGAAATCAGGTTACATAGAAGGTAAGTTAACTTCCTCAATGTCACCCAGACAAGGCATGAGCAAGCTTAGAGTTATAAAGCCAGCCCTCCTGCTCTCTCACCTATGTCTGTAACCCCTGTGCCACACTGATGTACACCCAGAAGGCATGGGCGGGAACTTTGGGTTTGATTTAGGGAGTTGATATCTTCTCCTAGTCTTGTCTCTGCATGCAAACTTGGCAAGAATAGATGGAACAATTAGTATGAGATCTCAAACAATTCTGAGTTAAAAAATGGCACCTTGTTGAATGTCTTCCTTTCTGAGATTCAGAGATAAAGGAGTATTCTGGGATGGGAGCACATGCCTCCTAAAAGTAGAATAGCAAGGACAAGGAGGATAGCCAGGACCTCAAAGTAAAATATCCTTGAGGAAGTGAGCAGTCTAGGTTGGTGACCTCGGATCAGTAAAACAAAGGTGGGTGGTTGAAACAGTGAGATCTTTGAGGTGCAGCTATTGGTCCTGGGAGAAAATGACTAAACCCAGGAGTATGTGAAAATAAAAAGTTTCAGATGGATCAAAATGACAGTGAGATATCATCTCATACCTGTTAGGATGGCTTTTCACAATTGCTGGTAAGGATGTAGAGAAAAGGAAAACCTGTTGGTGGGAATGTAAACTCATAGTCATGGGAAACATATGACAGTTTCTCAAAAAGTTAAAAACTGTACTACCATATCATCCAGGAATCCCGCTCCTGGATACATATCTGAATGAGTTAAAGTCAGTATCTCAGAGGGATATCTGCATACTCATGTTCACTGAAGCATTATTCACAATAGCCAAGATAAGGAAACAACCGAAGCGCCTGTCATTGGATGGATGGATAAAGAAACTGTGATATATATTTGAATATTTTCATCCAAGAGAAAGAAGTAATGTCTGCTATATGCGACAACATGGATGGAGGCTGAAGGTGTTATGCTAAGTGAGATGAGTCAGACAGAGGACAAACGCTGTATAATATCACTTTTGACTCTGAACTTGTAAAAACAGAGGGGAGAATAGAAGTTATAAGGAGCTGGAGATAGGAAAACTGGGGAGAAATTGTTTTAAGGGTAAAAACTTATGACCAGTAAGTTCTAGAGAGTTAATACACAACATAGTGATTATAGTCAACACTATTGTATTATATATTGTATGTATTATATATATACTATTGTATGTATTTGTACAATATTGTAAAAATTTCAACATTAATAAGTTAATTAACATTAAAATAACTAAATCTTAACTGTTCTCAATGTTGTATTATAAATTTCAACATTACTAAGAAATTAAATCTTAACTGTTCTCAAAGTTGTATTATAAGTTTCAACATTACTAAGAAACTAAATCTTAATTGTTCTCAACGCACACAAAAAGTGATAAATAATGTAACATGGAAGAAGTGTTAGCTAATACTACTATAGTAATCCTATTGCAATACACAAATTACCAAACCAACACATTGTGCACCTTACATTTACAGTGTTATGTGTCAATTATATCTCAATTTAAGTATATATAAACATAGTTGAAGTGGGAAGTCACACACTGGGCCCTACTGTGCACTGGATAGGCCTTAACCTTCGTACTATCATCTGGCTCCCGTAGCGCGCGCGCACGCACACACACACACACACACACACACACACACACACACACACACACACACAGAGTTCCCTGACGTTTCAGGATGTGTTCAGAATTTCTTGGTGATTTGCGGGCTTAGAATATTACTGTTTTTCCTGTGTTCAAAGTATGTTCTGGTTTAAGTGTGGCTTCTTGACAATCAGCTTGCTCTTTCTTTGAGTCTCACTAAACCCCATGTGCGGTGGGCCTACCAGAATTCTGTGCTCCTGGGGCACTGTAGATGTTAACAGAATGGCAAGGAATGGTGGTAGACCACACGTCACAGGTATCCCTCCTGCCCTATTAGAGTTACTAAAACATACCAAGATAAAATTACTAAGGCTTTTAACAGAGCACTGGCAGGCCACTGAACTGAGCTCACGGACTTGTGAATGTGGAGCAGTGTGCAGTAGTGCTACGCCCAGGTCATCAGCGAGTCACGAGCGCTTAACTCCACAGGCCTGGATGAGACCACCCATGAGGAAATAGAAAGAACAAGCGGTCTCAGACATAAGCACTGTGTTGGCTCAACGTTTTGAGATTGATCTGAGGAGAGAGTCCATAAAGGAGAGACTGAGAAACCAGCCAGGAAGGTCGGAGGTCACGATATGAAGAACTACCTGGCCACAATGCTCTTACAGTATGTTCTGGGACTCTCACTCAGTGACAGAATAAACAGGATGACACCGATGTGTGAAGGTCTCACTACTGAGATTCTGGTATAACTACCAGTACTGTGGGGTGGGTAGGCAGAGGTGAGTTATTTAATTGAGGTGGACTGGGATATTAGTGCTCTCATGGAGAAGCAAAGTAACAATCTTTTTTCTTTTTTTGCTGTTGTTTTTTAATTGAAGTGCAGTTGATTTACAATATGTTGTTAGTTTTAAGTATACAGCAAAGTGATGCAAAATATTCAATTATATATAACTGAATTATTTATATATAAAATTTTTCTTTTAGCTTTTCATTATAGTTTATTAAAAGATTTCAAATATTGCTCCCTGTGTTATCCAGTAAACACTTGCTTATCTATTTTATGTATAGTAATCTGTTAATCTCATACTGTTAATTTATCCCTCACACTCCTTTCCCCTTTGGTAACCATGTTTGTTTTCTATATCTTCTGTTTCACAGATCCATTTGTATTATTTTTTAGATTCTACATTTAATATCATATAGTATTTATCTTACTTCATTTAGTATGATAATCTCTAGGCCCATCCATGTTGCTGCAAACGGTAACTCTTCATTCTTTTTTATGCCCAGTATTCCATTGTATATATGTACCTCTTTATCTGTTCATCTATTGACAGACTGCTTCCATGTCTTGGTTGTTATAAACAATGCTGCTATGTACATTGGAGTGCACATATCATTTTAGAGTTTTCATCTTTTCCAGATATATGCCCAGGAGTGCGATTTCTGGTTCAAACAGTAGCCCTATTTTTAGTTTTTAAAGGAACCTCCATAGTGGCTGCACCAATTTACATTCTCCATCAACAGTGTAGGAAGGCTCCCATTCTCCATACCCTTTTCAGCATACCTTTTAGCAATACTCCATAGCCTTTTCTGCATACCCTTTTAAGCAATCCTGACAGGTGTGAAGTCCTCATTGTGGCTTTGATTTGCATTTGAAAGCAAGTTTTATTTATTTATTTATTTTTTAGACTTCAGGTTCAGAGAGAGAGGCTCTCAAGGAAATTTTGGTTAGGTGCCTCTATTTGGGACTATTTCTACTGGTGCTATGGCAGCAAGTGTATGTTTTTCCCTTGAGGTAAGACGACAAACTCTACCTGGTAGGTGATGGCAGCTGCTTACAGCAGTAACCCTGCCAAGTGGGCCAGAACCCTGCACATTCCTAGAGTATATTTTGGAATGCAATTTCTCACCTGACCCAAAAAGAAGAGTTACAGTTGTCCTGGAATGCCAATTTGGCTTTCTTTTTACAACTGGGCTTGGTATCCTGCACTGAGCCCGGCAGACTAAGGAACTGGGTGTCTGTGAGCATGTGCTGCCCCACGCTTGGCTTGGCTCCTCCATCACTTGTTGGGCTCCTCTTTACTCTGGAGAGGCCTGGACTGGTCGGTTCTTATCATCAGCCATGCCACAAACCCTGGAAATGTGCACCATGTTATTTCCTCCTGACTGCGGACAGCAGTGCTGGTGGAAGTGTGTCTGCTCGGGGCTCGGAGGCCCGTCACAGGGTGGCAACAACAGCGCAGGTGAGGCTGGAGATCTTGGTGCGTCAGGTGAACACGGGCTGGAAGGGGCAGCGTGGGTGGATGTTGCGGTGAAAGCAGCTTGGGGCTCCCATGATGTAGAAAGACAATGTTTCCTGGCTTTAGACAGTGAGTTGCTTAGGATCTCTTAAAATCAGCATTACTGAAGTACAACTTGTATGTCATAAAACACAATACTATGTTTTTTGGTACATGAATTGTAAACTTAGTCGCTGTTCCAGTTTTGGAACATTTGTCATCATTGTGTAACGTCCCTTCAGTGTCCCTTTCCTGTCAATTCCCATTTTCTTACCCAGCCCCTGGCAGCCTCTGAATTGCGTTCTGCTGAAGATTTATCTTCTCTGATAAATGGAAACTTATATGTGATCTTCTGTGTCTGGCTTCTTTCACTTAGCATATTTTTGAGGTTCATCTTTATTGTTTCAGTTTTAGTGATGATGGCCCAAGGAACTCCAGAGGTTAGAGATGGGGGTTGTACAAAGTTGTATAGGAATAAGAAACCATTCTCACTGACCTGTGGAAGGTTTGTGCTAACAAAACAGATAAAGAACATGCTAAAATTGATCCTGATGTCTCAAAGACAGTGGTGATGATGATCAAAGCTGAAAAGTTAAATAGCTAAATTCTAGTTAAATTCTGTGGTTCATTCAGATGTTACTTGACCTGTGTTGATCTTATTTGTATCTACATCAGCCCTGTTCACACTCCAGAATTTTAGAATGGCAAAACTGGAAGGCTATAATAACTTCCATTTTAGAAAAGTTAGAGACCTTATTTGGGGAGGTATCTGGTAAAACTGAACCAGGAAAGAATCCGGGCTCCTTGGAGAAACGGCTGACTTGCAGGGGTGGGGCACATAAAGTATAAGATGAGCCTGGATCATCTTGTGCCAGAAGTAAGAAAGGCTCAAGAACATTAGAGTCATGTCAGGGACACAGGCACCAGACTGCGGACAGGCCAGTCCCGGGCAATTTTACCGTCATAGTAAGTGATGATAGGAATGTACTGTACAATAAAATAAAAGTGTCCATAGTAATATAAATAAATGAATAAATAATTAATGGAGAAAGGACAGCTGTGTCAGTAGGTCTCTAACAACTGCTGAAAGAATAATGGAATTATAAAAAAAAATCATCATTTGCCTTTCACCATAGTAATACTTGATTCAGGCAAGAAAAACCAATGTATGCTAAAACCAACAGGTAAAAGTGTGTTAAAGAACAAGATATTGACATGGTTTCAAGGTATCTCCCCATAAAATACTCATAAATTGCTCACTAATTTATAAGTTTCAAATACAAATTAACTTCAGAGTTTGTAGTTTTTCCAGTAGTCGTGTATGGATGTGAATATTAGACCATAAAGAAAGCTGAGCGCTGAAGAAGTGATGCTTTTGAACTGTGATTGTTGGAGAAGACTCTTGAGAGTCCCTTGGACAGCAAGGAGATCCAACCAGTCAATCCTAAAGGAAATCAGTCCTGAACATTCACTGGAAGGACTGATGCTGAAACTCTAATACTTTGGTCACTTAATGTGAAGAACTGACTCATTGGAAAAGATCCTGATGGAGGGAAAGATTGAAGACAGGAGGAGGAAGGGGATCAGAGGATGAGACGGTTGGAATGCACCACCAACTCAATGGACATGAGTTTGAGCAAGCTCTTCAAGTTGGGATGGACAGGGAAGCCTGGTGTGCTGCAGTCCCTGTGGTCACAAAGAGTTGGACACGAATGAGCGATTGAACTGGAGAGAAAAAAGCTGGAAAACGTATTTTTACCAAGTGATGAAAGCTACCACGAACAGGCATAGGACAAATTCGTATCATGTGTTTTCTGATAAGGTCATGAGAAGTACACAGTATTTATTTTTTTGAAGTGTTCCAACAAAAAATAACACAACTTGAGGAAAATTAAACAAACTCAAACTATGGGATCTTCAATAAAATAACTGCCTTATACTTTTGAGACTATTTTTTTTTTAACTAGTTCACACTTTATATGAATTTCTTTCATTTTTAGCTGTGCCAGGATCCCACCCAGGTGGTATGCATTCTTTACAGTGAAGTGTTAACATATCAAATTATTCATTCAGAAATCTGGTATATTTTCCATATTTAATTATAGAAAATTCATGTTGTTTTTACCTGCCTTCCCCTCACACACAAAAAATCTCAAGTCTCAATTCTTTTTTTTTGTATCCAAAATGTGTTTATTGGGATGGCTTCCCATTCATCTTGATACAGGATACTTTTAGTGCTGCTTCAGCCTGAAGGAGCATCCTTCTGTAAGCCTTGCTTTTCCTCTTGTAGGCTGGCAGAGGACAGTAGAGCAGCCAACACACAAAACTACTGTGTTTGTACATGGCTAAAGATTGTGGTGATTTTATAGCATCCTGGGCATTTCACATCCATGAAATAGCAATTAGGACTCTGCATCAGGCACTTTTTCTTGTGTTTCCTCCTCTCTTCTGGAGAGAGATGGAGATCCTTTGCCAGAGGGATGTTCTCATTGGGAGCTTGTCACTGCCAGAAAGGCAATTCTTTACAAAAAAAAAAAAAAACTGTAATGTTAGGTCTATGTGCAAAAATATAAAGGATATTGTGACTGTAAGTTAACAATTGCATGTTAAGATTTATTTTGTCTGCAAGTTTTTACTGACTGACTTATTTCCTATTTCAGTTCAGTTGCTCAGTCATGTCCGATGCTGCGACCCTGTGGACTGCAGCACACCAGGCTTCCCTGTCCGTCACCAACTTCCAGAGCTTGCTCAAACTCATGTCTATTGAGTCGGTGATGTCATCCAACCATCTCATCCTCTGTTGCTGCCTTCTCCTCCTGCCTTCAATCTTTCCCATTATCAAGGTCTTTTCCATTGAGTCAGTTCTTCCTATCAGGTGCCTAAGCCTTCAGCTTCAGTATCAGTCCTTCCATAGAATATTCAGGACTGATTTCTTTTAGGATTGACAGATTTCCTATTTCAAGGCAAGTATGAATCTGTCGCATGATGACATGACTCAGTTTCTTAAAAATTTAATTAACTGACTACTGCCTGTATCTTTGGTAATTCTGTTCAAAAAAAGAAACATAAGGAATAGGCTTTGTTTGTGGGGATTCAAGTCTAATGGACCACATACACTCATATGCACACAACAGAGGTCAGTACTATCACCACTGTCTCCATGAGAAATGAAGGCCAGGAGATTCTGATGGTTAAGACTGTGATCACTGAAATGAGTAACTCAACTTCAGACCCTAAATCTGCTCTCACTTTGCAGCCTTACCTTGGGCAGGTGATTCACTTGTCTTAAATAAAGTTCTATAAAATGGGGAAGGAATTCTACCTCAGGACTGTTATACAGAATAGTGATATCTAAGGCATATGAAGTGATTAGTATAATCCTGATATGTAATAGTAAGTTCTCATAAATTATGTTGACTGTGATTATAATAAATACCTGAAAACCTTATGATACACAAATGAGCTGGGGAATACCTAACCCTATGGAGAGTAGAGAAAATCAGATTATATGAACCCCTTATTTAGGGATGTGAACCACAATTTACTTCTTTCTGACAGCCCTAGTCACAGTGGCTGCCATCCACATTTTCTCTCCCCAATTCAGAAATCTCACTCTGAATGCAAGAGTATACTCCTACTTCTAAATTAAGGCATGTGTCCTCACAAACACTTTCTTCAAACTCAAAGAAAGCAATGTGCTTGAAACACTGTAAACCTGCCAAAAATCTGAATGGCAATGATAATAAAGGAAAATACAGACTACATGAAAAAAAAAAATGGTATTGGGGGGAAACAGTAGGAGCACAGAGTTTGCTTGAGCAGTAGGAATAGAGACTGATGAATCATTTTCCTTTGTGATATAGGCTCACCATCCATAGCCGTAAAAATACATTCTACAAAACCAAAGCCACTATCCTTCCTTAGTCAATACCTGTCTTCCTCCCTATAAAGCTCTCTCTCATAATCCCTATAAACTTTGCACAGAATACAAGCTCACTCATAATCAACACACCTTACTAGTTGTGTTTGCCACTATACAATATCATAGTAGTTCAAAAACATTTATAGAGCATGTAACATAAATATCCATGTTACTATCTACGCAAAATATTAGGGAGTTTATAAAGATGATTAAGATGATACAGTTTGACCTACAGTTAATTCAAACAGAGGTCAGCAAATTATGGCCTGAGGGTCAAATGTGGCCATAACATTTGGTTACATGTTGTCTGTGATTGTTTTACTCGTACAACAGAGTATGAGTTACGACCAAGATCATATGCTTTTCAAAGCTGAAGATATTTATTGTTTTGGCTGTTTACAGAAAACGTTTGCCAACCTCTATAATAGGAGATGCAACTACAATAAAAATGCCTTACTGTACTGAGTGCCAATTAAAAAGCTATAAATAAAGAATTAAGAGTTCAGAAAGTTGGAGTGGTCACTTTTAGCAGTGTCATTTTGAGGAAAATTTTGAAGGAGGCACCAATAGCAATAGGACTAGAAGAGTAAGAATGCAGGCTGGTTACAAACTTCTGGGCAACAAAAAATGATGAAAATGTATGAAGCAAAGAAACAGTAAGAGAGAGCATGGAGCTTGCCAATTAGATTAGGCATTATTCTCTTATGATTAATATTCAGAGGTATTCTCATCTTTAGCATTTTTCTAATCTGCATGTATGTTTCATACAAGTCAAATTCCATATGCCTCTAAGATTCTCAATTATATACTTGCTTTCCAGCTGATAACCCCACTCTAATGCAGCAAACTCACAGATATGAATTTGGTAACATTATAATGACATTTTCTAAAACTGTGCCTTAATATAACCTTCTTAAATCTTTTTCTATCATTTGATATTAAATATTTATTCAGCATCAAAAGAGATATTGTTTACCTTCCAAAACAAAATCATATGACTTTACAACAATTTGCCAAGATTATTACTGCTCTGCTCTTCTCATTTGTGTTTGTTCCTTTTTGCGGAAGTTCTATTAGGTAAAAAAGCTAAATGGACTCATAGGACTTCTAGTCTTCAAACACTAAAAATTACTTTGCTTTAATCAGAAAGGGCAGATTACATTAATAGGTCTAGGAGAGTTACTTTTAAAAGCTCTTGAAAACTAAGTTTTCATAAAAAATTTTATTGCACAAAGACAATTTATGCTTACATGTAAAAATATCTTAGGTTCAATATGAAAAACTGCTGCCATATTACCTTTTGGCTAAGTATTCAGATAGTTACATTTTTATAACCTGCTTTATATATGTACAACCTAGGAGAAATGTGAACTACAAAACAAACAAAATTTCCAGTATTTGTAAGTAAGAAAAAATGGCTGTCTTATTTGAAATATATATAATTCTCAAAAGTATAAAAGAATAGGCCATAACATGTAAAACTTGAAGCATTATAGATTGGGTCAAAAAAAAAAAAAAATCTAGTTGGGGGAAGAGGAACAATAGAGAAAGGGAACAAGGGACTGAGAGACAAAGCAAACAAGCACAACCGAGACAGCCCAAATTCATACAACTGCTCTGCTGATATGAAGAGATAAAGAAAAAAATGGGCTTTCAAAGTTGAAGACTAAATTGTTTTACTATTTCAACATAAAATTCCTTGAGAACTCTCATAATATGTACATGGTTCTGGAACAAGATTCTTACTTCTTAGCTTATTAACAATGTGTACATTTGAAAATAAATATATACAATACCTCAAACAAACCATTCAAGATTGCATTTAAGCAATGACATCCAAGGAAACAGAATTCAGGCACTGTGAAACACTTAGGATATATGGTATCTTCAGGACTAAATGTTCTCTTCCTTGTTTGACAGTCTTAAATCTTCATTACATACATGTTGGTTTTAAAGTTGTTTTCTTACGGTGACAATCATCTTGACAGGCCAAACCCAGTTTCATTTTCTCCAGTACTGCAAAGATTAAAAACAACAAAAAGAAAATTGGCTTCTCTATTCACAAGGAAGAGAAACAGCAGTTTATAGTCAAAAAACTTAGAATAGGACAAACATGTAATTCTTTAACAGAAAAAGACAAAGAACAACAACAAAAACTTCAGGTAATTCCAGTTTATATGAGCAAATATTTTGGGAAAGGAATGTTTGCTAACTGTAAGCTCAAGATGACTTCATTACCAAATAGCAGACAAATCTAGAACTAGGAAGGCAAAAAGTCCACTGAATTCTGCAGTGATAGATGATTAATACTCTGAGCAATAAGCTTAGTTCTTGGTGCAACATTTTTTAGAGACTGTGAAAACTGTTAATATATTCCACACATTGTGACGTTAATGCACAATACAGAGTACAGAAATGGTTTGCAAAAAAATAAAAGGAAGCAGTGCTGAAAGAACAACAAAGACCCAGTACAGAATTTTTTTGGAATTATTAACAAAGATGTTTGGGGCCATTAATGTAACATTAATTCATTAACAAAGATGATGCTGTTAAAGTGCTGCACTCAATATGTTAGCAAACTTGGAAAACTCAGCAATGGTCACAGGACTGGAAAAGGTCAGTTTTCATTTCAATCCCCAAGAAGGACAATACCAAAGAATGTTCAAACTACTGTACAATCACGCTCATTTGACATGTTAACAAGGTAATCTTCAAAATCCTTCCAGTTAGGCTTCAATAGTACATGAACCAAGAATTTCCAAATGTACAACTGGATTTAGAAAAGACAGAGGAACCACAGATCAAATTGCCAACATCTACTGATTCATAGGGAAAACATCTACTTCTGCTTCACTGACTGCACTAAAGTCTTTGACTGTGTGGATCACAACAAACTGTGGAAATTCTTAAAGAGATGGGAACACCAGACCACCTGACTTGCCTCCTGAGAAACCTGTGTGGAGGTCAAGAAGCAACAGTTAGAACTGGACATGGAACATCAGACTGTTTCCAAATTGGGAAAAGAGTACTTCAAATCTGTATATTGTCACCCTGCTTATTTAACTTCTCTGCAGAATACATCATGTGAAATGCCGGGCTGGATGAAGCACAAGCTGGAATCAAGACTGCCAGGAGAAAGATCAATAACCTCAGATAAGCAGATAACTAAAGAGCCTCTTGATGAAGGTGAAAGAGTGAAAAAACTGGCTTAAAACTCAACATTCGAAAAATGAAGATCATGGTATCTGGTTTTATCACTTCGTGGCAAATAGATGTGGAAAATGTGAAAATGGTGGCTGATTTCATTTTCCTGGGCTTCAAAATCAATGTGGACGGTGACTGTAGTCACGAAATTAAAAGACACTTGCTCCTTGGAAACTTTATGTTTTGATCAATGGAATATTTTACATTTCTGTTCTTTATTCCTAATGGCAAAATAAGGTCCATATAATATAAAATCAGAAATAATGTTCTGATCTCTTCTCCTCTGGGCATCTTTTGCTTCTGTGCCTTCTCAAACTAGATGAAAGAGTACAGCAGTTACAATGGAAACTTCTACACAGGGTTTAAGTACTAAGGTCTGTACATAAAGGTAAAATGGAACATGAATAAAACGAATAAAAGCAAAATAGGAACCTTTCCCCTCAGGACTGAGGCAAAAAACCTAGTTCTTTGAGTAGCAGATGGGGCAGATGGCTTGTATATAGAGGCCATGTTGTACCAAAAAACCCCCAGGAACCTTCAATACTGGAATCACATTCAGCACAGTTAAGATGTCATGTTATGGGAGGATCGTAGGACCTGAATTACTTCGGAGGGAGTCCCTGACACATCTGCTAGATATGGGGGAAATGTCAGTCATAATAAACATACTCTTTCCTCCTTTCATGATGTGTTTTAACCTCAAGTGTGACAGTGTGTGTGTGTACAGCTGGCTTCTCTTCATCAAAGGTGGACTAGGGCTGCACATTCCTGTGACCTTCTGCTGGGCCCTGTGCTCTTCCTCCTTGAATACCAAAGGGGCTAAGGAAGGGTTCCTGCCAGATGGACAGCAGTGGGATGTGCTCTTAGTATGCTGAGCTGGAACTCACCTAAAATTTCCAATCTGTTCATAAATTTTTACATTTAATGTGCCAAAAATATATCTCTAACCTGAATCTATATTCATGTAATGAGATTTAATATGTATTAAGATTAATGGAAATCATCCCTCACCCCTTTCTCCAGACTTTTACCATCAATCAACGAAGAGAGACAGACAGAAAAAGCAGAAATTAGAAAGAAATGGGCTGCAATATGAAAAATTTCCATTGAAAGGAATAGTTTTAGAGCAGGAAGTGACCCGAACTAAGTGGTCTCCACCTTTTTGTGCAGACAAGACTAGAAAGCCCTATAATTCTGAAGGGAAGAAGAGCTCTGATGATGCAATTTTAAAGACAATGACCCAAATAAAAGTGGTTTTCAGTGGAAAATTTCCACCACTAGTAGGTGGGTGTTGCTAGGCAACAAATATTGCAGTGTTTAATCTCAACCCTTCCTAGCAAATGGCATGATGGAATAAAATAAGCCATTTGGCATGTCAATATAGCACCTGTATCTGGCAATTTTTCAGTTTTTTTTTAAGAATATTTCTTTAATGCAGGAAGAACTTCTGTTAATATGTCTACCTCCATTTTATAAAAACTGGGTTCTATAATTCATAATGATTAATAGGAATGCACTAAAATTAGCATAGAATCAATTAGCAAAATGTATCCTTATAATAAATGCTGAGTGACAAAGAAACATGTTGATCATTAAAACTTGAGTGTGCATGTGATTTACTAGGATCAGTACTTAGAAAATGCATATGTAAGAATGTGAATTTCAAAGGAAAATACATTCCCTCAGAGATTAGTTAAGAAACAACTATGCATGCATTTAATTTTATAATCTGAAAAGACTTAAGTGGAGTTAAGACCTTGTTTGGACTTCCCTGGTGGCTCAGAGGTTAAAGCGTCTGCCTTCAATGCAGGAGACCGGAATTCGATCCCTGGGTGGAGAAGATCCCCTGGAGAAGGAAATAGCAACCCACTCCAGTATTCTTGCCTGCAGAATCCCATGGGTGGAGGAGCCTGGTAGGCTACCATCCACGGGTTGCAAAGAGTCGGACACGACTGAGCGACTTCACTTTCACTTTCACTAAGACCTTGTTTAGTGTCTCTGGTACCTTTCAATACCTAAGCAAGTTTCAGATAGAATTAATGTCTTAATGTTACTCATATTGATATTGTTTGTTGTATAACAGTACGAGCACAGGTGACATTTAAAAAAATTATTTATTATTAATTTATTTTTTGGCTGTGCGGGTCTTCGTTGCTGCATGGACTTTTCTCCGGCTGTGTGTGGGGCGGGGGGAGGGGCTACCTTCTAGTTGCAGTGTTTGGGTTTCTCACTGTGGTGGCTTCCCTTGTGCAGCACGGGCTCTCAGGCATGCGTGCTTCAGTAGTTACGGCTCCCAGGCTCTAGAGCACAGGCTCAGTAGTTATGGTGCATGGGCTTAGTTGCTCCGCACCATGTGGGATCTCCTCAGATCAGGGATCCAACCCATGTCTCCTGCACTGGGAGGCAGATTCTTTACCACTGAGCCACCAGGGAGGCCCTCATAGATGACATATTTAAAGAAACTTGAAAGACAAGCATGAGCATTTTCAAGTTAACTTCCTGAGATAAAGAACTTGGGATTCTTGTGAATCACTATGTTGTACACCTGAAACATTTATAACACTGTAAATCAACTATATCAATTTTATAATAAATGAAAAATTAAAAAAGTATATCAGATTCTGATAAAGAAGACTTAAGCTTGATAAGCTAGAAAGTAATCTAGCTTATCACTCGTTGGATATGGGGGTCAAAAGATCTGGTTTCAAGCCTTGATTCTGCCCCTCATTAGACACATGAAGTTGGCTAAGTCATTATACCTTTCTGGACTTTTTCCGCTTACAATTAAATATTCTGCTGTGCTGTATGTTGATCCAGGTCTGCCACTAACTAGCTTGGTGACTTTGACAAGTCACTCAACTTACCCTCTGAGTCACAGTTTACTCTCTTGAGAATTGATGACGATTAATGGCAGGTACAGCAAACCTTGAGTTGGCACTTATAATAAAATACGACTCAGACTTATAATAAAATATGACTCAGACTGGCGATCAGAGACAAGAAACATTTTTTGTCATGAAAGAGAAAGAATATCAGCTAACATTTATAGGAAAAAAAATTCCCTTATATTCATTAGACACTGTGCTTCTGGGTCATTGACACATATCCCAGTCTTCAAGAAGCTGCATTTTAGGAGTTATAAGGTGATTCAAATATTTATAATAGAAAAAAAATGTAAGTGCAACTCATAATAAAAGTACAAAGTACTATTAATATTCAGAGGAAGATGAATCACAGTGGCGTGAATAGATCTTGGAAGGACAGGTTGGATTTTAGCAAGCAGGCATTTATTGGAGATTCATTATTAAGGAGACAGATATTCTGGGCTGAAGAAAAGAGCTAAGTAGCCAGAGAAATGGAAGAGAACAAAAATATTGAGAAAAAGAGAGTATTCGGGAAATAGCTTAGAAAGAAGCTTAGAACACACTGATCTGGAAGGCCCTGAATTGCTAGAGACTGGACATCACTTATAGGCAATGGGGAAACACTTTTCACATTTGAATTATAAAAAATAAAGGTAAAGCGATATTTTGTGAAGATATCTGATTGGAATATTTAGGATAAAGATAAGAATGCTGAGAGAAAAAAAATACTAAAAGCAATTATGAAGGATTTTAGTTACCCAAAGTATCGTAAAATGAAAAACTAGGTCAAAATGTCAATAGTGGGAAAATGACAGAAAATGATAATTAAATAACAGTTAAGGAAACTCACAAGGCTTGGTGACATCCTGTATGCTAGGTGAGGGAGAAGTTAAAACAGACAAGCTTTGAACTTGCAGTAGTAAAATTATCATTAACTGAATGTGTAAAGTCAGGAAGGAGTTCACAGGAGGATGTGGGAGAGGAAAGCGGCCTCATTTTTCTGTTTGCTAACCACTAACATAATTATCCTCGTTATGAAATTCAAAATTAAAATAGGTTCTAAATCTGAGGTTTATCATCAAGGCTAGTGTAAAAAAGTCTTCCCTCAAACAACTGTAGAAGAGTCTGCTAACCGGTAAGTCTACAGATAGACCCTTCTGTGTGTGCTACGTATGCCATCACTTTTCTCGGCATCTAACCTCTTTTCCTAGCACTTCACCATTTACCAAACCCAACAAGTGTCCAAGTCTCACTTGTCAAAGCCTCCACCAGGCCCAAGATCATCCTCAAGAAGAATTTATAGGTACCACTGACTACAACATACAGATATAACTATGCTGATGCTCCACAATTTAGTTACTTAGAATATTTCAGTGGAATGTTTTAGAGTTATTAGTGCATCAAACACATTCACATTGGAAGGCTGGTGAGATGTCAAGAAGGCCTGACAAAAAAAAATCAGAGAAGACGTGTCATTTGCAGAGAAAGGCACAGTTCTGAGAGAATTCTACGGGAGAACATGGAGACACTGAGATGAACACACTGCTATCAGAGAACTTACCTGGGCAAACTTGTGAATCTGTTCCACCACTGCAGCAAAGAGAGCATGGACACTTTCATCAATCAGACTCTGCATGTAATGCACTGCCTCTTCGTCAGACAGGTCTAAACGAAATTTGTCCTGAACCTACAAGGTCACAAGTCTATTAGCTTTTGAATAAAGAAGAACATAACATTTTGAAGAGACAAGAACAGACAGATACAGATATTATTACAATGACCTATTTTTACAGCAAAGAAATGGTTCATAACCTATAAGGAGTTCTGAATACTATTTTCCTGAATGTGTAACTTTACTTTTTGCTATATGCTCTTTATATCACCCATTCTTGGTTATCTGTAGATTTTTTTTTCTGAGAAATATTAACAAAGTAAATAGAAAATAATTCTGTTCAGCCCTGCAAATTTAAAAACAGACAAAAAGTAAACTATAAACTAGATCTTCTAAGATGTCCGCTTTCCTATAGGAGTTCCTTATACTTCTGCAAAGAACTACTTCAATATGACCTATAATTTCTAAAGACTAGGACTTTTTCATTATTTCATATTAAAACAAACATACAGTTGACTCTGAATAGCAATAAGAACTAGAAAGATTAGTAGAGATATATATCAGAATAGTTCCCTAAAACAAACAAGCAAATGTTACCAAATGACTGTGTGTTAGAGCTCAGTTGTATCTGACTCTGTGAACCCACGGACTGTAGCCCACCAGACTCCTCTGTCCATGTAATTCTCTAGGCAAGAATATTGGAGCAGGTTGCCATGCCTGAGTACTTCATGCTAACATTGTACAAAGCACCTTACATACAGTATTTCATTGTACTCTCCGATGGCTCTGAGGTAGATAATATCTCAATCTCTAACACACAGAAACTGAGACAGAGAATTCAGGAAGCCAACCCAGGGACCTTTAACTGATGGTAAGTGGCTCACACTTCCAGATGATCTCAGTAACCACTGTACTTACTCCTATCAACTCTTATAAAGGATCCATATAAACTTCTGAAAAGACAGGCTAGAAGAAAATGGGATTTCCAAGTGGATAAAAAGTGGTCCACGTTTAGTATTTCCTTTTAAGTATGGAGTTGAACTACTACAAAATCAGGAAGAAGAAAAGGCAGGCAGTACTACAACCCATCACCAATGCAATGCACATGAACTTGGGCAAACTTCAGGAGATGGTGAGAGACAGGGAGGCCTGGCATGCTGCAGTCCATGGGGTCACAAAGAGTCGGACATGACTGGGTGACAGAGCCGCCACCACCACCACCCCCCATGGCCCGCTCAGTGCTCTTTTCCCTTCACTGCACTGTAAGTACACCAGGTGATCCAACAGCTCTGCAGGCTCAGGAGAGAAGGTAACAGAGAGACAGGTGGAACAAGTGAAGGACGATTTGGTGGAGGGAGATCTAAAAGTATACCTTCAATCAACTCTCTCTCTCATTCCTGGATCCCAGTTAAAGAATTTATTCCATTGTATTCCTCAATTTCTACCTAGGGAGGTCATGTCTAAGAATTTTGTAAACTATTTTTTTAAGGACGTCAAAAACACTATAGGGCAGGAGAATCAAAGTAAACCTTTAACCCAATTTGTCAAAGCCTGCATACTTATATAAGTGCTTACATTACAAACAGAAGATATTTAGTATATAAAGAAAATGTTATTCACCGAATATGAATATATTCTTTTTTATAAGAAAGAAGATTAACTGCATAAAAATGGTTGATCTATTATCATACATATTGACTTGTGTTAGGCTACTTGTTATTCTACCCCTGTCCTTTTACCTCTCTGCCTTCCACCCTTCTACAATTTCTCCTCTGACTCCTGGTTATCTCTATCAGCTCCAAACTCTGTCCTTTTATACCTCATTAGCTAAGGCTGCACTCGAATCAATCTGTAGTGTCCTTTTTTTTTTTTTTTTAAGAGAAAGACTATAGAACATTTTATTATATTTTTGTAAATTTTGTGCTACATGTGCCTTATATTAATGCAAATTAAAATAAACTTAGCCCATAGTTGAACATTTATCAACACTTCACTGAAGCAGCACCCTTGGAACTCTTGGCAAACTGGAAACCCAGATAAGACATATTACTTATCAAGCAAAAGGATGCAAACTTATAAATCTCAGCCTCTGCACTGTCTTTCAAAAGTAGATAAAATACCCTTTGTTTGAAATATCATGAGTATTACCAAAATGTGACACAAAGTGAGTGAATATTGGAAAAATGGCACCAACAGACTTGCTCAACACAGAGTTATTACAACCTTCAAAATTTGTAAGGAACACAGTTATCTATGAAGCACAATAAAATGAGTAGTCAATTTCAAAAAATTAAAAAGAAATTGATATATATGTACTAAAATATGCTATGGAAAAAAGGAAAGTGTTGAACATTGGTATGATTAAACATTTTGAAGATATGCCATAAAGACAGCTGGTAACAAAAGTTTAAACAATAAAATCATGATTTCTAAAAGGACAAGTTGAAATAAAAGATCTAATAAGAACAAAAACTATATACTGGAAGAAGAAACAAAAAGACTCCATTTGACAACTACCATTAGAACTTTCATAAATGAGTTCTGAACATAAGTGAAGTAAGGCAAGAGTGAACATATGACAGAGATAAATGGGTTTAAAATAAACAGCAACAACAGATCCTAAAAATAGCAACACACATGGAGGCACACAAAAGCAACAACATTTGAAATCTGGTGCAGTCATCCGTCTTGAAATTTTCATCAACTACTTATGTTTCTTGATGAATGAGCTTAAGTTGAAAAAAATTACCCACATCAAAACCTAGTGTGATAAGTAATCCATTTCCTAGTTTGGCCAGGGGGGAAGTTTTGAAACAGTGATTCCTAGAAAATAATAAATGAAATCCTAAAAACAGCATTTTCTTAAATATTAAACAATAAGATTTACATTAAAATCACTCTCACTGCCAAAGACTCATAAAATTAAGTAAAAGAGAATAGCTTCATTCATGTTTGAAATTATGTAAATATTCTTGTACTTTTCAAATCCATATTGAAATACTAATGCCCAATGTGATAGTATCAGTAAGTGGACCTTTTGAAAGGTACTTAGATTATAAGGGTGGAGCCCTCATGAATGATTAGTGCTCTTATAAAGAGACACCAAAGAGCTTCCTGGCACCTTCCACCCTAAGAAGTGCCCTTTGACCCCAAAGGGGCTTTAACTTGACCATTCTGGCACCCTGGACTAGTATTTAGACTTTCCAGAAGCCTAAGAAATAAATTTCTGTTGTTTACAAGTTACCTAGTGTCTGGTATTTTGTTATATTGATATATGTAGCAGCCCAAATGGACCAAGACAATGTTCAACCCACAGAGGTATGTTTCTAATAATGCTGAGTCAGTTACATCAGAATTTAGAGCTTTTGGTGAAAAATACTATTTACAACCACCAGAAAAATTCCATCTTACAATTTTAGTAGTTGTATACTTCTATAAATTAAAAAGCTATACTATCTTTGAAGCTCATAAGCCCTCTGCTATTTAAGATCATTTTATGTTATTTTTGGATAAATAAAATGTGTTATATACACTCCCCCTCAGTGGCTCTGGTAAAGAATTTGCCTGCTATGTAAGAGACCTGGGTTCAATCCCTGGGTTGGGAAGATCCCCTGGAGAAGGGAAAGGCTACCCACTCCAGTACTCTGGCCTGGAGAATTCCAAGGACTCTATAGTCCATGGGGTCACAAAGAGTTGGACACGACTGAGTGACTTTCACTTTCAGTGAATCAGAGCCAGAAATTTGAATAAAAAAAATCTTCAAATTTGTTACTCCTTTCTCCCATCTCTTACTGTATCTCAGGGTAAGACAGTTCAGAATAACTGCTCATCTATGTGGAAGCTTTCTTTCATGCTTCTCTTTGCAGGGTAAGTTAAAAGCAGGTCTCTACTCTCCTGACACAGTAAGAAACCCCTGTAACCAAGGGTATGAATGGGAAAGATAAAGAACAACTGTTTTCTTCTATATACTATTATAATATTTTGTTTCTGATTCTTAGCATGCTTGGTCTGGGAGTACCAGGAAGCAGGTATCTTAGTAGGAATATTAAAGAGAAGCTAAATTTTTAGGACAAAGAGTAAGGGTGGTGATAGTAAGCTTCCTCTCTTGATATAGTGAGCTCCTTAGGTGACTGTGGGCATAAACAGGGAAGGGGATAAAACTAGTTGCAGAGGGCTTGATGGACTGTCATATTCTAAAATGTGAAAAAGAAATATACGCAAGTTCCCTTTCCTAACTTACATTACTTCTAAGAGTCTAGCGGTTGGGACAAGGGGAAATGGGTTGTTAAAACCCTGATACTTCTTAAGTATGAAAATTAGACTATGATATCTGAGGGTATATGAAAATTACCTTTTTTACAGTTTTATCTGGTTCAAGAGCAATATCTGGAATGTTTGCATCCACCATCAAGGAAAACAAATTCAAAATAAGATTAGAATACCTAAAGAAGGATGGGAAATAAAAATAAACAGCAATGTGTTAGAATTTTGCCATTCTTTCTGATATTAAGAGCACACCTACAAGTAGTAATACTTAGATTTTTATAATGATTACTATTACTCCTGTGGAAAATAGAATGTACACTTATTCACCTGTTGTCTCAATGAAAAGCAAGACTTGAAAACGTATCTTATTCTAGGGCCTTGATATAATACCACCTCTAGGTCTCCCAACAGGGAACACACCTTTGGAATAACCATCTAATAATGACATTTTTTTTCATTTTTTAGTAAGTATATTCTTTTCAGAAGGGATCTAAGGGGGAATCCGCTTTATACAATTACATTTTACTAAGGAATGAAGATCTGTCTTTGCTCAATGAAGACAAGAATCTGCTACCTTAAGACTACCTCAGTGTGTCATGGGTAATGAGTGAAGGGGTAATGTGACTCCATCTGCTATCTTAAGATTACCTTGGTGTGTCATGGGTAATGAGTGAAAGGAAATAGTGTGACTCCATTCATGAGTCATAAGTATCCTCCAGGGACACTAATCCCACCATCTTAGAAAATACAGTGACTGGTCTGGTTATATAAGCATCCTAAATGGAGGAGAAAATAGCTCATACTCTTCTACACTAAAAATATACAAGATATCTAAATCATTTCACCTTTGAAGTATGTGGACCCCTGTTAGGAAGGGTTATCCTCATCAATGCGGAAACTTTTCGTCTTCCTCTAAACAAAGATAAAGTATGTTACTATTCCAAATGTTCATTACTAGAGGTGGAGCTATGTGGGAAAAGGTGTCATTAAGTGTCCAACTGGGCACAGGCCACCTCCTGCTCAGAACACTCTTCTCTTGGACAGTTATGCCCTGAGTGGTAATGCAGCACTGTAGTGATAAAAGGAGGCCCAGATCTGACTTTGGGGATGGATGTGAGTAAAAAATTTGGTTTTAGACAACAAAGGTTTTTAGTTGGTTTTGGTAAAAAGTTCTGGTTCTGTTCCTCCTAAACTGAAACCATGGAGTCGCAAAAAGTTGAACACTACTTAGCAACTAAACTATACATATGCTGTGTTTTGCTTAGTCACTCAGTCATGTCAAACTCTTTGCAACCACATTGTCCACCAGGTTCCTCTGTCCATGGGATTTTCCAGGCAAGATTACTGGAGTGGGTTGCCAGTTCCTTCTCCAGGGGATCTTCCTGGCCCAGGAACCAAACCTGCATCTTCCATACTGCAGGCAGATTCTTTACCATCGGAGCCACCTAGCAGTCTATATATATAAATATATATATATATATAGACTTTGTTCCTATAGTCCAAAGAAAGATTTTTAGGAACGAAGTCATGGTCAAATGTAAGAAAGATTTTTTAGGAACAAAGTCATGGTCAACTGTGTCAAAGCTTCAAGGAAGCAAAGTGGCCACTAGATTTGCTATAGGTAACTTTATTTTGAGAAAATTAGTTTCAATAGCAGAGCAGGACTGGAAGACTTACTGGAGAAGGCTGAGGAAGAAAGGAGGCAAGTAAGTAGAGACAGTGAGAACTTTTAAAAATAGATGTACTGAGAAGGAGAGTGAAGAAACAGGGCAGCAGTACAATGTTAGCAATATCCTGGTTTTCTCCCCACTATTAATGGAAGCCAGTGGCACTCACCTAGCTGTGGCAGTTAAAAGGGATTACAGTTTGAGGCTGTAAAATTCAATGGGGGAAGGAGGAAAGTGAGAATTCAGGTATATTATATACAGTGGTAGGGTAATGAGACTGACATTGAAGACACGGAGGAATGAAAAGAGCTGTAAGGACAGATGGTGTGCTGCTCAGACAGTGAAAAGCACTAGATCAAGAGTTTGAAGGGCTAACTTGACTCTTAATGAGAAGGAGTGGCCAAGGCTGGCTTTACATGAGAACCAGGCCCTGTGAGGCCAGGTCCCGGCTGGACCATTTATGCAGATGTTAAGTCACAGCAGCAGGCCTGAAGAAGATAAGAATGAAAGTTTTCAGTGGAGGAGAATGACAGGGAAATAGGCAGCTGATGGTCAGCAGCAGGTAATTTATCTGGTTTCATGGTGTGCATCTATGCTTTTGTTAAGAAGGCCAGGAAAGAAAGATTCAGAAACGGCATTTTGGAGCAGGAAGGCACCAAGACCTTCTTTAAGCTCTGCGGTTTGTAGAAATGGATACAACAGAGGGTCCATGGAGAAGGCTGTAAGGACTGCGAGGCACCAGGAACTTCTTTAAGCTCTGTGGTTTGTAGGAAATGGATACAGCAGAGGGTCCATGGAGAAGGCTGTAAGGACTGCGAGGCACCAGGACCTTTTTTAAGCTCTATGGTTTCTAGGAAAGGGATACAGAAGAGGGTCCATGGAGAAGGCTGTAAGGACTGTGGTGTCAGTAGGATACAACAAACTGCTATGCATTAGGTTATGAAAACAATGATACTCTTTCAGTGAATCCTTAATAATTCATGCTCTGCTTTGTTGACTATATAGGATTTTTCCTAGTCTTGCCATAGGGGAATCTCAGAAATCTACCACAGGATAACTCAAGGGGAGAAATGCAAGGCTCAGGGTTTTTTTTTTTTGTACACTTTATTTTTTATTATTATTTTTTTTACTTTACAATACTGTATTGGTTTTGCCATACATTGACATAAATCCACTACGAGTGTACATGAGTTCTCAAACCTGGCTGCCCATTAAATTCACCTGGGAAGTTTCTTTAAAACTACCAATGCCTGGGCCAAGTCCCAGGCTGACTGAACCTGATGGGCTGCAACTGTTTTGGTCTCCCCTCCCCAACAAAGATCCCCAGTGATTCTCATGCACAGCTAGGATCTATGTTAAAATATTTGCCTTTATTATAGCCCAATATGTGTTCCTTTTGTAAAAGGCACATATTAATGTTTCTGGATTATCTGTTGGTATAAATGTAACTAGGCTTCCCAGGTGCTCAGTGGTAAAGAATCTGCCTGCCAGTACAGGAGACGCAAGAGACGTGTGTTCAATCCCTGGGTCAGGAAAAACCCCTGGAGTAGGAAACGGCAAGCCACTGCAGTATTCTTGCCTAGAAAATTCCATGGATAGAGGAGCCTGGTGGGCTACAGTCATGGGATTGCAAAGAGCTGGACAGGACTGAACACACACATATATGCATATATGAAACCACCCATGCTTCCATTATTATGGCAAAGGGAAACAATTTAAATAAATATAAAGTGGAATATTTTCTAAGAAGCTTAAACATCCAATTACTTTGCGGATTATTTGTCACTACATTTCAACTGTATTAATCTTTTACATCTGTTGCCATTAACCTACATTTTCTATTTAAAACAGAACCAGTGACACCAAACAGAAATTAAACATCAGTTATTCAATTCTATCCAGAAAAACAGATTTAAGGTTACTAAAAATCTTTAAAACCATTATCAAAAGAAAATATAAGGATAAGGTTTAAAAAATGAGAGTGAGAAAAGTGCAAAACCAAGTCTAGACAAAGATGTAAGGATGGATGTGATATAAATAAAATTTTGATAAAGGAGAAGGTTAAGCACAGTGTTCAAGGAAAACATACTCCTTCTCTTACCCATGTTTATGCCAATCATCAAGTTACTCATTGACTATACAAAGATGGTCTAGATTTTTCAGTAAAAATCTTCAATACTAAGAATAAAAATCATTAACTACATCAAGTGAGGTTCTTATAACATTTCAGAGGTCTGCTTCCCCTATAGTTTATCCTTTTTGCATGCAGTGAATATCAGAGTAGAATTCTATAAAAATATTTCTTTAATAAGTGTACTAGTTCCAGGAGGGAAAAAAAAATGATGTTAAAAATGAGAAGTAGTGTTATTCACAGATTCACTATTTGGTGACTTAAGACATCTTCTAAGACAGTGTGAGAACTTTGCTTGATACAGCAAAATGCATTCCTAACTTCAGTAATTTTACTGAAAAGTTTAGGCTTTCTTCGTACCACCAGTGTCTAGCATGGTGTTTGGCATAAACATGGATTAAGAGAAGTTTATGTTTTCCTTCAACACTTAATATTTATAATGTTTGAGCATTACTACTGCTGCCATAGAGTATTCAAAAAATAAAATTTCCAATTCATTATTGGTATAACAATGCATTTTGTTACACGAAAATCACTCCATAAAATGTGTTCTGGCATCTGTGTAACTATAACCATTCATAACTTAGTTCAAATGAGATTGCTTGGTTTATATGGTCCACAATGTATTCAATGATTTCTTATTGATTAGCAATCAACAAAAACCATGAAAAGAATAAGAACAAGGTTGACGTAAGTGTGTCAAATATTCTTACCTGTAAACAAACTTTTGGCTAGCTGGCTAATTCTTATGTCCTAAGGTAAATTTTTACCAACAGAAGCATAAAAAATACAATATTAAAAAATAAATGTTGACAAAAATATTAAGGCCCAGCTAATTTTAACAGTGAAATTCCTGAAAATAAAATAATAAAAAAAGTCATGAAGACTTAACATAAAATGAGGTAGATTAGTCTTCATGATTTTTCTTAGTAGTGAGAAAGTTAACTTTGGCTCTGCACAAACAATCTGCCTCTGTTTTCTCATTTTGCTGAATTGCTACTAATCCATTGTCAACGAAAGTTTATAAAGCTCGTTTTCTTTCTGCTTTCAATAAGGTAGAGCACGTTTGACACTTCTCTAGTTATCATTTCATATTACCTTGTCTGTCTCCTCCCTGAGATCGCCAAACTTTCATCTAGCTATGACTATTTTAAATTAAGAATTCCAGGTGTTAAAGTGGAACTTTCATCTCTGAAAGAGCTTCTGCATCATCAGGCACTGATCTTCTCATATTCTTTCAGCATTTCTAGAAAGTAAAACTGAGCCACTCTACCACCCAAAGGATAATAACATGGCTGTCTGTAAAATGTACATTAAAATCTGTGACAACAGTAGAGCCTGAGTTAACAGTGAAGGGCTAGTGAGCCACTGTAAAGATGCAACTCATTAATATAGGACAGCCATTCACCTGGGACCAGTAGCATCAGTATGACCTGGGAACACGGCTTCACTCAAGATATGAAGCAGGAATTTTCATACAATTATAGAAGGTTTTTATTCAACACACATATTCTGAGTGTCCATAAACTGAAGTTACAACGACAGAAAAGACAGTGCCCACATGCATAGGCAACTCATTTCTACTGGTTATATATTCACCTGGAAGAGAATACAGCTGGTCTCCCAAGCTGGGATTTTTCTGGTGGATTAAGAATATTCATTTTGCATTAGTTAGGCTAAAAATGGAGTTAGGGTCAAATGACCCGTCATTTTTGACTAATCATCAGAACCAAGTCCTGAATGTAACAAACATGACTTTTAATGTATCTTTTTCCTGATGATACATGATGTTCAGTCCTAAGTAAATTTGGATGAAGGAAGCAGAGATATAGTGGCCTTGGGAAAAAAAGGATAGAGAAAAAATTTAATAGCTTTTTTTTAAAGAAGAATGACTGATGTGGTACAAAGACAGACAAAACCATATGCAACATTTATTCAATTGTTTAACAAACCTCAGAATGTTCCTCAAGAACTAAAACTAAGGCTGGTTAAAGAATAAAAATTATCTAACTAATCATTCCAAGTTAGCTAAATGGTTCATTCTTGTGTAATGTCAACCTCCCTGGGATTTGGTGGGATTTAGCAGTCAGATAATTAGTGAGAAAGCAAGAAATTGTCTTTTTCCTTTGAAATCAGACTGCTTATCAAAACAGTCATCAAATATATATTAACAAATACTGTTGCCTGTGTCATTTGGAAAAAGAATGATGGTAAAAAAATGTATTGTTATTGTTTTAGTCTCTAAGTCATGTCCACCTCTTCTGAGACTCCATGGACTATAGCTCTCCAGGCTCCTCTATCCATGGGATTTCCCAGGCAAGAATATTTCATTCTCCAGAGGTTCTTCCCAGCCCAGGGACTGAACCCACATCTCCTGCATTGGCAGGAGGATTCTTTACCACAGAACCACCAGGGAATACATTTAAACAAATATTTTTCTTGATCTGCGAAATGAATTTACCAAAATTCTCTACGTCAAACAAATCAACTTACCTTCGAAGGTGGAGAAAAGCTGTGTAACATTGTTTTCGGAACTCTTGGTACTGTTCACTCTGTGTGCCTCCCATTCCTTCCACCATTTCTTTATTCAGCTTCATTGGAGGAGGAAGAGGCTTTGGATCTCGACCCAAAATATATCCAAAGTCTATGTGGAAGAGTTTGCCTGGATGTTGATAAGAAACTCATTTGTTTCCAGAATCTTATATGTATCTCACAATTGGTAAAGCAGTGTCTCTTCATAAAAAATATTAGTTCATGATGAAGTCCATTAAATTGTTTGATACTGTAACTCGAGACTTAGGAGTAGCCTTCAGAGCATATTTTAGCTCCTTGAAGCTCACATTCCTTCAGATGAAACTATACTTAAAATCCCAGGGTAATATTTTAAAATTAAAAATATTACTTTTAGATATCCAAAATCAAAAATGGTTAAAGCTTGGACAACTGTCAAGAGTAGTAGTAGAAATTAGTATACTGTAGCAAATTTCTTATGCCAAAGGAGGATCATTTCTTTAAGTATTCTTGAGCTAAATCCTTCCCTTTAACTTATCACTATTCTCCTGACCTTCAAAAACATCTACCAAATTTCAAACTATATTGTTAGCTTTATTTGAACCATTTACAATTAACTGGGTCACTTACTAGCTGCAGACTAGGAAACCAAGCATAGTATTCACCTCTGCCAAGGGCTGAACACACTATAGTTAGTGCCCATGAAGAGAAACCCTTGAGCAGTCATCTAAACTCATAGGTCAGATATTTAAGAATGTCACTGATGATTCACTTTGGATAATGATTCACCACTGAATTCATAGACCATCTTTAATTTACAAGTAGGTCTAAGTAGGCACATTAAAAAACTAAAAGTAACCTCTCAGATTCTACAATCTAAGTACCACTAAGGCAGGGATTTAGGCCTGTTTTTCCAACCTCAGAATAGTTTCTAGCATTAAGTAAGCACTCAATGTTGAATGAAGACACTGATTCATTTAAAAAGCCAACCAAAAACTTCCCTAGTGCAATGTGCCCACTTTTACTTATCCTATAATGCATTCTGACCTATTTTATGTGAAAACCTTTCTTTCATCATGCATTTGGGAAGGTTATATTTCTTTCCCTCAATGGCACAAGCCAAAAACTTTCCTTCTTGAGATGCATGTACTGAATTTTCACATACTTCAACCATCTTGAAAAATATTTTTAGATAGTGATTCTATCCAGTTAAAATGTTAAGCTTACCCTTCTGTCTATGCCTTTCTCTGAGCATTGCCACTATTATCTGTGAACTTTATACACATTATAAATAGTGTCATTAGATCACTGTTCGAAACAAAGATGGGCACAGAACTGACTCCGGTTGTGGTAACAAACTCTCAGGAAACAGAGATCCCCTGGCAGGCCTCCGAGTCAGGAGGATAAAGGCCCTTTAGTAAAACACTTCATATCGCCCTTGATCATGTTCATGACACTGATAAAGTTGGTTACTTAACCTTTCTAAGCCTTACCTTCTAGCCTACAAAACAGGTTAATACTGATAATTATCTCCTGGCACAATGAAAAGAGATAATATAGCTAACACTTAACACAGTACTTGGTACACAGTCATCACTCTAGATTTTAAATACTGAATTTGGTTCAAAAATAAATATTAATATATTAATTAAATATTAAAGAGATAAGCAATCTTATTTTCTGCAATACTTTCAGGCATCTTTCTTACAAGGAAAAGCTAAATAATAAATTAAACTAGAATATAACATTATTCTAGTTTATCAGTTTAATAGTAAATACTACTACTAATAATAAACAAATAATAGTTTAATAATACCTTAAACTAAACAATACATTAAACTCTGAAAGTGAGAAAGAACTTCAAAACTGCGAACACAAGGTAATAAAACATTTCAAATTTTAGGTAATAATAATATTAAATTTAAATGAAGTTCAAGATAGACACTAGCACTATTTTCCCACAATAGTAAAGAAAACTATACTGCATATTACCTGGAATTGACAGAAGCTATACTAAATATGGAACATGGGAATTCATATACAAAGAGAAACAACAGCTTAAAAATGAATGCTCATAGTGACAACTAACCAGAGATTTAAACATTATCATACCATGGCTATAGAAAAAGTAGTCATTGAGCAGGAAGAAGAAATTATCCTGTGTTTTCCTAGGTTCTCTGGCTGGACTAAGAGTTATATTGATATGAGACATATTAAGAGGAGAAAATCAAACCAAAGGGGCTTCCCAGGTGGCTCAGTGTAAAGAATTTGCCCACCAATGCAGGAGACACAAGAGATGCGGGTTCAATCCCTGGGTCAGGAAGATGTCCTGGGGTATGAAATACCGCTTCAGTATCCTTGGTTGGAAAATATCGTGGAGAGAGGAGCCTGGTGGGCTATAGTTCATGGAGTCACAAAGAGTCAGATATCACTGAGCGCATGCGCGCATACACACACACACACACATACACATGTACGTACATGAAAGATCCAGAAAAACCAAGTAACTCCCCAAAATGGATGAAACCTTCAACCTAAATACCATCTTCAGCTAAAGACAAAGGAGGGTGTTGGGGTAGGGTTGACACTTCAGATGTGAGGAAGGCATGGAAATGGAAAAGCAAATGTTAGGAAAAAAACGTTTGGTAGGCCTTGCAGAGACAACAGGACACAGAGTCGACTCTAAATCTCTGAGAGCCTCACCTATCACACCTGACTATTCTTTGCAGATATTTCTGCTAAATGGTCTATTCTTGGCATAGGTACTGTATCTAAACTTTTCAGGGAGTTAGGGATAAGGTCAAATGTGCTTCCAGGGGCTTTTAGGAATTGACTGTTTTCAGCTTGAAATGCCAGAAACATTTTGGAGTGGCAAATCTCGTTTCCCTGTGCTATCATTAATGTAACTATTGCACTGAAAATCACTTTTTCCATTTATTGAAATTATCTCATTACTTTTTTTTAAAGATATACCAGGCTTAAAATATTCTGTTAAAATCAGAGGGCTGGTTAAAGTCTTATAGGGGAGGCACAACTTTCCACTCAAAAATACCTTTTTGGCATAAAGATTATTTTTGAGCTGAAACCAGTCAAATCTCAAAAGGAAGAAACTTTGACCTTCCCCAAAGCAGCCTAAAAAAATGTTAGAGGATCTGTTCCAGGAAGGGACCTATTCACCATAGATTAATCACAGTATGAATTATGTGCCTAAACAGGGAGGTACCTGGAGAAGTTTGCTTGTTAAAAATTTATCTTTATGTCCCATTCATTGTCTCTGTGTGGCATCAGCAAATATTTATTTACCAAACATTATCCTGGAACTCCCACTTATTATCTACTTTGTTAGACAAATCCCATTCTATCCTTCACAAGGTAAAGAAATGAGAAGCTTACAATATCATAGGTACAGATGTCCTTTCTTAGTTTTATTTAATCATTTAAATAATGTCTTGTTATCTATATAATTCTGACTAAAACCCACCACTTGAGTAGAGAGCTTATCTTAAGAACTTCTGATTCAAAACTGCTTCCCTTAATAACTCATGTATCAAATGGTATCAACCATCACATGGAGTTTATTTAATGGGCTCAACGCTTTTAATAGGAAACTTAGTCCCACTTTTCTTCATTTCATAACAGGCATTACTGGAATTCCAGTGTCAGTCTGCATCACTGGTGCAAATGAAGAGTATATTTCTATCCTTGTAAGAAAATTTTCAAAGAGCAAAATTAATAATTATAAGGCATAAAAGATTCAGTATTTAACTATGAAACTAGTACTATGCATTGCAAGTTCAAAGAGGTATGTATCTTGAAAAGAGGCTATCAATGTTTTAAGAAAATTCATCTTCATAAAAAAAGAATAGCTTTTAAAAGTTAATATCTGTAAATTTAAATTTTAGGAGATTTTAAAATGCACTTCATGAAATTTAAGAAAATATTTAAAAAATTCAAGAGTGTATCTTATTCAAAACTATGATGTTAAATACTCAAGAGGCAAAGTGTACATAAAACAAACTTAATGTTCACTGTAACTACCTTCTTTTGTCCCTGACTGGAAGTATAAAGAGAATAAGAGGTGTTAATTAAATTTTCCTGTTATTTGCATTTCTAATTCTTTGCGACCACATGGACCAAAGCCCACCAGGCTTCTCTGTCCATGGAATTCTGCAGGCAAGAATACTGGAGTGGATTACCATTTCCTTCTCTAGGGGATCTTCCTGACATAGGGATTGAACCTGGGTTTCTTGCACTGCAGGCAGATTCTTTGCCATCTGAGCCACTAGGGAAGTCTATTTGCATTAGTGACATGGAAGTATTTTTAAAATTATAGGTAAAGACAATTTTTAGTGTAGAGTTTCTCTTAATTTTCCTTTTGTCTATTTAATAATTAAATGGAACCAATCTCAAAACTGTACTTATTGTTTTTTTATACTTCTGCTTATTCTCTCTACTTGAATCTCTCACGTTCTATGTAATACCCCACTTCACCAATGGACATATATCATCCAGACAGAAAATCAGTAAGGATAGAGCCTTAAATGAAACGTCAGATGAGACCGACTTAATTGATATTTAATTGATAAAGAGCATTCCATCCAAGAGCATAGTATACATTCTTTTCAAGTGCACATGGAACACTGTCTAGGATTGACCACAGTCTGAGCAACAAGGCAAGCCGTGATAAAATTAAGAAAACTGAAATCTTAACACCTTTTCCAATCACAATGCTATGAGATTAGAAATAAACTACAAGAAAAACAGTGAAGAGATCAAAGAGGAAATCAAATACCTAGAGACAAATGAAAATGAAAAGCATATCAATTCAAAGCCTATAGAATACAGAAAAAGCAATTCTAAGGAGGACGTTTACAATGATACCATCTTCCCTCAGGAAATAAGAAATATCTCAAGTAAACAACCTAACCTTACACCTCAAGCTACCAGAGAAAGAATAATAAACAGAATTAAAGTTAGCAGAAGGAAAGAAATCATAAAGATCAGAGTAGAAATAAATGAAACAGAGATTCCCCCCCCCCAAAAATTCAAAGATCAATGAAACTAAAATCTGGTTCTTTGAAAAGATAAACAAAATTGATAAACCTTTAGCCAAAGGATCATAAGAGACTCTTACAAACAACTGTAAGAGCAACAAATATGCAACAACATGTATGCCAAGTGTACAACCTGGAAAAAAATGGACAAATTTTTAGAAAGGTACATTCTCCCAAGACTGAAAGAGGAAGAAATAGAAAATATGAAGAGACCAATCACTGCACTGATATTGAAACTGTGATTTAAAAACTCCCAACAAACAAAAGTCTAGGACCTGATGACTTCACAGGCAAATTCCAAGAAGAGCTAACAATAATCCTTCTGAAACTGTTCAGAAAAATTACAGAGGAAAGAAAACTATCAAACTCATTCTATGAGTCTATCATCACCTTGACACAAAAACCAAAGATATCACAAAAAAAGGAAAATCACAGGGCAAAAATCACTGATGAACACAGGTGCAGAAATCCTCAACAAAATACTAGGAATCTGAATCCAACAATACATTAAAAGAATCAAACACCATGAACAATGGGATTTAACCCAAGGAGTCAAGGATTTTTCACTATCCGCAAATCAGTGTGATAAACCACATTAAAAAATTGAAGGAAAGAAACACATGATCATTTCAAAAGATGCAGGAAAAGGTTTTGACAAAACTCAGCAACTATTTATGATAAAAGTTCTCCAGAAACTGAGCATGGAGTGTACATACCTCAACATAATAAAGACCATATACAACAAATCTACAGCTAACAGTGAAAAGCTGAAAACATTTTCTCTAAGATCAGGACCAAGACAAGGATATCCACTTTCACCTCTTTTATTCAACATAATTTTGGATATCCTAGCCATAGCAATCAGAGAAGAATAAGAAATAAAAGGAATCCAAATTGGAAAAGAAAAACAGTCACTGTTTGCAGATGACGTGATATCATACACAAAAAATCCTAAAGTGAAAGTGAAGTTGCTCAGTCATGACCAACTCTTTGTGACCCCAGGGACAGCAGCCTGCACCAAGCTCCTCCATCCATGGGATTTTCAAGGCAAGAGTACTGGAATGGGTTGCCATTTCCTTCTGCAGGGAATCTTCCCAATCCAGGGATCAAACCCAGGTCTCTCACATTGTAGACAGACGCTTTACTATCTGAGAAAATCCTAAAGATGCTACCAAAAGCTAATAGACCTCATCAATAAATTTGGTGAAGTTTCAGGATCAAAATTAGAGCACAAAAATATGCTGCATTTCTATATACTAACAACGAAAGATTAGAAAGAAATTAAAGAAACAACCACATTTAGTATTGCATCAAAAAGCATAAAATACCTAGGAATAATCCTATCCAATGAGACAAAACACCTGTAATCTGAAAACTGTAAGGTAATGATGAAAGAAACTGAAGATGACACAAACAGATAGAAAGGTATACCACGTTCTTGGATGGAAAAATCATTATTGTCAAAATGACTATATTACACAAGGCAATCTACAGTGGCATTTTTCACAAAACTAGAAAAAAAATTTAAATTTGTATGGAGACAAAGACCCTGAAGAGCCAAAGCAAGTTCAAGAAAGAAAAATGCAGTTGGAGGAATCAGGCTTCCTGGTTTCACACTATACTGCAAAGCTACAGTCATCAAAATAGTATGAATCTGGCACAAAAACAGAAATGTAGATCAATGAACAGGATAGAAAACCCAGAAATAAACCCACACATCTGTAGGCAACTTATCTTTGACAAAAGGAGGAAGAATATACAATGGAGAAAAGACAGTCTCTTCAATAAATTGGAAAAACTGGACAGCTATGTATAAAAAAAAAGAAAGAAATTAGAACATTCTTTAACAACATACACAAAATGAACTCAAAATGGATTAAAAACCTAAATTTAAGACCAGACAGTATAAAGCTCATAGAAGAAAACATAGGCAAAACACTCTTTGACATAAATCACAGTAATAGAAATCTAATTAAGCTCAAAAGCTTTTGTACAGCAAAAGAAATCAGAGAAGACAAAAGGATAACCCATAGAATGGGAGAAAATAGCTGCAAATAATGTGATCAACAGTGGATTAGTCTCCAAAACTTACAAATAGCTCATGGGGCTTAATATCATAAAAACAACCCAATGAAAAAGTGGGCAAAAGACCTAAATAGACATTTCTCCAGAGAAGACATACAGATGCCAATAGGCACATGAAAAGTTATTCAACACTGCTGTTTAATAGAGAAATAAAAATAAAAACTATAATGAGATATTGCCTCACACCAGTCAAAAGGGTCATCATCGAAATCCACAGACAATAAATACTGGAGAGGGTACAGAGAGAAGGGAACCCCTCTACACCATTGGTAGGAATGTAAATTGGTACAGCCACTATGGAGAACAGTGTGAAGTTTCCTTAAAAAAAACAAAAATAGAGCTACATGTGACCCAGAAACCCCATTCCTGGGCATGTATCTGGAGAAAAACATGACCTGAAAGGACACATGTGCCCTGATGCTCACTGCAGGACTGTTTACAATAGCCAAGACACGTAAGCAACCTAAATGTTTATCAACAGAGACGGATAACGAAGATGTGGTACAGATGTACAAAGGAATAATACTCAGCCGTTAAAAATAAAATAATGCCATTTGCAGCATCATGGATAGACCTAGAGATTATCATGCTGAGTGAAGTAGGTCAGACAGAGAAAGAGAAATATCGTATGATACCCTTTACAGAAACAGAATCACAGACTTAGAGAACGAACTTATGGTTATGGGGGGAAAATTGGGGGAAAGGATAGTTGGGGAATTTGGGATGGGCAGGAACAAACTCCTGTATTTAAAATGGATAACCAACAAGAACTTAACTGTATAGCACAAGGGACTGTGCTCAATGTTACGTGGCAGCCTGGATGAGAGGGGAGATTGGGGGAGAATGGATACATATATATATGGCTGAGTCCCTTTGCTGTCTACCTGAAACTATCACAACAATGTGAATTGGCTATACTCCAATATACAATAAAAAGTTTTAAAAACTTGAAAAAAAAAGGAAGAAGAATCTTAATAACCATTTCAGATAATTTACTCATAGTTTTCTTTGCTATTAATACAAAGTCTCAGGCTCTATCATATGTAATTCTTTGCTACTAAAACTAATTCTCAGGCCCTATCATATCTAAGCCTGGGGACCAGCAGTGTGTATTTTAACTGGCTCTCCTGATGATTTTGATACACTCAGAAGCTTGAGGATTTCTGATCTACTTTATGTCAAGGAGTATGACTCTCGGCCTTAGTTAGGTCATTGTGGAGTGGACAGTGGCAAGATGAATCATCTAAATGATGATTCAGACCAATGGTTATAGTTTCCTTCTGCTGTTCAACTTCATTAGCTTAAAAATTGACATTTTTTTTGGTTATAGGGGTTACTATGAAAATAATTTTTTAATATTTTCATTTATGAAACTTCAAATTCTTTAAAATACACAAAATGTAATCTCTCCTCAAGTTATTCATTTTGAAGCAAAATAGTGTCTATGCAGCATTAAGGAATATATAATCTGATAAAACTTATATTAAAATATTTACTATCCTAATCTATAGTTTTACTTCAGTTTCAGTGACATGAATTAAGCTTTGTCATATGATAGGTGATCCAAAAAGAAGCAGACTAACTTTTCTCCACAATCTGACTTCAAATTTCTCCAACCAGACTATATATTACCTGAAAAGGGCTGGCTTATTTCAGCTTTGGGGTATTTTATTGGACTGCATATTTTTCTCCATTTGCATCCCACACAAATCCAACAGGTTCTTAATGACCCCATCTAAATAAATTACTCTTTCCATGAAGTAATCTCTGTCTCCTTAGACACAATGAGCATAGCTCTCTATTATTACCTCTATGAGAAGAAACAATGCTCTTCTCAAAGAACCTTTAAAAAAAAAAAAGGCAGCTTTAAGGAAACTTTTAACATTTTCCTTATGACAGGTTTCAGTAAACAAAAAGACTTACTTCCTGACACTGAATATTTAAGAAACTTTCAAAAGATCAGATTTTAAATAATGTTAAAAAGAAAACTATTCTCATGAAGACAAGTTCTCACTAAACATCTAAAGTAATGATCAATAAAGACTAAAAAGGTTTTTATGGATAAAAAGGGAAGGTCTTATGTGTTTGGCTCTCTTCTGTATATATCAACTGAGAAATACAAATCAAACTGATAAATAATAGTATGTCCACAGTCTATAGTAAACATAAGTTTTGATAGGATATAGATTTTTCTGTAACCTGCAGAAGATAAAAAAATGATATGAAAAAACCTAGTTATTTCTTTCAAAGCATTTACTGGGTGCCTACTATGCACAAAACTTTATATTTCCTTCTCTCATGTTCCAGAGAATAAACAAGCACATTAAGAAAATAAGTCTGTAGTTTTAGACTTTACAGTATGCTTAATCCTCCAAACTGAATAACAAGTGCAAACAGCTGAGAAAGCACTACCATTTGAATAGTAACTAAGTTCATTCTACTTAAGATTTTGAATATCATGAATTCACGATATCCTGAAAATATGTCCTAAAACAAATAATCATATTTATTTTTAAAATAAAATAAATATTTCCCTGGGTTGGGAATATCCCCTGGAGAAGGGCAAGGCTACCCACTCCAGTATTCTCAGCTGGAAAATTGGGGTCGCAAAGAGTTGGACATGAATGAGCGACTTTCACATTCACTTTCACCTTAAAACACTGAAAAAGTGAAGTGAAGTCGCTCAGTTGTGTCCAACTCTTTGTGACCCTAAGGACTGCAGCCTACCAGGCTCCTCTTTCCATGGGATTTTTCAGGAAATAGTACTGAAAGGATAGCATTAAATCATCAATCAAACTTTTTCTGCTAAAAACCTTCCTATATTATTAAAATAATGAGCCTCTCAAAAGAGAATTCAGAGAGCAATAACTTGAAGGTGTTTGGATTCCGGAGTAGAAAAAAAATTAGAAATACATTGCTTGCTTCTCTCTAAAATTATGATTCCAGCTGTTATCAATTATGATAACAGGTATATAAGTCAAAAAAGGAATGCATTCTTATTTTCTGGTGGTGAAATAAACAAAACCATAATAGTTAGCCCAAAAGGAATGTTTGTTTACTAGGTACTCAGTACCATACAAAATTCTACCATATTAAATCGTTCAACTTTCACACCAGGAGAGAGATTCTATTATTATACACTGAGAAGAAGAGACTGAGACACAGATAGATAACATGCTCAGTCATCCAATGGTGGAGGGACCATTTAAATTGAAAGAATTTGACTTCAGAGCCTGACATATTAACTCCTATAATGACATATTAACCCTTACAGTCCACGGAGTCACACATGATAAGTCAAACATGACAGAGCAACTTTCATTATATATATGATATAGCTTAAAGTGTGTGTGTGTGTGTGTGTTAGTCGCTCAGTCATGTCCAACTCTTTGTGACCCCATGGACGGTAGCCCACCAGGCTTCTCTGTCCATGGGATTCTCCAGGCAAGAATATTGGAGAGGGTTGTCATTTCCTTCTCCAGGCAATCTTCCCAACCCAGGGATTGAACCTAGGTCTCCCGCATTTCAGGCAGATTCTTTACTGCTTGAGCCACCAGGGAAGCTCTATTCAAATTATAACATATGTAATCAACATAACTTGAAACTACTTTGAAATATGGACTATTAGTAAAAAACAACTAGAGAAACAAACATTTTAAAATAAATCATTATAAACTTCAGGAAGTTGAAGAATGTATTATACTTCCATTTGTCTTGATATAACTTGTTTTTCCTTATATAATCCAATTTCATTCAATCTAAACCCCAGAACTGAAAATATTTATCCCAGTGAGGAAGATTTAAAATGCTTGGGTTTCCCTGGTAGCTCAGACAGTAAAGCGTCTGCCTACAATGCAGGAGACCTGGGTTCAATCCCTGGGTTGGAAAGATCCCCTGGAGAAGGAAATGGCACCCTACTCCAGCACTCTTGCCTGGAAAATCCCATGGACTGAGGAGCCTAACAGGCTACAATCCATGGGGTCGCAAAGAGTTTGGACACGACTGAGTGACTTCACTTTCACTTTCTGTATAATATAAATGGCTGAAATAATTAGAGAGATTAAGAAGAAATAACTTAGAGAAATGTTTTAAAAGGAACAGACATGCTTTCTACCCAGCCAGCACATTTTAAGGTAAGCTTTCGTTCTTCAAAAACAAAATTTAGAGCACCCTCTAGTGGAAAACTGGTGACATGAAGTTTAAAATCTGTTCCTGAAATTTTACAATTTGATTTCCACAAGTATCTATGCTGCTGCTGCTGCTAAATTGCTTCAGTCGTGTCCGACTCTGTGGGACCCCATAGACTGTAGCCCACCAGGTTCCTCTGTCCTTGGGATTCTCCAGGCAAGAATACTGGAGTAGGTTGCCATTTCCTTCTCCAATGCATGCATGCATGGCAAGTCACTTCAGTTGTGGCTGACTCTGTGTGACCCTATAGACAGCAGCCCAGGCTCCTCTGTCCACAGGATTCTCTAGGCAAGAATACTAGAGTGGGTTGCCATTTCCTTCCCTGCAAGTATCTATGACCTGGGCCAAAAAAGTATATTAGATAGACCTTTCTTTCCAAATCTTAACTCTTAAAGTATCCCCATCAATACACATAGACACACACAAGACAGAACAGTTCTCAAAGTCCAACAGAAAAAGGTCTCTTATTTATCAATTTCTAAAAGAAGAGACAGGTAAGATCTGTGAATCGCCAGCACCTAGAACAACACCTAAACATTACAGATGTATTGCTACTCTATACATTAAAGAACTCCACTGTGGTTATAAAATGAATACAATATAAAAACCAATGTAATTATTATTGTAGTTTGACTCTGTGGTTAAAAGATTCAACTGAAAAAGAGAGCTAAAAAGCAACAGAGGCAAACATTTTCTAAATTATTATTTTTTTCCAAAACAGCATAACATTTTATAAAAATATACTTTACTAAATGAATAAATTTGGCAAGAACCTCCAACCTCCCAATTCAATTTGGTTACATTCCTTCAGGCTTTGATTATTAAAGGGATTGTATAGCCTTGATACAGACATAGTTCCAAATGCAAATTTTACCAGATAATTTTTCACAGTAAAGATTTAAAGTTGAATATATGAAACTGTAGATTACATGAATAACACAGTTATTATATTAGCAGTTAGTGAGGCTACATTGGATATTAAATTCTTGGCATGAAAATCTGGAGAAAGACTAATAGATAATATCATTACCTGAGAGACTATTGTAAGGGTACTTTAAAATCTACTTTCTGTAGAGGGCTGAAAAAACTTGGATCATATGGCATAGGGAAGAAAAAGCTCTACAGAAGAGAAGAGATATTTATTCATTAATTCAACAATAATTTATCAAACTTTTTAGCTGAATGTTGTTCATGGCCCTGGAGGCACAGTGAATGGACAAGATCCTTGTTCTCAGGGAACTTACATCCTGAATGGGAGAGGATGGATGATGTTAAGTCAACAAGCTCCATGAGAGCTAGGATTTCTGTCTCTTTTGTTTGGTATCCCCAGCACCTAGAACAACACCTAAAATATAGTAGGTGCTTAATAAATACTTGTTGAATTATATTTGAAAAAAAGATAACTTAAGCTAGTGATAAGTGCTTCAAAGAAAACAAAACAAAGTAGAGAGTAATGGAGAGGGGTGAGGTGGCAGGTATACATTATTTCAGACTCAAGAGTTAGAAAAGGCTATTCTAAAAAGTTGCCATTCAAACTTAAGCTTAGTAACCAAAGTCTTGCAAAGATCTGACAGAAGAGCTTCCCAGGAAGAACAAAACAAGAGCACTGACCCAACACAGGAGTGATTTCACATTCAGACATTCAAACTGGTTGGGCAAGCCACAATGCCTACATTAAAGAGTTCATATTTTAATCAAACAGTCTGGGCAAAAGATACTGGTGGTTTCAAATGGGGTCGAAGCAGTGGAAATGAAGAGAAGGGTTAACTTCATTATCCATTTTAGTGAGCAGTAGATACAATCTGATAATATATGTTCGATATGTGAAATGAAGCCAATAGTGGAATTAAAAATAACTCCCAACTATGAGGCTTAAACAACTGAGTAGATGATGTTCCTATTTATTAAGATGGGAAAATCAAGCAAGGAACAGTTTATTAGGCAGGTAGTGGAAGAAGAAAGTAACTTTTACAACTAGCTGTATATTTAGGATTTCAAGTAAATAGCTAGTGAAATCAATTGAAATAGAGTATGTTTGGAAGTTGTTTGCACAGAGAAGGTGTTTAAAGCATTGGGCCAAGGAGTTAATAGAAAGAAGGACGATGAGAACAGTTATTCCAAATATCTCCAAGGGGAAAAGGTAAAGAATTAAAGGTGGAGGTTAATGTGATTTCAGTGTTGACTGATACTATGACTTATTGGTGTTGTTTGATAAGAGAAAGAATATTTAAACACTCTAAAACTAGAGCTGTACAGTAATAAACTGGATTACTTGCAGACAATAGGGCTTTCTACTAGAGGAGGCATTTCAAGAAGCAAAGGCTATATAATCATCTGCAGGATTTCTACTATAGCAATTCTTAAAAGTATAGACATTTCCTTTATATGTTCTTAAAAGTATCATATAAAGGGATTTCTAAGACTACAATTTATATTCGCTTAGGCAACTTATTTTATTACGAAGTAGATTCCACAGCAAAAATCATTGGCATATAAAATGTATATTTCTACTAGCCATTACCTGTTTTTGTCAGCAAAAGGTTATCCAGGTGCCTGTCTCCTACTCCAAGAATATATGTAATCACGCAATATCCAGCTGCAATAACAGGTCAAAAACAAAAAGCAAAAGAATTGTGAAAAACACATGCAAACCAGGTGACACATACAACTGAATACAAAAGCAGTTTGAGCTAATTTAACTTTAAACTGATTACTACTCTTCAATTTCTTACCTAAATTTTCAAAGAAAATGTGTAATTTTTGATTCTATGAAGCAGTTATCACTTGAAACTCAAATTATTATTTGCATCAGAAAAAATATCGTGCAAAATTCTGTCAAATTGTTAAAAAGTCACTTTAACCAAAGTTAAGTGAGATTGTAGAAACCTTAATTATAACATGTGTCTATCATTTCTCACTTCAAACTGGGTATATGTTAAGAATGACAGTGAAAAAAGGGTCACGGAAACATACATAATAAAGTCAATCATACAACCATCTTATTCACACAATGACAAAAGTAAATGTAAAATTAAAATAAATTTTAGAGAAATAATCTTGAAGTGCCAGCAGACAGAACAATGAATGAATTCACTTGAGTTGTAAAAACATATATGAAGTTCATAGCATAATCCTCTAAATTAAGAAAAATTACATAAGCAGGACCAGTCATTGTCTCATTTTTTTCTTTCTCATAAAATCTGGAAACCTGGCACATGTTGAAAAATGCTCAAAAAATTTAAGCTAATAACATCTGTTTGAAGCTGTATTTTTTCTGCTCTGTTTCTCATTAATAACCTAACAATAAATACAATTTGCAAACACATGTATGACTATGACAGTATTTACAAACATATATTTATTTCAGTCACTATGGAAAATAAAAATCAGACCACTTGTTAATAATGGCATTAATCCTGTCTAAATTCAATTAATATTATTAACGTTCATTTGATACATGATCTGAAGGCCATACCGGAAGTTCAAAAATGACTTAAGCAATGACATTACCATTAGATCAATCTTCAATTATTAGGTTGGTACAAAAGTAATAGTTTTGGACTCTTAATTTAAAATCATTATACCTAGGCTCAAACACATCTTTATTCATCAAAACAGAACTGTTACAATCAACATGTTTTTTAGCAAAGAGAACTCAGTTGGTTTATTCCCAGAGTACAAAGATCTGTGCTTTGGGATTTGATGAACTCTTGGAAAGCATTTTCTGCATCCTGCTGATTGCAGAAGCATTTCCCTTGCAAAGAGTTGTCAAGATGCTTGAAGAAGTGGTAGTCAGTTGGAGAAAGGTCAGGTGAATATGGCGGATGAGGTAAAATTTCATAGCCCAATTTGTTCAAATTTTGAAGAGTTGGGTTCTGAGATGTGCAGTCGGGTATTTTCATGAGAACTGGGCCCATGCTGTTGACCAGTGCTGGTTGCAGGCATTACAGTTTCTGGTGTATCTCATCAATTTGCTGAGCATTCTGTAATGGTTTCACTGGGACTCAGAAAACTGTAGTGAATCAGACAGGCAGCAGACCACAAACGGTGACCATGACGGCTTTTTGGGGCACCCTGTGTCTTTGGAAAGTGCTTTGGAACTTCTCGGTCCAATCACTGGGCTGGTTGTTGCTGGCTGTCGTGTAAAATCCACTTTTCATCGTGTGTCACAATCTGATTGAGAAATGGTTCGTTGTTGTTGTGCAGAATAAGATGACACTTCAAAACAATGATTTATTTGATTTGTGGTCAGCCTACTTATTGAACTTTTACACCTTTCCAATTTGTGTCAAATGCCAAATGACTGTAGAATGGCTGATGCTGAGTTCTTGGGCAACTTCTCATGCAGCTGTAAGAGGATCAGCTTCGATGAGAGCTCTCAATTGGTCACTGTTAACTTCCAATGGCCAGCCCCTGTGCTCATCTTCAAACCAAAACTCTGCTCACCTCCTTTGCAAAACTTCATGACCACTACACTGTACATTTGATAGCAATTCCTGAGCCAAATGCACTGTTGATGTTGTGAGCTGTCTCCTCTGAAACTCATTTTGAACTTGAATACAGCAATCGCCTGAATTTGCTTTGTGTCTAACATGATTTCTATAGTCTAAAATAGATACAAAATCCAAAGCAATAAGTCATTAGCAAAAACAGATGAAGTGAGAAATTCACATTAAAAAGATGTATAAAATAACCGCATTTATTTAAGAATGTATTCCAGTATCAAATGGCAAAGGTCAACAATGTAAAACCGCAATTACTTTTGGACCAACCTAATTATAAAGTTATAATTTATTGAAGGCTAGGCTTTTAAGTAAACACACTACATTATGATTAACCCTTTTAATGATGTAAATTAAGTATTATATATATCCATTGAACGAAGAAAACCTCCGGTTCCAGATATTAACAGGATTGTCCAAAGTCACTGGACTGGGGTTTAATCCTAAGTCAGACTCCATCGCTCACACCACTTTTTGCCCTGTACTTTGTGTAATTCCTCCTTCCCAGAGTGGTTATTTTTTTAAATTTATTTTTAATTGGAGAATAATCACTTTACAATATTGTGTAGGTCTCTGCCATACATCAACATGAATCAGCCATAGGTATGTGCATATATATGCGTATCCCCTCTCTCTTGAACCTCCTTCCCATCTGTCCCCTCATTTCACCTCTCTAGACTGTCACATGGCATCTGTCCGATCTTCTGAGTCATACAGCAACCCCCACTGGCTACCTAGTATATATATTACAGTAACGTTATGTTTCTATGCTACTCTCTCTTCTCCCCACCCACTCCTCGCTCCCTGAGTCCACAGGTCTGTTCTCTGTGTCTGTGTCTCCACTGCTGCCTTGCAGACAGATTCATTCTAGACTCCATATACATATACATTAATATGATATTTTTCTGATTTACTTCACTCTGTATAATAGTCTCTAGGTTCATGAACCTCATTAGAATTGACTCATATGTGTTCCTTTTTATGGCTAGGTAATATTCCATTGCATACACGTACCACAGCTTTATTCATTCATGTGTCTATAGACATGTAGGTTGCTTCCATGTCCTAACTACTGTAAATAGTGCTGCAATAAACACTGGGGTACAGGGTGTCTTTTCCAATTATGGTTTTCTCAGGGTACATGCCCAGTAGTGGGATTGCTGGATGATATGGTAGCTTTATTCCTAGGTTTTAAAGGAATCTCCATACTGTTCTCCATAGTGTCTATGTCAATTTACACTCCCCCTAAACAGTACAAAGTGGCTACTTTGATGCGTGCAACACTCAGCAATATATTTAATTTCAAGTACATTTTTTAAGAATAACTCACCATACTCTAATACTAGATATAAAAGCATATCTATTTCAAAATATATTTATATGTAGCAAATGAATGAAAGATATTGTCATTCCAAAAGCTTCTAATCATATTACTAGTCTAATAATTTTCACTTCTTCTGGTTGTTCAGTTGCTCAGTAATGCTCAACTCTTTGTAAACCTATGGATTGCAGCACACCAGGCTTCCCTGTCCTTCACCATCTCCCAGAGTTTGCTCAAACTCATGTCCATTGAGTCAGTGATGCCATCCAACCATCTAATCCTCTGTCATCCCCTTCTCCTCCTGCCTTCAGTCTTTTCCAGCAACAGGGTGTTTTCTAATGAGGCAGCACTTTACATCAGGTGGCCAAAGTATTGGAGCTTCAGCATCAGTCCTTTCAATGAATATTCAGAGTTGATTTCCTTAGGAATGACTGTTTGATCTCTTTGTAGTTCAAGGGACTCTGAAGAGTCTTCTCCAACACCACATTTCGAAAGCATCAATTCTATGGTACTCAGCCTTCTTTATGGTCCAATTCTCACATCCATACATGACTACTGGAAAAATCATAGCTTTGACTATATGGACCTCTGCTTTATAATATGCTGCCTAGGTTTGTCACAGCTTTTCTTCCACAGAACAAGGATCTTTTACATTTCATGGCTGCAGTCACCATCCACAGTGATTCTGGAGCTCAAGAAAAAAAAGTCTGTCACTGTTTCTGCTGTTTCCCTATCTATCTGCCATGAAGTCATGGGACCAGATGCTATGATCTTAGTTTTCCTAATGTTGAGTTTTAAGCCAGCTTTTTCCACTCTCCTCTTTTCACTTTCATCAAGCTCTTAGTTCTTCCTTTTAATTCGCTTTCTGCCATAAGGGTGGTGTCATCTGTATGATATTTCTCTCAGCAATCTTAATTCCACCTTGCGCTTCATCCAGCCTGGCATTTCACATGACGTACTCTGCATAAATTAAATAAGCAGGTTGACAATATACAGCCTTGACGTACTCCTTTCCCAGTTTGGAACTAGTCTGTTGTTCCATGTCTGGTTCTAACTGGTGCTTCTTGACCTGCACACAAGTTTGTCAGGAAGCAGGTAAGGTGGTCTGGTATTCCAATCTCTTGAAGAATTTTCCGCAGTTTGTTGTGATCCACAGTCAAAGGCTTTAGCATAGTCAGTGAAGTAGAAGTAGATGTTTTTCTGGAATTCTCTTGCTTTTTCTATGATCCAGTGGCTGTTGGCAAATTGATCTCTTGCTCCTCTCCCATTTCTAAATCCAGTTTGTACATCTGGTAGTTCTTGGTTCACATACTATTGAAGCCTAGCTTGAAGGATTTTGAGTATTATCTTGCTAGCATGTGAAATGAGTGCAATTGTGCAGTAGTTTGAACATTCTTTGACATTGCCCTTCTTTGGGACAGGAATGAAAACTGACCTTTTCCAATTCTGTGCCCACTGCTGCATTTTATCAATCAGTTACAAAGCAGTTACAGTTGACTAAACAAATCAGTTATTCTCAAAATATAGTTTGTAGTGTGACAAGGACCACTGGTTTGCCAAAAACACAATATCCTATCTATATTTCTTCCTTAAAGCAAAACTAAACAAAGATTTTTGGAGCAAGAATGTGCCTACACTAAGGACATTTCCTAGGCTCACTTGAAGTTAGGCCTGTCCACTGAGATGTAGGCAAATAGAGTCTTAACAGTTAGCATTTTTAGAGTGAACTAACCAGGAGAACTTGGTTGACCCTAATATCCCTAAAGAGCTAAAACTCCAACCACATTGGCTTACAGCTGGGCTTCTTACAAAGAAGAAAGTAACTTTTACGTGTGTAAACCACTAAAGTCAGATCATGTTAACTTCTGCTGAAAGAAATTGTTGTTAGTAGGCTACTGGGAGACTTGAGGGTCACTTACCTAACGGATGAGAAAATACAGCTTGCTGGCCCAAACTGGTCTCCCTCTGTTTTTACATTTTATAAAGAAAATTTACTGGAACAGAGACATACCCATTTATTTCAATATATCTTGAGCACTACAATGGCCTGGCTGAACGGCTGCAACAGAGACCACCAGGCCTAAAAAGCATAAATATATTCACTATCTGAATGGTTTCAGGGAAAAATGGACCGATATTTGCTATTCAACATGTGATACACAGATTGGCAGTTTCACTACTATCCAGAAGCTTGTTAAAAATGCAAACTTTTAAGCCCTACTTCATTCCTATTGCATCAGAATATCCAGGGGGCAGTGGCCAGAGTGATTCTTATACATATCAAAGTCCTCTCTAGTGTTCTAATGTACCTGGGAATCCTGTGTGGAAATGCTGACCCAACATCTGCAGAGGAAAGACCTGAGAGTCTTACAAACAAGTGCCCAGGTGAAGCCAATGCTGTTCGATGATACTTGTGGTAGCCCTACTCTAAAACTGCTGCAAAACATGCAGTTTTACAAATGAATGAAAGCTCTCCACTTAAAAATCAGTGAGCTACTGAAGGACATTACACCTGGTATTGGTAAAGAGAACTGAGAACATATTAGAACTAATTAGCACACTGTGTTCACTAGTAAGGGATTCCCTTAGAAATCTGGCCTCCACTTGTCAAGGATACAAAATACAAAACTTCTACTGATATACGCATATGAAGACAACTGAAACTCCTACATCAAAAAGAACACTGTTATGTTATGAGTGTGTCTGAGTTGTCATGTGATACTGGCTTTCTTATTAATAAATTAGAATTAGTTTACTTTTTATCACTATTTACTTTGTTTCAAGTTGTTTAGCTATCTCTATGAAAATTATTCACATGTACAGCAATAATATTTTTGACCTAAAATATTCATATAAATAAACATGCATGAATTATGCTCATCTCTACTGATAAAGTAGGGCTTCCCTTGTAGGTCAATAAAGAATCTGCCTGCAATGCAGGAGACCTGGGTTTGAGTCCTGGGTCAGGAAGATTCCCTAGAGAAGGAAATGGCAACCCACTCCAGTATTCTTGCCTGGAGAATCCCAAGGACAGAGGAGCCTGGCGGGTCACATGCCAATTGGGGTTGCAAGAGTCAGACACTACTTAGTGACTACTGATAAAGTAAGAGGTTTTTATAAACTATTCTTTGTCATCAAATTTGCTTTTTCAGTAATATTTCCTTGTTATTACTGGATTGTTTTCCAATAGTAATAAAAAGCGTATGAGAAAGAGCCTTTTACTCTACCTCAGTAAGTTATGGTAATAAATATTTCTTGAAATGTAATTCAGGAAATTTCTTTTTACATCAAGTGAGACAGCATATGATCTCTCCCTCTTTCATACATATTCATGGTGAAAGTGAGTATTTAGGGTGTTTCAGTAATTTAAATATCAACACTTGAGAGAAAAGATTATATCCTGAAAAAGATATGTGATGCAAGATTAGGATAAGCCTCAGAAACTGAGGACATAAACAATATTCAGGATGATTTGAGATGGCACAGAGAAAAACAGAAGAGTTTTAGGAAAACTGAAAATATTCTGTGAGTATAATGGGACACTATACCTGTTTCAGACAACCTTGTCAAAAGCATTCTTTTCATTAGTATTTTGACTCCACGAGAAATAAACATCTTCAAACTGATTTTGTAAAACAACTCTGATTTAAAGTAAAATATAGAGAAATATAGACAAATAAACAATACCATTTCCCATTCCTTATTAAAGATATGAGTGTGAGAATAATCAGTGTTCCCACATTTACTTTCATGATACAGACTTGACACCTTGCATAATCTAAAATAAAATGACACCATAACTAATCGTATTCTTCTTCTTAACCTCTACTAAAAACCTAAAATGTTACTTTTTAAAATGAAAGTTATACATGTATCCATACGATAACGCCCAACAATCAGACTTTAGTACGATGCTGCACTGACTTATCTTTAAATAATGGCTTTCAACCTCTAACATTACCTGGAATGCTACCAAACTCATTGAAACACAAAAAAATTATTTTGTAATGTAGCAATATATATAGAAAGCAGAAGAATGTTCAAAGTAAGACAAAGAGAAGGTCTGTTATCAAATCAGTTATCAGGATATGAATAAATGTGTAATGCTCTTATTAGAAAGATCTAATTTGGAGTTAACTGTATAAGTACAATTTTAATAGCTTTCTTTTTACCATTAGAGAAGTCATATTCTCATTAGCTCTTGGGAACAAAAGGAAACATTATATAAAAGGCACAATCCTATGACATTTAGCACATATAAAATATTATTTCAATACTCTCATTAAGTGAGCAGGGTTTTCAAATTTTAGTCAATATTTATGGATTATATGTATATTTCAAGTAGAAAAATATTAACATTTCTTAGCTGGGCAAAAATTCATATATTTTCTGAAATATATATATTATATTACACATACTAGGGCTTCCCTGGTGGCTCAGACGGCGAAGAATCTGCCTGCAATCTGGGAGACTGGGTTTGATCGCTGAGTTGGGAAGATCCCCTGGAGGAGGGCACAGCAACTCACTTCAGTATACTTGCCTGGAGAATCCCCATGGACAGAGGAGCCTGGTGAGCTACAGTCCATGGGGTTGCAAAGAGTTGGACACAACTGAGCAACTAAGCACACAGCATACACAATACTATATGTATAGGTATGCAAAATATTTTCTGCTATACTTCATAAAGGCTTGAGAAAAAAGCAAAAAAAGACAAAGAAATTGGAAAACATAAACTAAATGCAAGGGAGCAATAAATATGAAATAGAAAAAGTGAAACAAATTAATAAAAGAAGATCATCACACAGTCCAATTGTTTTTAAACATGGCTGCTCATTAGAAACACACCTGGAGCTTTGGAGAATAGCAATTCCTGAGCATCTGCATTTTCCAAAACTTCCAAGATAATTCTGTTATGCATCTGGATTTTAAAAAGTGATTGCAAGTTTGTTTTTTTTTTTTTATTAAATAGTAGTTTTAGTGATGTAGAATTCTATTATTTTCTGTTGACCAAATAGAGAATTTCCTTTAGTATTTATTGTAAAGCTGGTTTGGTGGTGCTGAATTCTTTGAACTTTTGCTTGACTGGAAAGCTTTTGGTTTCTCCATCAAATCTGAATAAGAGTCTTACTGGGTAGAATATTCTTGGTTATAGGTTTTTTCCCTTTCATCACTTTAAATATATCATGCCATTCCCTTCTGGCTTGTTGAGTTTCTGTTGAGAAATCAGTTGATAACCTAATGGGAATTCCCCTGTATGTTATTGGTTGCTTTTCTCTTGTTGCTTTTAATGTTTTATCTTTGTTTTTAATTTTCATCATTTTGATTACTATGTGTCTGACTGTATTCCTCCTTGGGTTTATTTGATCCATTAGTTTGACTCAGTATGAATAGAATGCTAGATTTCTAATTTATATTTCCTCAAAACTGATACAGTTCCATGTATTCTGGCATCTAGTATTACTGCTAAAAATCTAGAAAATTTATTATCTTAGTGATAAAGAAAAATTTTGAATGAGGCTTGAAACTTCTAATCCAAATTTGAGAATATAAAGAAATATTATGTTGTAAAAAAAATACAGGAAGTTAACAAGTGATACAGTATTAACTAAAGTACAGGTTTTGTTCAAATTTCACAAAATTTTATGTTAGTATTCATTATTTGTTTTCATATCTTATTCAAGATTCCACATTGTATTTAATTGCATTGAGCAGCTTCAGTCATGTGCAACAAATTCCGGTAAATTCTCTTTATTTTTATTCTAGTACAAATATTTTCTAATTTTCCTTATTATAGTTTCTTAGATATACTGCTCATTAAAAAGTGGACATTTAATTTCCAAATACATGGGGTTTTTAAAAAAGTATCTTTAACATTAATTTCTCATTTTGATACTAATTTCTCATTTAAATGTTTTCTTCTCTGCAATCATCCCTCTGTGTTTTTTTCAAGCTAACTTTATTGAGGCTTTCGGTGACTCAAAGATCTCTCTTGGTAAATGTCACACTGCACTTGAAACTATGTGGGTTATTTTCAAATACCTTTTGATACTGATTTCTAACATAATTTCACAGTGATAAACAGCCTTTGTATGATTTCAATACCTTTAGACCATGAAATTTTTGCACTTTGTCTTATGTCCCTTGATATGTTCCAGTGTCTCCTAGTTTATAGTCTATGGGAACTTGAAAATAATTTGTATCCTACTGTTGTGTGAAAACTGTATGAATCCTAATTATGTTGAAGTGGTTCACAGTGCTTTTCAGGTCTACTATATACTTCCACGTCTCTGTATATTCACTCTGTTAATTTCTGAGAATTTGATACTGAAACTCCAACTAAAAACATTAATTTATTTACTTAAAAAATTATAATATCCCAGTTCATACTTTCATAATTTAAAAAATTAAAAATTAAAAGAAGTCAGGATTTATTAAATATATATACGATATAAAAAAGTTATAGTAACTACATGAAAGTTAAGTAATAAGACAGAAGGTAATTGATTGATGGCATGCAAAATATCTCAAGTAATAAAGTAATGAAAACTGCTGCTGCTGCTAAGTCACTTCAGCCGTGTCCGACTCTGTGCGACCCTATAGGTGTTAGCCCACCAGGCTCCCCCGTCCCTGGGATTTTCCAGGCAAGAACACTGGAGTGGGTTGCCATTTCCTTCTCCAATGCATGAAGGTGAAAAGTAAAAGTGAAGTCGCTCAGTCGTCTCTGACCCTCAGCAACCCCATGGACTGCAGCCTACCAGGCTCCTCCGTCCATGGTATTTTCCAGGCAAGAGTACTGGAGTGGGGTGCCATTGCCTTCTCCCAATGAAAACTAGGTGTGGCTAATTAAAAATTCTTTTACATGCTTTTCATACAAAGTAGGAACTATATCCTTTTCCCTTGAATCCAGGCAGGCTGTGTGACTCTTCTGACCAACAGAATATGACAGAAGTGACAAACTACCAGCTTCCCAATCCAGGCCTTCAGAAACAAAAAGTTTCTACTTCCTATCTCTTAAAATTCTTCATAAACCCAGCTCTGAGAAACACAAGCCACAGGGAAGCCTCTACAAGTGACTCGATTAACAAGCTTGGCTGAAAAGCAGTATAAGCTGCCAGCCATGTGAGTGATCTATCAAGCCTTTAGAAAATATATTAATTTTTCAGATCTTAGAAAACAGAATGAAAGGAGAAAAAAATGGATGGAAGAGAAAGGGGAAAAAATAAAGAAGTAAAGCAAGGAGGGAAGGAGAGGAGAGAGACATACAGAGTAAGAAAAGGGGAATCTTCTCTCCTAGATGCTTCAATCAACTTAAAAAATTTTTAAATCAAAATACACTGTATGTGATCATTTTTATGGTTGAACACATGTTCATGGGTAAATACAGTTACCTGGAAAATGCTATGTTTCTTAGTTTAAAATGAGAATTAAAAGTATAAAGAATTTGGGAGATCTGGGTTCAATCCCTGCGTCAGGAAGATCCCCTGGAGAAGGAAATGGCAACCCATTCCAGTATTCTTGCCTGGAGAATCCCATGGACAGAGGAGCCTGGTAGGCTACAGTCCACGGGATCGCAAAGAGTCGGGCACGACTGAGCGACTTCACTTTCACACACATTTTATTTCAGTATTTTAAAAGTTCCTAAGAATATTACATTTTCTTTATACTTCTCAGTCAAATATAAACCAAATATAAGTTTAGGAATAAATTATGCAGTACAAAATAATCTGGAATACAACCTCATAGGAGCGTTGTGAAAAATAAACAATAGTCATGTGTAAGAGAGCAACAACTTATAAGCCACTAAATGATGCAAAAGTATAAATATAGTTATTGTATGTCTAGAAAATCCTCTACTTGCTTCCTTCAGCTTTGACTGCTTAAGTATAAATATGGATGTAAACATAAATATAATATTTATATAAAACAGGAATAACATGATATATGCCATATACTATTCAGGGCTCAACTCTAGTGTCAATTCCTTTATTAACTCTCCCTAAACAATCTAGCCATTTAAAAAAAAAAACACCTTAAGAAAATAAAAAATATAAACTTCATGAGAATAGGCATAAGTGGTTGAAACATTTGAATTAATCTCTTCAGCTTGCTACAACTGACATTTCCAGTAAGTGACCATAAGTACTAATCTAAAATACCATGAGAGGTACCTCTTAACATAGCACTATAATCTTAGGTCTAGAGATTTATCAAAAACATGATTATTCCTGACAGACTTTTCCCAATTTACTTAATTGCTTGGACAAAGAAGTCTAGCAGGCTACAGTCCATGGGTTCGCAGGAGTCGGACACGACTTAGTGACTAAACCACCACCACCACCATTTAATCGCTTATTCAAACTCAAAGAAAATCAAGGGAAAAATTACAGCTTCCAGGAAGAGATAACTTACAGTTACAAAATAGTTAAGTGATTGTAAAGATATACCTATAGAAGACTAAGCAGAATTTATACCGCATTCCTACCATTATGTCAAAACATTAATGACTTCTTTCATCACATTTTCTATCTTTTAATCTTCTTATAGGGCATTTAAAACTGCTGTGGCTTGAATAGTAGTGTCCCCTCAAAATGAACATGCCTCTAACACCCAAGGTAGGAGGTGGGACCTTTTGGAGGTACTTAGCCCTCAAGTATTAGAGAAGACAATGGCACCCTACTCCACTACTCTTGCCTGGAAAATCCCATGGATGGAGAGGCCTGGTAAGCTGCAGTCCATGGAGTCACGAAGAGTCGGACATGACTGAAGTGACTTAGCAGCAGCAGCAGCCCTCAAGTATGGAATCAGCACCTTATGAAAGACCCCACAGAGCTGCCTAGCCATTTCCAGCAGGTGCAGATTCAATAACAGGTCTTTAACTCAAAGAAGGTCCTCACCTGACCAACCTGGCACCTTATCTCAGACTTTCAGCCTCCAGAACTATGAGAAATAAATTTCTATTGTTTATAAGTCGCCCAGTATCTGGTATTTTGTTACTGCAGCCAGAATGGACAAGTCTAAGCCAAAATCTTAACATGTTCTAAATGTGTATGAATATGGCAACAAGATAGCTTCCTTTCCTTTATTCCCACATATCAATGAAAAGCAGTAAGCTGAAAAACTTACCACAGCTTTTAACGTAAGTGTCCATAACTTCAGCACTGATTCCATTTGGCCCATTCTCACTTGGTGCATATTTTCTAAAAAAGTTCTGAAAAGATGTTTACATGTTTACAAATTCAATCCTTTAAACAAATTAGGCATTTCAAAATTGTAAATGACAAACAGGTGTCTGGTATAAAACTTTATAAAATACAGAACTGGGGAAGAATATTCCTCAGGAATCAGTCATATTACTATACTTACAGTCTGAGACTAAGAAATAAACAAATAAATAAAAGTGTGCTACTTCTATACCACAGGGGAAAACATTAAATAAATGTACTGCTATATCTCATACTTAAATTACCAGTTTGTTTCATATTTCTCCTGAAAGTAAATATGAGAGGCTTTCTGTGAATCATACATTCTCCTAAAAGTGAACATGAATTTTTAAAATGACCTTTTAAGTATAGCCACTGAAATACTGCTACCATTAACAAGCTCAATAAAATCACATTCCAATACTCAAAATAGTTACAATGCAATGCTAAGACTTTTCAAATTAAGAGGAAATTGACAGAAGATAAGCATGAGATACAGACTGAACCCAAGAATTGCAAGGGCACAATAAATACACTAGAGTGTCCAAACAATCTGGAAATAACTGGGGAAAATTGTATACTTTCTTTTCCCCAGATTATCAACTAGCCTATTCTTTTATATATAGATGTTAAAGAAAAATAGACAAAGTATATTATCTGAAAATATAACTAACACACTATTAAAAAATAAATTTATCCTATGTTTTAAGCTTTTTAAACGTTCTATAAGTAAAAAAGAATGTATATCTAGAAAATATAAAGAACTCCTATAAACCAGTAAAAGACAAAAATTCCAAGAGAAAAATGGGCAAAATATATGAACAAGCACTTCACAGAAGAAATAAATGGCCTATATACATATTTCACTCAATGTTTTTGGTGATCAGGGAATTGTAAACTAAATAATAATAAATACCAAAATTTAGAAGCTCGACAATACGAAGATTAAGTAAAGATGAGTAGCAAAGAAAAACAGCTGTTTCCAAAAATAATTATTTTGGTAAACAATTTTTAACTATCTACTAAAGCTGAAGATGAGATAAGCTACAACTTGGCAAAATTATTTACACAGATCACACACAGAACTACGAATCAGGACACAAACTGTCATTTTCTTTATTTTACAAAATCCTAATTGCACAGAACAACATAATAATTGACAACTTTATTAAACAATTACTTCAGTTAGAACCTGTGTTCAAGCTCTGTATACATTTCATGTCATCTTCAGAAGAATTCTATAGCTAAGTACTCTTATTACCCCAATTTTATAGATAAAAAAACTGAGACTTAAAGGGTATGTTAGGAGGTCCCCTAGACCTCTGACAGATTTGATCTGTTAGATAGGGTCAGAGACTCAACTTACAGCTGTACCACTAGTAAGGTGTATTACAGCAGAAGTAAACGCAACAGAATCAACATGGAGAAGACACACAGGCAAAGCCTGTGAATTACATGTGAATCCTCCTTGTTCTCTTCTGAAGGGATACACAGAGCTTCTTTCCTGGGGGCTGCTCATACAGGCACTCTCTATAGTCTATTTAGTCCAGCAACTATCAAAATTCTAGAAGGGAGGCCAGTTGTTTCCTATAAATCACATTATTTGTACAAACAGTCTAGGTATGTAAACCACCCTTATGAGCTCCTACTGAAAGCTAAATACCAGCTCAAGGCTAACCTGTTTGCAAGGTTACTCAAAATATAGATAGAAGGCCACAGAGACAAACTTCAGACTCTGGCAGTTTGATGTTTCGTGTCTGAGTTTTTAAGCAACTGAGCACAATTGTACCTTGAACCAAACAATAGAATCAACCTCTTATTTTGTTAAGAAATCAGAGTAAAGTCTTTCTGAAAGTCTAAACTCCACACTGAAATACTGGGACACTCAAAACTGAGAAACACAAAAACATACTATAGTAAATATTCTTTATCAAGCCCTTCACTGTATGATTTTTCATCTCAGGCATATCAATTTTTTCTGTGTGAATTACATACATTTTTCATAGGAAAAAAGAAAAATTACATTCAAAAGATAACAAAAGTAAACTATTAACATGAAGAATTTTGCAATAAACACTAATTCACAATTTTAAAATATAAAAACAATTCCAAACATATATATGGCTTAGTACAACTTGCCTTTTCTTATCTTAAAGGAGAATAATGATTCTGGAGAGGGAGGGTGGGGGAAAAAGGTCTTAAAAAACATAATTATGTAGAACATGTATAACAAGAATATCACTGTAGCCTTGTTCTGAATAACAACAAAAACTGGAAATAATCAGAATGTTCACTGATGGTTACATAAATCATAATATTTCCATACTTTGCAATATAATGTAACCATAAACTTCAGAAAATTCCTGATCACCTATTATGTGCCAGGCAAAGTTTAAGGAACTGAACATCTATCTACCTTGGGAACATTTCCAACTGTTAGCATTGCTTACTTCTCTGGAAAAAAAACAACTTGAGGGAAGAAAAGTGAGAAAAAGAGACTTTCATTTCTAAAACTCTATGTACTTTTTATAGAGACTGAAACTTTTCTACGAAGAAATATTCATGAAATTCATAAATCATTAAAATAGATATTGTACCTGAATGCTTCCTTCTGTATCAAGAACTTCAGCAACAGGAACTGATTGGATAAACTGCATGAAGCCTACACAGAAACAGATACACTGTATTAAGCACAGCTTTTGCTTAAGCCATTGGAAGGACTTGCTAAAGCTGAAGCTCACTTAGGCCACCTGATGTGAAGAGCCCCCTCAGTTGGAAAAAACTTTGATGCTGGGGACACTGAAGGCAGGAGGAGAAGGAGGCAGCAGAGGATGACATGGTTAGATAGCATCACTGACTCAATAGTCATGAATTTGAGCAAACTCAGAGAGATAGTGGAGAACAGAGGAGCCTGGTATGCTGTAGTCTATGGGATCGCAGAGTCAGACATGACTGAATGACAAAACAACAATATTGGTTAAGCAATAAAGATTCTGTTAAGAATAGTCTTCATTTGCAAATGTACACAATACAAACTTATTAGCTTAGAGGTCTATAAACATTGTATTTGTATATATTGGCATTTACATCATAGGAACTACACGGAAACATATTAAAAAAATTAAGCTGAAAATCTGTATGTTTCTCTAGGTCAATTTCTATTATTATACACAGAACACAAAGTAATAAGGTTCAGTTCAGTTGTCACTCAGTCATGTCCAACTCTTTGCAACCCCATGGACTGCAGTACACCAGGCTTCCCTGTCCCTCACCAACTCCCAGAGCTTGCTTAAACTCATGTTCACTGAGTCGGTGATACCATCCAACCATCTTGTCCTATGTCATTCCCTTCTCCTCCTGCCTTCAATCCTTCCCAGCATCAGGGTCTTTTCCAATGAGTCAGTGCTTTGCATCAGGTGGCCAAAGTACTGGAGTTTCAGCTTCAGCATCAATCCTTCCAATGAATATTCAGGACTGAGTTCCTTTAGGATTGACTGGTTTGATATCCTTGCAGTCCAAGGGACTCTCAAGAGTCTTCTCCAACACCACAGTCCAAAAGCATCAATTCTTCGGTGCATAGCTTTCTTTATAGTCCAACTCTCATATCCATACATGACTACTGGAAAAACCATAGCTTTGACTAGATGGACCTTTGTCGGCAAAGTAACGTCTCTGCTTTTTAATATGCTGTCTAGGTTGGTCATAGTTTTTCTTCCAAGAAGCAAGCATCTTTTAATTTCATGGCTGCAGTCACCATCTGCAGCAATTTTGGAACCCCCCAAAATAAAGTCTCTGTTTCCGTTGTTTCCTCATCTATTTGCCATGAAGGGATGGGACTAGATCCCATGATCTTTGTTTGTTGAATGTAAGCCAGATTTTTCATTCTCCTCTTTCACTTCAATCAAGAGACTCTTTAGTTCCTCTTCGCTTTCTGCCATAAGGGTGGTGTCATCTGCATATCTGAGGTTATTGATATTTCTCTCCCAGCAATCTTGATTCCAGCTTGTGCTTCATCCAGCCCAGCCATTTCCCATGATGTACTCTGCATGTTAAGTTAAGTAAACAAGATGACAAAATACAGCCTTTCCAATTTGGAACCAGCCCATTGTTCCACGTCCGGTTCTAACTGCTGCTTCTTGACCTCTATACACATTTCTCAAGAGGTAGGTAATGTAGTCTCATATTCCCATCTCTTTCAGAATTTTCCAGTTTGTTGTGATCCACACAGTCAAAGGCTCTGGCATAGTCAATAAAGCAGAAATAGGTATTTTTCTGGAACTCTCTTGCCTTTTCTACAATCCAGTGGACTTTGGCAATTTGATCTCTGGTTCCTCTGCCTTTTTTAAATCCAGCTTGAACGTCGGGAAATTCTCAGTTCATGTTTTGTTGAAACCTCACTTAGAGAATTTTGAGCGTTACTTCAATAGCATGTGAGATGAGTACAATATTTTGTGGTAGTTTGAATATTCTTTGGCATTGCCTTTCTTTGGGATTGGAATGAAAACTGATCTTTTCCAGTCCTGACCATTGCTGAATTTTCCAAATTTGCTGACATACTGAGTGGAGCACTTTCACAGCATCACCTTTTAGGACTTGAAATAGCTCAACTGGAATTCCATCACCTCTAATAGCTTTCTTTGTAGTGATGCTTCCTAAGGCCCACTTGACTTCACATTCCAGGATGTCTGGCTTTAGGTGAGTGATTACACCAGCATGGTTATCTGGGTCATTAAGATCTTTTTTGTGTAGTTCTTCTGTGTATTCCTGCCACCTCTTCTCAATATCTTCTGCTTGTTAGGTCCATACCATTTCTGTCCTTTATTGTGTCCATCTTTGCATGAAATGGTCCCTTGATATCTCTAATTTTCTTGAAGAGATCTCTAGTCCTTCGCATTCTGTTGTTTTCCTCTATTTCTTTGCATTGATCACTGAAGACTTTCTTATCTCTCCTTGCTATTCTTTGAAACTCTGCATTCATATGGGTATATCTTTCCTTTTCCTTTGCCTTTCACTTCTCTTCTTTTCTCAGCTATTTGTACGGCCTCCTCGGACAACCATTTTGCCTTTTTGCATTTGTTTTTCTTGGGGATGGTCTTGATCACAGCTTCCTGTACAATGTCAGAACGCGTGTCCATAGTTCTTCGAGAATTCTATTTATCAGATCAGTAACAGGGTAAGGGTTCTTAAATTTGGCATAAAATTTTCTTTCTGAAGTTTTATAACATGTCAATTAAAATTCTAAATGTAAAATCACTTTAAGAAATCTGAAATTGTGGCATTTCAGAATATCAATCACCTAACTCTAAAATTATAATATATTCATTGGCTTTCTTTGCGTAATACTCTATCTTCTGCCATTCCCTGGAAATGCTATGAGAGGGAAGTATAAATCCCCTACCTGAACTACCATAAAGAAGGAGAGGGGGATAGTATACAGGAGAATAAGGATAAAAATTAAGCCTGTAAGTCCAGGGACAACAAAAGAAGTATAAAACTACAAATCTGTGAAAAAAGAAAATCAAAGTTGAATGATGGAAATATTTCAGAATCATAAACAACTATGATCTGGTTTTGGTAAGCCTTACATTATAATTGGGCTGCCCTAGTGGCTCAGTGGTAAAGAATCTGTCTGCCAATGCAAGGGAAACAAATTCAATCCCTGGGCCAGGAAGATCCTCTGGAGAAGAATAGGGCAACCCTCTCCAGTAGTCCTATCTGGGAAATCCCATGGACAGAGGAGCCTGGCAGGCTACAGTCTGTGGGGTTGCAAAGAGTCAGACATGACTTAAGTGACCAAACAATGACACATTATAGTTATCTGCATGCAAATTAGGAGACTGTGCATTACTTTAGAGTAAGAAACATCTCATTTATTCCCATATGATAAATACCGAACAGTCTGCATCAATGCACTTAACATATATTTGTAGTTTTTCTACTAGGTAGCAAGAATTTTGCAGGTAAGCACAAACAGAGCTTTGACCTGCTTTCAAAGATCTCACAAGTTTGCAAATTTTATTGGAATAAATGCTATGAATGAAAGGACACCATGAAAAGGAATAGTAAAGGGATATGGATCAGAGGACCTCTGATATCTGAACTGTGTTTTGAAGGATAATAAAGATGCATAAATAAAGCAGAAAGAATATTAAAGATAACAATAACATAAGGCTAAAAAGAGCACAGTGTATTTGTGAAAATGGAAGGTGGATGGTGTGGCTAAAGTCTAAGAAGCAAGGAGAGTGGAAAAAAGAGGTGTCAGAGAGAGGTGTGGAGGTATGTTATACCACTCAAGAACTTGTAAATTAAGGTAATGCTTTTGTCTCAGTCCCAGGAGCAAATAAAAGCTAAGTAAATCAATTTATGTAGGATAGTAATAGAACATATAAGAAATTAAACCACCAGAAAGATTTGGAAGTAACAAGGAGAAGGGCAGAAAGCCTAAAATAAAACAGGTATTTGTTTCTCCAAGGTACCTAATCTAAGGGTAAGAAGCTCTAAGAGTAACAAGATTATAAAATTTACAATACACATTAGGCAAGCATTCTGAGGGAATCTTCTGCCAAACTTCCAGAGGTTACTCAATCTCAGAAAGAGTTAGACATATGTATTAAAAAAAAAAATCAATGAATAAAAGCAACATCATCTGATGAGTGGTTTGCATAAGCACGGCACAATACAAAGCTTCTCTAGGTTTTAGTAACTCTCAATAATGATTATATGCAGAGTACATCACATGAAATGCCAAGCTGGATGAGTCACAAGCTAGAATCAAGATTGCCAGAAGAAATATCAACAGCCTCAGATATGCATATGATACAACTGTAAAGGCAGAAAGTAAGGAGGAACTAAAGAGCCTCTTGATTAGGGTTAAAGAGGGTGAAAAGAGTAGCTTGAAACTCAACATTCAAATAACCAAGATCATGGCATCCGGTCCTATCACGTCATGGTAAATAGAAGGGGAAAAAGTTGAAGCAGTGACAGTTTTTATTTTCTTGGGCTCCAAAATCACTGCAGATGGTGACTGCACCCCTGAAATTAAAAGTTATTTGCTGTTTGGAAGGAAAGTTATGACAAATCTAGACAGTGTAATAAAAAGCAGAGACATCAAAGACAAAGGTCTATATAGACAAAGCTATGGTTTTTCCAGTAGTCATGTAGGGATGTGATGGACCACAAAGAAGGCTAAGTTCCAAAGAACTGATGCTTTTGAATTTTGGTGTGGGATAAGATTCCTGAGAATCCCTTTTACTGTAGAGAGATCAAACCAGCCAATCCTAATGGAAATCAACCCTGAATATTCATTGGAAGGACTGATGCTGAAGCTGAAGCTCCAATACTTTGGCTACTTCATGTGAAGAGCCAGCTCACTAGAAAAGACACTGATGCTAGGAAAAGATTGAAAGCAAAAGGAGAAGGGTGCAGGAGAGGATGAGATGGTTAGATAGCATCACAGACTCAATAGACACAAATCTGAGCAAACTCCAGGACACAGTGGAGGACTGAGGAGCCTGGTATGTTGCAGTGAATGAGGTCGCAAAGAGTTGAACACGACTTAGTAACTAAACAATAACAAAAACAACTATGATTTCAGATACAGATCACCACAGAAGAAAACTACTGTGGTTTGGAAACAGTTTTGAATCCAAAGAAATATATCATAAAAAGTTCTCATTTTTCTCCCAAATATGCTGTTTAATGATTTCAAGAGGTATAAAAAGAAAGGGAGGGAGGGAAGATAGACAGGTTGCCAGGAAGGCCCAACTGGTTACAAATGAGTACATTCCCTAATGTTCTTAACAACTTCCAATTTAAAAAGGAAAAATATATTCATGGGACACTGAAATAAATAATTGTTAAAAAAAAAAAACTTACCATGCTTTGTACTAGTGGCTAATACTTTGTAGGGCGTCAACTTCAAATCCAGATTTTCTTTTCGTAGAAGCTTAAGATCAAAAGTTATATTAAACAAATGAAAAGAATGTTATGAAACAGTTTTGTAGTTAAGTACTATAGCAGTTTAATACATCTCTATCTTTTTCTAAATCACTGTCAGTTTTCACTGATAGAGGGTTCCTCTTAAGGATTTATGCAGGCCTTACAGGCCATGAAGTATTTTATGACTCCAAATAAGGAAATGAAAACAAATATGTTTCTTTAAAATCCATGGAGAGAAACAGGATTAAAGAAGGAAGATTTAGTTGACTAAGAGGAAGAAAATTACTAAATCCAACACTGAAAGAACTGTGAAAAAGTTTTTATAAAAAGGAACACATGCAGTTTCATTTCATACTCATCTTAAGAGCCATCTGCAGTAATACAGTAACAACTACATTTGTTCAAGATCAAGTGGAGATTGTTCGGCTCTCCAGGACTGTACCTGAATGTTATATAATTCTGGGTACATGTAATTCTGTATCCATGCATAGCATATCCACTAAACCATTTATTTCTGAAATGAAAACATGTTCCCTACCAACATAAGATTATGCTCACCTTGTCCATGAGTGAAATGATTTGGAGAATAAGTTGATCTTGGCGTAAATCATCCCCATGCTTAAATATAACTGGATATTTGCCTCCGTCTTCAGTCTTAAAGAATAACTGTGCAGGCATAAGAGCACTCTGGAAATAAAAATATTATTTTCAAATTATATAAGATGGAAATGTGGAGAAACCTGTAATAATCTAAAGAAAAGAAATGAGTCTGACAAAGCAAATAATATTAATTTCTACAGACTATGAGAAATAATAGCATAAAAAGTATCAGATAGAGGGATGAACAGGTGTGTGACAAAAAAAGTACAGTAAAATGTTACTAACAGAATTGAAGAAGTGAGTGTATAGTTGTTTACTGTGAAAGCCTTTCAACTTTGCTGTATGTTTGAAAACTTCACTATAAAATGTAGGGGAAAGGCATCAAAAATCCTTCAAAGAATTTAAGTTTAGAAACTACAACCTCTAGTGAATTAAAACTTCAAATAGTTGTAGTATCCTTTGATCACCTCAGAGTAAATATATTTTATCCCTGTACCCTACTCACAAATGCTCAAGAAAATAACTGGAAGCAAAATTCCTAAAGATAAATGATAAGCAAGATGTTCTTTGTTGTAATTTCCCTATTCCAATTTGGATCTGATTTTGAAATTTAGAATACATCTGAAATCTAGTATAAACATATGACAATCTAAGGATAACTAGGGCACTAATCCCAGTGCCTTAAGGGGCTCACTCCCCACAGAGATCTAGCTTTTGTTCTTAAACTAGGGTCTAACAAAATACTGTCTAAAAATATTGAAAACTAAGTCCATAATCTTTTCAGCTCTAAGGAGTTCATAGAAAGGCAACAAGAATTCACGGATTCTGCTATAACTCTGTGTAGACATTTCAGTGTATGTACAAGCATTACGGGTAACTTTCTAAAATATCCAATCCATCACTTTCATTGGATTCTTAAACTCACGACCCCCAAATGGTTAAGAATTATAATCCTAGAGTTATGCAGTAAATGTCCTAGAACCATTAGTCCTAAACTCCAATTCAGAATTTTCAAGAATGTCCACTTATTTAATAAAGGCTAGAAGAAAAAATTCAGAATTGAACATTAGGTTAAAAAGATATCCCATGATATCTTACTGACCATCTACACTTTGTATATATGACATAATTTTAAAATTATTTAAGGAAAAAAAATGGATCCAGAATCTACCTAACAATGGCGACAGATTCTCATACCACACTCTTACAACTCCAGCTCTATGTCTTAAACATTCTTTTTCATCCTGTTTGCTAAAAAATGATAAAACACTGTTCTTGGTTAGTCCTAAAGGGAATGAGAATATTAGAAGCAGATCTTATTTGGGAGTTCTAGCATGAACTAAGAAATACTTGCATTCTCTCTCCTATAACCAGCATTTTTTAAATTGCAGGTTTATAACTCAATGAGTCTTAAAACCAACTAAACAGGTTGTAAACAACATTTAAAAACTGATGCAATAGAATAATTTTTAGAAGAATAGACACTATCAGTCCATAACATGCAGTAAGGTTAAAGTACTGCTTTTTGAAACATTGCAGTTGTGCATGCTGGGCTGCCAAAGGCTGCCTTTCAAATCACACCCTTAAAAAAATCTGAACTATTTCTTATTGTAATCATACCCTTTTTAAAATATATCCAAAGGAGAGATCTATGAGGCCTTTCATACCCAATAGAAAGTAATATTCCAATGCAACTTCCCCATTTTCTAACCCTAGAATCAGACAACCTACAACATCATGTCTCAATGAAGCTTCACAAGGAATGATCTCAGCCTTTTGGTCTGCTTAGAGAAGGCAGCTGCCTCCAGTCCTTTCTAACTATCCAAGTGGTGGCCAGCCAAAAGAAAGCCAGGCACATGCTGTTATGGACTAAAGAGAATTACCACTTAAAAAGATAAGAAAATATTTAAGTCATAGGAACAGATACCAAATTGAAAAATTTTATAAAAGGCTAACTGGAATTCTTATCTAACCACAGGAACTTATAAAGTAAATGCCTAAGTGTGCAATTCAATTTATTTTTTAAGCTTACATGGGAAAAGACAGGTGTGGCTCTGATTAATAAGTAGTTCAAAGAATTAAATATTAAAAAACCCAGTGATATAAAAATACTTCATACATTTCACATAAAAATGTCCACAGGTATTACAAAAAGATCTTAAAACACAAATAAATAAAAGGCATTTTTTTCCCAAAGGTAGAGTCTCCGATACAGCTTTAAAGAATCAGCTCCAGTCATAGACATCAAAGATCCACCACAATTACCTTAAACAATGTAGCTGTTTCTGGAATTATTCCTCTAATTTTCACCTGAGGTTCTAAAGGCAGTGGGATAAGTTCCACATCGGACAAGTTCATCTTTTCATTGTCTCCAAGCAATGCTTGTAGTCTCTCATTCTAGGAGAACAAGTTATAAAGCACTAATTAGGTTACAATGGAAAAGTGACTTTTAAAGCATATGGTAAGGACATAAAAGACAGATAACATTAACTTTAAAATATTTGCAAAGCACCATGAAAGTCTATGTGAAGTAACATAACATAAAGGAGTTAGTATGTGTGAGAGTAAAGCACTTATAATCCCCCTGACAATAACAGAGGCACACTTTGTAAGGCACGATCCCCTGACCTATGAAATGCTGGACTCTCAGAGGTCAAGGAATATGTTTCTCTTGCTGCAACTGAGAATCAGGGATATTCTCAGGCTGGACTTAAAGATATAATTTCTGCTTTAAAAGGACTTGTGAAGTCACAAAGAGACTAATTTCATTTGAAGCTTAATTTCACATGACCAGATATTAAGCAAGAATTTCATTAGCTGTTTCACTGTGTATTTTGGGTTTAAAAAGTAAACTCAATTTACTTGGAGGAACTTGGACCCTACATTTTACTATTCATTGATTCTATCTGATGAAACTTTTACTAAGATATCAGGTTCAGTTCAGTTGTGTCCGACTCTGTGACCCCGTGGACTGCAACACGCCAGGTTTCCATATCCATCACCAACTCCCAGAGCTTGCTCAAACTCTTAAAATCATTTATTCATTTTCTTTAGCTCACATACATACTGCATTAAGCCAAGATTTCAGAAACTGAGCAGTTCAAGTCATGATATAACAGCCTTCTCACTTGGCAGCATCTATAATGTTTAGACCAAGCCCACCTATTCAATTTCAAAAGGACAATCTATTTTCTTAGAAAGCTTTGAGAGAGAGAGAGAGATTCAGAGTGTGTGTGTGTGTGTGTGTGCATGCGTGCATGCTCAGTCTGTCCAACTCTCTGCAACCTCATGGACTGTAGCCCAGCAGGCTCTTCTGTCCAGGGAACTCACCTTCCTTCCACCTCCTGCATTAGCAGGCAGATTCTTTACCACTTGCACCACTTGGGAAACCTTGTGAGTCTAGCATTCTTTAAATAGTAAGCTTGTTTTCATGGGGAGAAAACTTGACCAAATACACTGCACTTCTTCCTATTTCTCAAACATGTCACACATGTTCTCACATCAGGGCCTTTGTGCTTGCAGTTCCTCTTACTGAAATAGTCTTCTCTAGATATTCACATGGTGTGCTCCCCAACTTGCTTCAGGTTTTTGTCCAAATGTCAACTCTTAGTGAGGCCTTCATGATCATTCCATTGAGAAATGAAACACTGCCTTAATACTTGAACCAGGCACTATCTATTCCCCTTTCCTGCTTTATTTTCCCCAATAGCATAAGACACTATATAGCATATATTTTTTTTGTTAACTTTTTCCTCCAACAGGAATGTAAGCTCCTTACATTATAAAGGGTAGGGATTTTTACATTCACCACTGTATCCCAGACTCTAGAAAGAGTGCTTGCCACACAGTAGGCATGCAATATATTTTTAAAGAATATATATTATAATCTAAAGAATCATGAAGTAAAAGAGAATACTTAACATTCAAAATGAAAGCTTTAATCTGTTTTTAAATGTGGAATTAATGTATTTTTATTAGAACTCAAACATCTAGATTCAAAGACTTCAATCAAGAGAATTTTTCCTAAATGACATCAGCAAAGGAAAGAAGGTAGCAACAATATTAGTATCTGTTTCACCATCTGAAACCTAACTCATGGATTCCCTTGTGACACATTTACCACTGTTGGACTCATCAAGACAAGTCTCTTCCAACTTCATTATGAGGGATGGAAAAGCATTACATGTGATTTTAAATTATTAACTGTAGCCATTGCATTATTCCTGGTAATAACACAAATAATGGTAGTGGAGCGTCATCTTGGCCTTGCACTAAAATGTGGGGGCTTGTTTCTAGAAAAAACTATGTAAATAAAAACTAAGTTTGTCTTTTATTATCATCATGAAAAAAATGTCTGAAAAGAGTTTTAGCCAATGTTAACACTACATTTGGGACTGTCTGATTTAAAACACATGCAAAACAGTATGTGTTCTGCAGTATGTGGCAAATACAAGGCTGTGAAGGCTGAAAGAGGTGAGAAAACTGCAGAAGAAAAATTTGAAGCTAGCAGAGTTTGGCTCATGAGGTTTAAGGAAAGAAGTCATCTCCATAGCATAAAAATGCAAGATGAAGCAGTAAGTGCAGATGTAGAAGATGCAGCAAGGTTATCCAGAGAATCTGGCAAAAATAATTAACAAAAGTTGCTACTACACTAAACAACAGCTTTTTCACTGCAGATGACACAACCTTTTATTGGAAGAATGCCATCTAGGACTTTCATAGCTTAAAAGAAGTCAATGCCTGGCTTCAAAGCTTCAAAGGGCAGGCTGATGCTCTGGTTAGGGGTTGAAGTTGAAGCCAACACTTATCTACCATTTTAAAAATCCTGGCGTGCTGTGATTCATGGGGTCGCAAAGAGTCGGACACGACTGAGCGACTGAACTGAACTGAACTGAAGGCCCTTAAGAGTAATGCTAAATCAATTGCTTGCTCTTAAATGAGGAACAAAGCCTGCATGGGAACACATCTGTTTACAACATGGTTTCCTGAATATTTTAAGCCCACTGTTGAGATCTACTGGTCACCTAAGAGTTCTGGTGAAGGTGTACAGTGAGATTAATGTCGTTAATCTGCCTGCAATGCAGGAGACCCAAGTTTGATCGCTTGGTCAGGTAGATCCACTGGAGAAGGAAATGGCAACCCACTTCAGTATTCTTGCCTGGGAAATCCCACGGACAGAGGAGACTGGCAGGCTACAACCCACGGGATCACAAAGAGTCGGATGTGACTTAGTGACTAAACCACCACCTCTAAGCATAAACAGAAAGCAAAGCCAGAAGGTTTACCTTTTTCTTACGATTTCCACTTTCACGCTGCACTGCCTTCATTAGGTGCACCAGCCGATCTACAAAAGTCTGTTGTGCAGCCAGCAGAGAACGCATAACTCGGACAGACTTATCACCCTGAAGGAATTCAAAGGAAAGAAAAGTTAATTCTATACAGCATAATGATCAGTTTCTTCAATAGCATGGGTGACCTTTATTTATTATTTAATAACTACAAACTTCAATACAAAGTAATACTGAAAAAAAATATTTATCTTGATTCAGAGATAATGAGGAGCCTGTTATCTTAAACACTACCAATTCTTCTACAATTGAAAATTATTTGAGTTGTCAGTGAATACTAATCTATCAAAAATTGCATATTTTTCCCCACATGCAACTGTGTGACAAGACAAAATTTACTGACCCAAAGTGTATTCACTGACTGATTCAATAAATATCTGGATGCTTATAATTTCTTCAAAAATGTTCTGGGCATATAGTAGAAACAATAGTATCTTCAAGGAACAAATTAAATCCTTAAAAGAAAGTTCGCAAATAGCAATATAATATGCTAGCTTAGTAAAATAAAAGCCATAAACCAATGCTATGAAGTCTTATGTAGTAATTCTCAGTTCATAAAATATTATAAAATAACATTTTCTCATTTAATTTCTCCAATTACACTGAAAGAAGCAGCTTGGCAATTATGTATCTTTATTTAAAAGACTGAAGTTTATTCTCAGAGAGACCAAAATTGCCTCAGAGGATGACAAAGGCTGTAAGTGACAGAATTGAGATTAGAAGAGAGGACCAACTGCTTATTTTCCAGTTTAGATACAGCAAATCTATGGGCTCTGAGAACTATAAAAAAAGTTTAGTCTCAAAGAGTTCAGTAAGATGTGATTTAAATTTCAAGACAATTTAAATGGAATATGAAACAGCAGATAAAGATGCTATGAAGCAAAATATTTCTACAGCAAATCAGGTACTGTTGTGACAATTTTTTTCATGGCCCAGGCACCCTCTGCTGGCTGAACTGAGACACTGCCTTAACAATCACAAGAACACCAGGTAAAAAAGGCCTACAGATCTCGCTGCTGCTGCTGCTGCTGCTAAATCGCTTCAGTCCTGTTCGACTCTCTGCGATCCCACAGACGGCAGCCCACCAGGCTCCCCCATCCCTGGGATTCTCCAGGCAAGAACACTGGAGTGGGTTGCCATTTCCTTCTCCAATGCATGAAAGTGAAAAATGAAAGTGAAGTCACTCAGTCGAGATCTCTAGAAAATGTAAAAGCAAAAACAGAAGTCATGTAAAGTATCTGCAATATGACCACTGCCAGATTTATGTAAATGTACCTAGTCTTAGGACTTCCCTGGTGGCTCAGAGGTTAAAGCGTAGTCTTAAAAATAAAAATAGAAAACAGAGAGTGAAACAAAAGAGTAAAGATTTGGGTTTTTTTTTTGTTCCAGCAACAGGTTTGTTTCATTAACTTAGGGATCAACAAACTTTCTAAAAAGCGCCAAGGATTAACTACTTTTTGTGTTGCTGACTACAGAGTTTCCATTCTGGGTATTTACTCCTATTGTAGTCTAAGTGGTCACAAACAATATGAAAGCAAATGAGCATAACTACGTCTCAATAAAATATTACTTATGAAGACTGACTTGTGAATTTGACATAATTTTTATGTGTCGCAAAATATTACTCTTCTTGTGACTTTTCCCAATTATTTAAAAATAAAAAACAATGTTTAGCTCATCAGTTCAGTTCTGTCGCTCAGTCGCTTCTGACTCTCTGCAATCCCATGAATCGCAGCACACCAGGCCTCCCTGTCCATCCCCATCTCCCGGAGTTCACTCAAACTCATGTCCATCAAGTCGGTGATGCCATCCAGCCATCTCATCCTCTGTCGTCCCCTTCTCCTCCTGCTCCCAATCCCTCCCAGCACCAGAGTCTTTTCCAATGAGTCAACTCTTCGCATGAGGTGGCCAAAGTACTGGAGTTTCAGCTTCAGCATCATTCCTTCCAAAGAACACCCAAGGCTGATCTCCTTTAGAATGGACTGGTTGGATCTCCTTGCAGTCCAAGGGACTCTCAAGAGTCTTCTCCAACACCACAGTTCAAAAGCATCAGTTCTCCAGCGCTCAGCTTTCTTCACAGTCCAACTCTCACAACCATACATGACCACTGGAAAAACCATAGCCTTGACTAGATGGACCTTTGTTGGCAAAGTAATGTCTCTGCTTTTCAAAATACTATCTAGGTTGGTCATAACTTTTCTTCCAAGGAGTAGCGTCTTTTAATTTCATGGCTGCAGTCACCATCTGTAGTGATTCTGGAGCCCCTAAAACAAAGTCTGATACTGTTTCCACTGTTTCCCCACCTATTTCCCATGTTTAGCTCTTAGACCATACCATATTTAGCTCACAGACCATACCAAAACAGGCAATGGGCTAGATAGGGCCCATGGACTGTATATGCCAATCCATACATTAAATGGTTACCTTCAATAATGCTTGGCTGAACCGTCTCATAACATTCAAGTACATTTCATGGGTCTTTGGATCTCTCTGCTGAGTATCTTGATCTTCACATTCCACTATCACATACCTTAAAAATAGGTTAAGTCATTCATATAAGTGTGAAATGAAACACAGATTCATTTTATTTATGCCTTTCTATTAAAAGATTCACATTTGCAAAAATGAGTAATGAAACATATTATCATCACTCTTTTAAAATCTGAAAATTAAGGAACAACACATAAAACCTTCTGTAAAAGATAAATTAGTAAAAGGATGCCTTAATTTGTAAAATATCCTAGATTTTCTAAAAATTTTGGGATCAAAATGAGCATTTTCTCCTAATTCTTTATGAGGTACATAAAGCATTAACATCTTCAGAAACCATATAACCTCACGAATCTACCAAGTAACTCATGAACAGAAATATTTTTAAAATTTATGTAATATTTTTGGCATTACACAAGGTTCTCTTATTCTGGAAAAAAAAAACTCTGAAGGTTTTCTCATTAACATAACTCTGAAAGATAAATTTATTAATTTTCCCTTTCCCACCCAATTTCTTCATTTCTTAAAATTCCATATAAAATGTTCAATGTTTCCATCATAAAACTGTGATTTTAGAGATTTAAAAGAATTTAAGTATATATTCTTAAACTGATACAGCTGATATAATTCATATAATTATATAAACAATGACCTGGATTAGATTTTAGAGGTTGTCTAATCCAGTGTTTTCAATTATTACTGGAACAAGCCATACTGACATGCATTTTAAGTCATTACTTGTTGCACAGAGCCCATGTGTGCATACAGACGCGTAACGCTGAAAAAAGTTTCACAAAGCAATATTCTATGAATAATATGTTAATATTTGTTATTGTTCTATTTCATTTTTCTTTAAATAACACAAGCTAGATTGTGAGCCTTAAAATTGATTTCAAATGGATCATGATGTACAGTTTGAAACTTGCTTGTTTTATCAACAGTAAGAGTTGGTTGTATCTTGCCCACGGTGATACAATTAGTTGACTGAAGAGCTGAAATCAGAATCCAGGATTCTGGACTCCAAGGCCAGAATTCTTTCTACTAACCTTACTCTCTCACAATGTTTGACCTTTTAAAAACCACATGAAACTTCTTAACCTTCTTAACTGATAGTACTTCACAAATCTCAAATCACAGGGCTTAGTATTTTCCTTTACATTATGTCTAGAAAGAAATATTCAACCACCTAGAAGGTAAGCTTCATGAGATAGAGAGTTTATCTGTCTTGTTTGTACTATACCGTTAGCACTTCCGTGCCTGGACGGAATACTTAAGGTGGTCTGCTTTTACATTCATCTACCCTAGTTTTCAAGCAGTAGATCCCCTTTTCAAGAAACTGCTTGTCATTTATAACTGAACATATGAAAAACTGAAGCTATCACACTAAATGAATGATTTTTCTATCTCAATTTAAGGCATTATCAACATTTCAGGCACTTGGGCTACAGTTTGGATCACCTGAATACAAGAAAAATAAGAAAAAAGTGGTGAGGTTGTAACCAAACCAGCGAACACAGATTCTACCTAAAACTATTACTGGCACTTTGTGTTTAATTTGTGGTCTGTAGCACCAAGCTACAAGCCACAAGCTTGTGGTCTCTAGCACCAAGCCTAGGTCACATTCCCCCATTTCAAACACCTATGCTCACTAAGTCACCAGGCCATGTCGATTTTTTTCCTATAAAATACTTATTTTAATTGTTCTACACTACAAGCCAGCCCTGTCTGGAATCAATCAGCAGATATCTTTTACCTAGCTTCTCTAACTCTAAAAACAAACACTTTTTTGATCAATATAATCATCCTAAAGTTTTCTTCTTTAAACTATCTTCATCATGCCCCACTGATAGTAACAAAAACACCAACAGTTCCCTCTGCTTAAAAACAACTCTCTGTGGCCCTAAGTTTCTGGTTCAACTTCCACTATCTTCAGTGAATGCATCCACTCTCTAGTCAGCTCGAATCTCCTACCCCACTTTGTGCTTTTGCTCATGTTGTAGTACTGTCCTGAAATACCTTCCCGCCTCCACCCTTCCTGATTCTACCCACACTTCAAACACAGGGACACTCCATCACTTCCTGGAACTCTTAAACACTAAAAATTTCTTTCTTCTCTAATGTCCCAGAACAGGTACAACCTCTCACAGCAACTTCTGCGGATAATGTTACCTGGCTAATCACTGTTTCACAACTTACTCCTAGCTCCCTTCAGAAGTTATAAAGAAACAGATGCCAGATTCTGTATCTTAAAAAACATTTAGTGGCCCCTGACATATGCAATATAGTCTTATACACAGAACTATTTTAAAGGCTGATAAAAGTTAAGCACCTTCTCCTAGTGACTTCCCAGTGCCATGCTGTACCATGATAATAACAGGTGATCTAGAAGTCCTCAGAGCTGTATAACCTAGAATTTTCTGTAAAGTAGTGTGAAAAACTAGACCATGACACTACATTTACTTTATGTTCCTGACAAGAGTTAGAAACCAAAAATTTAAGAAAGCATTCTTAAATCTTGAACAAAGAAAGCCACAGGATTCATGTGTCCTATAGCCATTGGACACATATGAATTTAAAATGAAATTTTAAAAAATTAATAACTCTTTAAAGTCTTTACCATCTTCATCACCTTAGTATATAAGTAGCAAAGTCTCAGTATGGAATAGTGAAGTCTTTACTATCTCCATAACCTTGGGAGTCCCTTGGAAAGCAAGAAGATCAGATCAGTCAATCTTAAAGGAAGTCAACCCTGAATACTCCTTGGAAGGACTGAAGTGGAAGCTGAAGCTCCGATACTTTGGCCATCTGATGCGAACAGCTGACTCATTGGAAAAGACCCTGATGCTGGGAAAGACTAAAGGCAAAAGGAGAAGAGGGTGACAGAGGATGAGATGGTTGGATGGCATCACCAATTTACTGGATGTGAACTTGGGCAAATTCCCAGAGATGGTGAGGAACAGAGAAGCCAGGCATGCTGCCGTCCTTGGGGTCGCAAAGAGTTGGACCTTACTTGGTGACTGAACAACAATAATCCTTTGAAGTCTTTATTATCTCCATCACGTTAGTATATTCATTGTCTTTTCCTGTATTTACACAGCAACTCCTTTCTAATGAGCAATACAGATGACCATGATACACAGGCTCCATTGCTTTGTTCAGGTCCCCTTGACATAACAAACAGCTCTCAAAATCACTCAAGCCAAAGTTCTGATACAAAGGGCAAGTCCATCTAAAATAAAAATGACAGTGTCTTCTCCAAAATGAAGGACAAACTTAGATTAAGACAAGAAAACCAAGCTTTGCGTCACTTCTGAATTCTGTTTACAGCAGTAAGAAGATTCTACAAAGCACTCATGTACTTCTGCTTTTGAACTGTGGTGATGGAGAAGACTCTTGAGAGTCCCTTGGACTGCAAGGAGATCCAACCAGTCCATTCTAAAGGAGATCAGTTCTGAGTGTTCACTGGAAGGACTGATGTTGAAGCTGAAACTCCAATACTTTGGCCACCTCATGCAAAGAGTTGACTCATTGGAAAAAACCCTAATGCTGGGAAGGATTGAGGGCAGGAGAAGGGGACGACAGAGGATGAGATGGCTGGATGGCATCACTGACTCAATGGACATGGGTTTCGGTAGACTTCAGGAGTTGGTGATGGACAGGGAGGCCCGGCGTGCTGCAATTCATGGGGTCGTAGAGTGTCAGACACAACTGAGCGACTGAACTGAACTGAACTGAACTTCCTTAAAACCTGTCATCTTCAAGTAGAAATGCAGACAAAATTATGTAGGTACCCACTGTATGATGATAGCAGCGGACCACCTATTTCCTGAAAATTTCATTTGGTGAGGTAAATAAACTTTATTACCTTGAAAGGTCTTAAAATTTACAGAAAAACATGTCAAAGCAGCCAAAGTTTATTTTTAATTTCAATATACTGGAATAGCTATAGAAAAGAAAAAAAAAAACTGGAACAATTTATATTCAGTATTTTACAGATAGAAGCTATTACTTTTCTCTGTGGTTTAAAAGGTTGACATCATTTATTTTAAAAGGATTGTCTGTATTATTATAGGCCCCTAAGGATTCAACTATAGCAGGAATCCTGTTTAACTCAACGGAAAAGGAACAAATGAACAAGGAAATTCAAAATGTTCAAAATGAAATAGCACAATCAACTGAAATTTATATTTTAATACATTTCTTAGGGTAAGCTTAGACTGAGAAGTATATAAACTATTACACGTGATTAATATTTTATAGTACTCTGCCAGGTTCAACGGAAAAGAATGATTACTTTAAGTCAACTACTTGAAATTATTTCCTTATTTTCATGCTACAATCACAAAAGTAGTGTCTACCAAAGTCAGAAGTCCACATCAATAGCTCTTTCCCTCCTTGAGTATTTCTGAATATGTAATATGCAGACTGTAAATATGGGAAAAACAATTACTCCTCAGAGAATGAATAGACATAGCACATGCTATTGCATCAGTGAATCAGAAATACAGTGGGAAAACACAAATCAAATCTAAGTTTGATGGAACATTTATAAGACTGGGAGCTGGGGCTCTACTTTGTTTATTATCTGTAGAGAAAACAAAGTACTCTTCTGAGCAGAAACTGTTGCCTCCCTGAAAACTGTTCACCTAACAGATTTCCTACTATTCAGCTACATTCAGAATGGTTTGAAAACTCTTCCTACTTGAAATAAGATAGCAAAGATTTTATCACAACTAATTTCAAATTTTATAGTGAAATCTGGTCTACACTCAAATCTAAAGAATACATAATTTTAAACACCACATAATCAGTGTATGCACATACAGCTCCTGTAAGTGACTAATCTACACTGCAAGTAATGAGCCAGAGAAACTTTCCATGAATATTACAAGGAAATAAATATAGCTATAAAGGAATTCTTAGTAAAACATTTAAAAATATATAAAATCTTGATTTTTAAATACTTACAAGGCTTAAAAGTACTTACTCAAAACCTTGGCACTGTGCCCTACACATTTTAATTTACTCTAATTATTTACCTAAATTTTTACGAGGAAATATTTTTCCTTAACACCAATTAATAGACATACACTTAAGAATTCAAACTGCAGTATGGAGAACTTTAGGAAGCAAGAAGCTGCATTAAAAGGAAATAGTAGCGATTTGGTAATATAATAATTTCTAAGCAAACCCTTCAAAGTCAAAACGGTGATTAATAACTACCCAAAATATTCTGTGGATGTATTTTCAAGGACATACTGGAAGTTACTGTGAGGGAAATGCAGTTTTATGAATATTATATTAAATTGCTAAAGAAAAGCATGGAATTATTTTTCTTCCCACTGCAAAGACCAACAGAAAAACAGTTAAACACAGTAAACTAAGCAGTAAGATTAAATCACAGATCTTTTCTACAGTTAAAAAAATATCAAGTTTGTCGGGAAGTTTAAAAAAAATGTTCTCTCAAATGTACAGAAGGCTTCAAATAGAGCTTACCCAACTGGCTCTGCCTTTTGTTTGCTAAAAACTGGATAAGGTTCTCTTGTCTGGTGTTTAATCCTAGTGCTTTCTTTAACTGAACCAAAAACAGTGTTTCTCCTGTGGCTTAAGCTACTTGTTCTTTACACTTTAAAAACCTATGACAAAAGGGAGACATGCTTCATATTAAGCGTGTCTCAGTAAGTCAGTTAACCTTTCTATACCTTAGTTCCTCTCTTTCTTTCCTTCAACTCATTCAGGAAACGTGTTCTCCCGTAAAACAGAGATACTTACATTTGCCCTATTTAACTTCACATGAATAAATGAGGAAAGGTCACTGAAAGCACTCTGTAAATGGCAAAATTTGAAATCAATAATCTAATCCCAGCTCAAATTTTAGCAAGTTCAGCTACATCATGCGTCTGCCTCAGTTTCCTCATCTATGAGATAAGTAACTTCAAATTCTGTCTACTTTAGCATGATTGCAGTATTTTAGTAAATAATGTGAAAATACTGAATTACAGTAAAGTATCATACTTACACTATTTAAATAGCATAAAAGGCAAACAGACATCAAACTGAAAAAAATCAATTAACTTACCCAGTTTTATCTTAGATCCTAGAAATTTAGTGAAAGGAAGAAAAACTGTGATGCTAACAAGCATTTCCATGAGCATAATTACAAAGAAACACAGCTAGATATAAATACTGTATAGGTTTTTGAAGATTGCTCATACTTTAAACTGCCTTTCTGTTTAGTTTGGGAAAAAATAGTCCTAAACAGTGATTATAAAATAAAAAATTATTTCACATACCAGTATAAATAGTTAGCCAGTGTTGAGTTTTTGCAGGCTCTTGATATCAAGAAGGTACACAGATCTTGCTGAAAGAATTAAAAGAAATGTATTTATATATTACCATCTGCTATTCACAAGGGGGAAATAAGAGAGTCTACATTTGCCTATCAGTTTTTACCTACATATCTTTGCCACAGATCAGATTTTTATGCATCTATCTATCCCTCCATACCATCCATCTAATATTTATTCTAGACCAGGCAATATGTGAGAGAGGTTAAGGACACCATAGTTTGCAGAGTTCCTGGTTCTACTGGAAGCTTAACATTTAGTGGAGGAAAGGTGCATTAAAGGAAGTCATAAAAATAACTTGGACTGCGAGGTCAGAGGCAGCAATGAGGATGTGATGTTTAGGCACAACCAGCATGATGGTATGGACCAAGGCCCCAAATCTCACTGTTCAACAAACTTTTAAAAGGCCTGATGTAGCTAACATACAGTGAACACTAAAGTAAAGGAGGCTGAAAAGGGAAGGAAAGACCAAATTGTGAATGAAGACTTTTAAGGTCACACTACTGAGTATGGATTTTATTTTCAAAGCAATCAATACTCAACAAAAGATCTAAAGCTGGAGAGTGAGGTGATCTGCTTTACATCTTCTGAAAATGACTCTATTTGCTCTGAGAAGTACAGACCCGAGATCAGTCAGCATGCTACTACAGTAGTCTAGAAGACTGAATGGTGACAGAGAGGCAATGGATTATTAAAATATTTTGGAAGTATAATCAATAGGACTTGCTGATGGAGAGGATGTATGAAACAAAAAAGAACGGACAGCAACCCCTAAATTTATGGATTTAGTAAATGGATTGATTTGTTACATCACAGAAATTCCAAGTGAGGCAAGAGTGTTGGGGGAGAGATGTATTTTGAAATATTAAGTTTGAAATGCCTGTCAGATATACAACAGAAATCAAGTAGATATCTGGATATATGAATCTAAAACTCAGGAGAGAGAAATGTGCTAGCAATGAGTACCCTGAGGATCAGTAAGATGTCAAGCAATAAGAAAGTACTGATAGAGGAAACCAAGTAGGAACGGCTGGAGAGGTGAAGAGGAAAATGGGGCATGTATGGTATCACTGAAACCATGAAAAAAGTCAGCTTTTCAAGAAGGGAGTCATTTATTTTCCTGAATAATACTGGGAGGAATTTAAATACACTCAACCACAAACACTAAAGCCATTTACTATTTTAGCAAAGTAAGTTTTAATATACGATGGGAAACAAAGGCCCTGAATGATGTGAATTAAAGACTAAAAAGAAAGGAAGGAGAGTCAAGATATACAAACAACTCCTCTGAGAAACTTGATTATGAAGAGAACAAAGAAAATTAGGTACTGTTGTGAAGGATGTGGTATCAGGGAAGAATTTTTCTTGTTTTTTTTTTTTTTTTCATTTCTGAATTTTTTAAATGAGAGATACTAACATATCTGAATAATTCTACCAGGAAAAGAAGAGAGCATATCTTTCAAGGAAGTATATTCTTCATTGAAAACAGAAGTAAAGAATGGGAAGAGATTTACATCTGTAAATCTAGTGATAGTAAATGGCAACCATTTTTATCTAATGACTTCTATTTCTTTCCATTAAAAATGAGGCAGAATTGTGATCTAGAAACTGGGAGGCAGGGCATAATGAACAGGGCTGGAAAGGTATGAAAGTCACTGTAGAGCAGGGAGAGTAACCATCTAGAGAAATGTAGGCAGGCAGGCAGTGTCGAGCGCCCACCTGATGTTTGTGGTCATGAATGTATGGTGATATCAACACGCTAGGTTATGTGATTTCTTCCGAAGTATTAAGACACAGACATATTAGGTAATTAATTAGGCTTATCAAGGGTTAAGACTGTGCCAAGGGAATTGAAGAATGATTAAAATGATGAGTTGGGATAAAAGTTGTACTCAGAGGAAAGCAAATATTGAAGGGTACTGATAAACAAAGAAAAAGGTAGAGAATCAATGCATTTAGATGTTTCAGGGCAGTAGTACATAAAAAATGGTCCTTGTTCCCTCTGTTTAAAGTGCTCATCCCCCAGGTCACCACATGGTTGTTTCCTCATCTGCTTCATCTTTACAGAAGATGTCACTTTTCCTGGGAGGCCTTCCCTGAACAGCCTTTTCAAAATTTCAATCACCTAACTCCACCCCAACATTCTCTATCATTCTATTCTGATTTTTCTTCTACTCTTTTACGGCATATAAATATTATTGACTATCATCAGCCCAAACACTAGAATGAATTCCATGAAGTGAAAAGATTTTGACTGTTTTCTTCTCTGCTGTGTCAACCCTAGCACCTATAATAGTTTCTGGTACACAGAACTCAAAAAAAACACATGTGAATGAACTGATTACTGAATCAGTCAATCAGTCCCTTTTGAAAGAGAAAAATAAACTGGAGCTAAATGGTTCCTCAAAGAACTCTTTTAAGGATTCTATGATCCAGTAATATAAAATTATTTTTTCAATATTTTCTGATATATTAAGAGGTAGGCAGAGACAAGCATACTCTAATTAACAGTTAATAGTAAAAACAAACGTCACTCAGTTAACAACATTAACTCCTAAAATTTGACTAAAAGAAATGAAGTTGAATATATACATTTAAAAGAAAACAAACCTCTTTCTAATATCAAGCATGTATTACTTATTTTTAACATCAGGGATATGAAAGGTTCTTCTCAAATTAGAAGTCATAGGGATAAAATCAACAATACATACTAAATGAACTTCTACAAATGTACTCCCAAATACAATTTTCAGAGTAGCACTAGCCATACAGACCTGTTTTACCTCAAAAATTACTCTGCTTAGCTAAAAGAACTTAGGAGCAGCTTAGTATATTTCCCTAGTATCAAAGTCATACATTTCTACAAGGTAATTACGAACACCAACAACTACAGTAATGTTCATAAATGTGTTAACAATAAATATTCTGAGTTTCCTTAATAAAATATTTAGGTCTACTTTATTTTTACATTGTATTTCAATCTATTTATATTAACATGTCCAAAGGCACCAATAAAATGCCTTGAACTAAAGATGGCATTTTTTGCTGAAAGGAAAAGTTATAAACACATATCATAAGCCAAATTATTTCATAAAGTTGTAATTATTCATCAAAATTAATATTTTCAAGACCAACATAAAATGTTTACTTGGCAGGATCCCTCCAATGGGAAACTTGAAAAGCTCTGTACTCACCTCCAGATTTTCACCATCTGAACTTTCTTTTGTTTTAGATGCAGAAGGAGGGGAAGACACTGGAGGAAGAGGGCTGGTTATAATTTGGGAGCTGAAAAAATAATACACTGATATGTAAAATCCTCTTTCTGTAAGAGAAGATACATATGTTCAGCACAGTTCACCACAACTGAGTCTGGATAAAGTACCATCTCCTAAAGTGTGTTCTGGTTAGCACTGAGTCCCATTAGATTCTGGGAAAGAGGCTCCATAGTCAAAGAATATGGGTGATTCATCTTTGAGATGTATGTTCAAGTTTGCATACATTGAAGTTTCTGATAAATACTACAGTGTTTTTAAAAAGTACATTTTACTTAAAGCCAGTATGTTCCAAATATATTTGGCCACAAGATAACCGCTATCTCTTGTTCATCTTTTAAAAAGCATACAAATTGATGACCAGCAGATATTATAGTTTATAGTTCACATCCTGTCATAAAATCTTAAATAGAGTTCTAATAAAACACTCTAAGTGGCAAAAGTAAGATGAAGTTAAGTAAACATGCCTAGAGACTGAAGCCCTCTAATGTACAGTGGAAGAAAATGTAAGGGATCTCCTCTCTTACAAACAGGAAAACATAAAGGAGTCTATATAAGAAAAAATGTCCCCCCACCACCATTTCTCAGTTCCCTTCTAAGTGAAAAACAGCAGATTTTAAAAAAAGCATTATCATCAACAAAACTTCAGAAATATAATCTTAAACTTGTGATAATCGAAACAATTGTACTAATTCAGATAATCTGAATTCTAGATGTCCTTTGTCATTAACAAATCTCATGATTTCCTCACAAAACAATTTTATACTACTAAGCCTAGAATTTCTCACACAAATGTTTCTATTTATCTCAAATTTTAAGATTTTATGAAAAGAAAAATGGCGAAGTAGAAAGAACAAGGGCTTTGGAGTCAACTCTACATAATTTGCAACACGGAAGACTTTGGGAATTTACTTCTCCTAAAGTCCTTCATATCTAAATTAGGGATATGAACACCTACCTCAGAGGATTACTAATAACAAGTTTAACATATGTGGGCCATTTCTTGGTGTCTGCTACAGAGGTGGGAGTTCTTAACTGTTATTACTGTTAATAGCCTACTTTCAATTCAATTAACAGGTTGTTTTAACTACTAAAGAGGTGAAAAGCAGTCAATGAAAAATACAACTTTACAATAAAAATGTCTTGAGTCCACTAATATGCCTCATCTTTCATTTTCTTTTTGCATGTACAGCAATGACATCCAACACTTACCAAGCACCATGTGTCAGACACTTTTCTAAATGCTTTATGTGTTTCATTTAATCTTTCAGCAGTCCTTAAAGATCAGTTACTATTGCTGTATCCCCATTTTTAACATGAGAAACTAGGGCCAGGGCCACAGAGAGAATATTTAACTTGCAGAAGTTTACACAGCTAGTAAGTGGTAGAGTCAAGATTTTTAACTCAGGTATTCTGACTATATAATATAATAAATATATTTATATATAAATTTATATATAAACATAATATAATATAAAATAATATAGCTTATTTTTAAGACACTGCCCTATAATACAGTAGTTTGTGTTCTGTGAGCACACATGCCATGTTCATTGGTAGAACTTCAAACTTATTACCAACCAGGGTTTGGTACATCTGGGAAAAAAGAAAAGACATTCTGAAAAGGTAGAAAACTATCAAATTTGAAAATAAGTCTTCCCTGGATATGCATACCTATCTATTTCTGCAGAATTTATTCCAGAATTTGACACACTCTCTGACACTGAACCCTGACTATCCTTCTTGGTAGGTTCTAATCCATTTTTTATGTCATCAAAGTTTTCATATTTGAGAGCCTGGACCAGCTGTAATAGGTACATCAACAAATCCTGGAAAACAAACAAAAAATAAGCCAATATTAGAAAAATGCAAGTGATTATATACAAGTTATGGGTATTCCTAAATATCAAGTTAAACAGTTTAATCTACCACTTATCATTTGTGTTACCTTGGCAGGTCCCAAGGTCTCTTAACTTCTGGGTCCTCTTCTTTAAAATGGCCATAATGATATAAACCTTAGAGACTGAGTTGTGAGGACTAAGTCAATTAATAGGAAAAAAGTCACAGAATAGTTCCTGGCACAGAGTGAGTGACCAGTAAACATCTTGTTTAAAATGGTATCCCATTGACATGTATACACTGCTATATTTAAAACAGATACCCAGTAAGGACCTGTAAAGCACAGGGAACTCTGCTCAATATTCTGTAATAATCTAAATGGGAAAAGAATTTGAAAAAGAATATATACATGTATATATATAACTGAATCACTTTGTTGTACACCTGAAACTAACACAACCCCGTTAATCAGGCATGCTCTAATAGAAAATAGAAAAAAAATTAAAGTATCCCAAAAGCACAGGAAAAAAACCCAAAAACTAAGAAAAATGATCGAGATGGTTCATATAAAGCTGAGAAATTAACAAAAGACCCTTTTTACAGCAATGGCATTTTAGGTCTAAGATTACCTGTGAAACTCCAAACTATTAAGTTTTCAAAGTGTTTCTATTTCATAATGCTTCCTAGTTGGGATTTTTAAAAAATATTATATTGGTTTTTTTTTTTTCTTTAAGAGAATTTGGAGTTTAGTGAATTTAGAGAATTTGGTTTGCTTCTTAAATGGAAACTACAATGAAGTAGATATTTTAACACTCAGTTAAAGGAAATGTTTATTTTCCTGCCAATTAGCAAAACTGGCTTGAAGAAAACAAATTTCTAAATCTAAATTTCTCCTACTTCTTCTGATAAACAGTGAGATAATTCAGACTGAAAAAAAAAAGCATCAAGAAAGTTGTTTTTACCTTTAAGAGTTTCCCTTAATGTTAAGAATGGAAATATTTTCCATCATACTCTATAAATGTACTTCTTAGCCCTTCTCAATGACTATTAAGAAAACGTCAAAAGTTTTGCTTTCAAAAATAGTTATAAGTTGAAGAAACTCACAAAACTCATAAGAAAATTGACAGCATCTATTATCTTTCAGTTCTAATTGCCACTCAGGCAGTCAAAATTCAATTAGGTAATATTAAGACATTGTGATTACCAGTTTAATTTTAGTCACCTTTCCTTAAGCCCAGAAACCAGGTTAAATCCCTGGCTAAATATTTATATTTATACTTCATGTTTAAACAAATCTTTCCTTCTGTATTTTGTTAACAACTACAGCATTTCTGAGAGTGAAAGTCGCTCAGTCATATCCAACTCTTTGCGACCCCATGGACCATACAATCCATGGAATTCTCCAGAGGAGACCAGAATACTGGAGTAGGTAGTCATTCCCTTCTCCAGGGGATCATCACCCAGGGGATCCCTGGGCTCGACCAAAGGATCGAACCCAGGTCTCCCACATTGCAGGCGGACTCTTTACCAGCTGAGCCACCAGGGAAGCCCAGTATTTGCAATTAATTGCTTATTTACTCTTTGTCATTTCCACCATTTTAAAAATTCCATGAAGATGACTACTTCCCAACATCCTATTTTCCCTTATTTAATACCAAAATATATTTTCATCTTTTTTTCTTATACTGACATAGTCAACCTTTTTATAGTTGCCCAAATACTGACAAAAAGCAATACATATGATTTTACCATTATATATGATTTTTTTCACAAAAAACTAAATGAAAGGTTAATTGGCTGAGTAGTAGTGTTAGTTGCTTAGTTGTGTCTGACCCTTTGCAACCCCCATGCACTGTAGCCCACCAGGCTCCTCTGTCCATGGGACTCTCCAGGCAAGAATACTGGAGTGGGGTGCCATTCCCTTCCCCAGAGGATCTCCCAGACCCAGGGATTGAACCCAAGTCTCCTGTACTGCAGATTCTTTACTGCAAGAGCTATAGGGAAGTTCACTCTGTGATAACTGCCTTATTAATTCTTTTTCAAATATATCAGTATCAGTGGCCAGGAAAGTCAAATGACTTTATCAAAATACTTATATAGTGTTCTGTTTCTAAAAACAAATTTTAATTGGATCAATGTTTGATTTTCTATTATCTTATTTAGGATTTATCGCATCTTACAGCTCTAGATACTCTTCTATGTATATTCTAAGAAAAAAATTATATAACAGAAAATTGTTTAATCAAGTATCCTTCTTAGGAGGTTTAAATAATTCAGTTTCACTGCTACCCTTTATTACCAGGCAGGTTTTGGAAATGCTGCTGAATGTACCTACCACCTAGTGTGCTTTCCCAAGTAGAGAAAAGACTTATTGCATGAAATCAAAAAGGCTGCACTGCTATTAAGTTCCCCAAGAAGGAGAAATTCAAAAGAAAACACATCTTTTTAAGTCACTCATCGATATGATTGTGTTAGTCATCTGCTTTCTGTATTCAAACTACCCATTCCTTCATTTGTATGAAAATAAATTAATTTCAATAGTAAGTGCAAAGGCTGTTTGCTCATTACATAGTCACATTTGAAAAACATAAAATCCCTCCAGGCATGAAGGATATAAGCATATAAGGAAAGCAAAACAATCAAACAAAAAAATCAGATTTCTAACTCAGACAATTCAGTAAAAATTTCTCAAGAGTTATGAAATACTATCTAGACAGTAATCATCATTCTTCTAAAGAAGTTAATTCTAATACTTTAGAATAGAAATGCAACATTTCATGTCAAAATCACTATTTCTTATTGAATTAAGATTAATTCTTCATATAGGCATTTACAGTTAGAGACATGGGTTCTGACCTTGGTTCCCAGACAGCTACATATATCCCATACTTCTGGTCAAATGAAATACTTTCTATTTTTCCTGTACTTTTCAATCTCCTTGACTTTGCTCATATTGCTCTCTCTACTAGGAAAGTAAACTCAAGTCCAACTCTGAAAATTCTACTCTTCCTTCAATGTCTATCTCAAATGCCATTTCTTCCTCAAATTCTAATGGAGAATCTCTCTCCTTATGAGCCACACCATAGTAAGAAATATGGCTTTTAAAAATGCTTTTAGAGAACATTCAACAAATCCAACTCAGAAAGATATTAAAAGACTGGTTAACATATATGTTACAGATGTAAGGTGAGTTTAACATTAGGAATTTAGCATCTATTTCATATGTAGTATTTATGTTTTTCAGATAGCATGATGCTATACCTACAAATTATAGGGACCCATTTAATACCTATTAAAACTATAAAGAGACATCACTAAAGAAACTAGATAAAACATAAATATTAAAATAAAAACGCAGTTTTCATTTAACCAACAAACAGAAATAAGAGATAAAAGTGGCGAGGTAGTTTATAATAGTAATGAGTGTCACAAAATAAATACAATTTTTTAAAATGTGAAAAAATTGTATGAAAAATTGTGATAAAGGCATATATATTTTGACAATTTCAATGCAAGCTACTTATTCAAGAATATGGAAAAACATACACAAAACTCTGTTTACGAATACAGTTACAACAAAAGATTAGAAATAAAACAACTGCCTACCAGAAGAGGCTAACTGGTAAAATAAGTTATAAAATAAATGTGCAGTAAAATTTTATGCTGCTGTTTGAAAAGAATAAGGTAGATCTATAGGTATCCATCCTAGATAACATATTCAAAAGCAGAGATATTACTTTGCTGACTAAGGTCCATCTAGTCAAGGCTATGGTTTTTCCAGTAGTCATGTATGGGTGTGAGAGTTGGACTGTGAAGAAGGCTGAGTGCCAAAGAATTGATGCTTTTAAACTGTGGTGTTGGAGAAGACTCTTGAGAGTCCCTTGGACTGCAAGGAGATCCAACCAGTCCATTCTGAAGGAGATCAGCCCTGGGATTTCTTTGGAAGGAATGATGCTGAAGCTGAAACTCCAGTACTTTGGCCACCTCTTGTGAAGATCTGACTCACTGGAAAAGACTGTGATGCTGGGAGGGATTGGGGGCAGGAGAAGGGGACGACAGAGGATGAGATGGCTGGATGGCATCACTGACTCGATGGACCCTAGTCTGAGTGAACTACGGGAGTTAGTGATGGACAGGGAGGCCTGGTGTGCTGCGATTCATGGCATTGCAAAGAGTTGGACACGACTGAGCGACTGAACTGAACTGATAGGTATCCATAAAGTCTAAAACCACAGTGTTTTTCTACAGATTAGATGTAGCTTTGACATCATTTGCCTTGACATTAATTTGCCTGTGTTTCCAGACTTTACAGACACCAATTATTATATGTGTTGAAGATGAGAAAATGTCTAAGATTATACTGTTCAGTTAATAAGGCATGCTTTTAAAAACATGAATAGGATATTCCTGTGTACCTTAATTTTAAGAGATGTCTTTGGTGACTCAGACAGTAAAGAATTTGCCTGGAATGAGGAAGACCCAGGTTCGATTCCTGGGTTGGGAAGATCCCCTGGAGAAGGGAAATGCAACCCACTCCAGTGTTCTTGTCCGGCAAACTCCATGGACAGAGAAGCCTGGTGGGCTACGGTCCATGGGGTCACAAAGAGTCAGACACAACTGAGTGACTTTCACTTTTCATCATATAAACCATACATGCATATATATGCTTGCAATTTGCATACAGAATATATGAAAAGATATGAGTGACTATTTATCTGGAGATAAAAAATGCCTGGAAAAATGGAATTGTTAAAGGAGCTTCAATGTTACTATTTCATTTATAATTTAAAAGGAAAGCAAATCAGAAAAACAAACAAACAAACATGATAATATAGTACAGTAAAGGAACAAACCATATGCTGTGGGAGCAGAAAAGAAACCAAAATGTCATCCGCTTCCTTCAGTGGTTAAGAGAAGTTTCTCAGAGATGTTGAGGTCTGTGCTACACCTTGAAGGATGAACAGCAGGAAGACCTCACTAGGAAGATGAAGTAACACATATACAGGCTTGGGTACTAGAGGGACTATGGCATCCTGAACAAATTACTGTCCAAATATAAAATGTAGTACTTTTCATTCTAATTTTTCAGTTGTCCAAGATGTAGACATTTAGGCAAAGTGACCTTTGATTTGATGCTATGTTTACATGATTATATTATTATATTATAGGACTATATAAAGGGCTCAAGATGGTAAAGAATCTGCCTGCAATGTGGGAGATCTTGTGTTCAATCCTTGGGTTGGGAAGATCCCCTGGAAAAGGCAATGGCTACCCACTCCAATATTCTTGCCTGGAGAATTCTATGGACAGAGAAGCCTGGCAGGCTACAGTCCACAGGGTCACAAAGAGTCGGACATGACTGTGTGACTTTCACTGTCACTTGAAATACTAAAAAACATTTGAAGTTCATAAAGCCATAAATACCATAGTGCTGCTGCTGCTACTGCTAAGTCACTTCAGTCATGTCCAACTCTGTGCCACCCCACAGACAGCAGCCCACCAGGCTCCCCCGTCCCTGGGATTCTCCAGGCATGAACACTGGAGTGGGTTGCCATTTCCTTCTCCAATGCATGAAAGTGAAAAGTGAAAGTGAAATCACTCAGTCGGGTCTGACTCTTCACGACCCCATGGACTGCAGCCTACCAGGCTCCTCCGCCTGTGGGACTTTCCAGGCAAGAGTACTGGAGTGGGTTGCCATTGCCTTCTCCGAAATACCATACTACTCCACAGATAATGCAAAAGCAAAGAGGCATTTTATACCAATTAGAAAAGAAAGGTACAACATGAATGATTTTAGTATAAAATTGATATAAATTTATAATCTTTCAGCATATTATGTATAAGTACAGTTTTCAAAATTTTTCCATGCAAGTTTTTCTTCATAACTATTAAGTGGTATAAATAGCTATTATCACTATTTTTTGTGGGGGGGGATAGGAAACCGAGGTGAGAATAACACATGTTCCCAAAGACATATGGGTACATAGAGTCAGATAAAAGCCAAAATTCAAATCTTAATGTACCTTTGAATAATCAGTAGAAACTAAATTAAAATAATTTTTTCTTAAGCTGAATATAAAAAATTCATTACTGAACCAAGTTCAGAGAAAGGAAAATCAAGAGATAGTTACCACCTCACTATCTATCATCTCTAAAACCTCAAAGAACACTCCCAAACTAACAATCATATTTTGCAGTTTGGTATACATGTAATATTTGTATCATTATTCTTTATCTCATTACAAAAATTATAAAATAGTCTATAAATAGTTCAGTACTTGTACTAATACGATTAACTCCAGAGACAATTAAATGTTTAACCTCTAAGTTTATAAGGGAATGTAGTCAGACTACCAAATATGATGATTTATAATATTTCTATTTAAACTCTGAACCCATGTTGAGGAGGGCTGTATTGACTACAACCCAAAAACATTTACCTAAATCCTGACTCATGTCAAACGCAGATCAAGACTTAATGACTAAAGTGAAATTTCTAATGAATTTCAAAATAAATACTTCATTATTTTAAATAAATACTGCAATAATTTATTTTTACTTGTGATATAGTAAAAAATAAAAAGCAATAAAGAAGATAATATGCTGAATCACAATGCTAGGAACTGCTGTTTGACAGGAGAGTGAAAAACATCCTAGTTCAAAAAAATTATACAATATCTGAGAATTGCCTCAGAATAATCTAGTGGAATGTAAGGAATGGGGAGGAGAGAATAACTGGCATTAGAGATGAAAACAAAATTGTCTATGAGTTGGAAACTACTGAAGATAGGTAAATTACGTATGAACAGTCACTGTACTACTTTCTTTAGTGCTTAAATTTTAGTGTAATTAGATACATATGCAACTATCAACTTTAATAAATGTGGCGTTTTGCTTCTTGAAATTCAGATACCACTAGGAGTTCAAAATCATGATGAGCACTCCTATGCATATATTGAGGGTTAAGAAGAGTCATCTTATATTCCATAAGCCTTGCAGGCTATGTATGAGAACACATTTCCTCTATAAAAATTAGTAAGTTATAAAAAAAAATTAGTGAATTCATCTACCTGATTAGGAATTACTAAAATTCAACATCTAGCAATGTTTTGGGTCAATACAGTTTCCAACCTTCCAAGGTGGCCTTATACGTATATAAACAGCCACCATAAAGCTTGTAGTCTTTCTCTTGCAGAGGATTCAAAACCACCTTAAAAAAAATTTACTTACACACGCAATTGTTGGTAGCTTAAAGTTTAAAGGAGGAGTCTGAAAAAGAATAAGATGACCATGCATCTCTATGCCTTAAAGGCCCCAAAGGCTTTTCAAAGCTACAATTAAATGTGGATTGTTGTAGACTGACTGATAGAGGGGAATCTGAATTATTCCCTAGCTGGTACTGAATTAAACCATTTTTCATTAGAATTCCTTTTTCCAGACAGAGCAATACAAGCTCTGCTGCCAGGAAAATGTCCTGGGGGACGCTGTCCCATCATGTAACAGATCAGGAAGTAAATTTTCATTTCACAGAGGAGTCCCTGGAGGAATATTTTAATTTTGCTTCTAAAAACACACATAGTATATTCTCTTCCCTTCTAAAGATTTCCCTCTCTCTCTCTCTCTCTCACACACACACACACACACAGACACACACACACACACACACACACACAGGTCCCAGTGTAAAATGTGCCCACTTGCAGAGAATTAGTGAACACTAACGCACCTCATCATCCGCCTGCCGTAGTCGGGCCACAGCGTAGCGCCTCACTGTTGGATTCGTGTAATGAGAGGACAGCAGCTCCAAGGAATCTTCTACATCCATAGGCTTCCACTTGCCTAGAAGTTCCAGCGCCTGTTTGGCCTCCTGAGGTAGATCCCAATTAACACATTTCAAGAACTTTGTCAAAGCCTAAAATCAGAAAAGGTTTGAAAATTAGAAATACCGTATTCTGGGAAAGGGAGAATCAAGGATGACGAGGCAGAGCTCAACTTGGACCTGACGGCAGAGTCACAAAGTCAACGACAGACTCCTCACATAAACACTAACCACACAATCTGAGAAAAACACTGCAGGACCAAGGGGTGGGGTGGAAGGAGGGCGTGGGAAAGGCATGTTCCTTGTAACTTTACTTTTTTTTTTCAGAGCACTACAAAGCACTATGAAGCTTTAAATTTTCTTCAACTTTTCTTCATTATGCTTGCACTATTTTAAAATACTTCAAGATTCAACACAAGGAAATTGTTGAGACATGTCTAATGAAGTCTGAGATATCTTAAGAGAAAAACTTCATTTTACAATATCAACATGTGAGACATAAACCATTGCAACCAAAGAATGAAAGAGTCCAAAGCCAAGAAAGGTAGAACCCCATTCAAGAACACATCCTAGAGTCAATGGTTTCCCTAGGTACTCACATAGGATGACTCAAATGAAGTTGAATATGTCTCTCTTACAGAGAGAAGTAACTACAGAAAAAGAGAGACAATTAAAAAAAAAAAAAAAAACCCTCTACAGAAACAAGTATAAAAATAGATGAATACACAGGAGCACTGGTTTCTGTATATTCATCCTAAGATTCAGCTGGCTGTTTGTAGAATCTTTCTGGAATCTCCCTTCTTTAGAAAGGTAGCCAATTCATCTTAAGACTGTCAGGTGACGAAGCTACCTCATAGCATATCATTCATGGCTGCCTAACAATAAATGCTGTTTAAAGAAAGGTGTGTACCTGTTTTTCATAAAAAAGCAAACCCTATTGCCAGGTCTCCCTACTAACACTCTGCTGGCTGATATCCAGACATTTTCTTCTTTTTCTATGAATTCATCTCTTGAACAAAGGTAACTTTAAATTTTAAATTCTTGCTCCGCTCAACTAAAAATATTTTCATTAGTAAACTAACCAAGTTCTCCAAAAAAATGTTCCCTTGAATAATAAAACACAATGACTTATTAGTATGACATAAAATTAATCTTCATTCCCATTCCCTAACTTATTGTTATTTAACTTATATGTGGAGTGCATCATGCAAAATGCTGGGGTGGATGAAGCATAAGCTGGAATCGCGACTGCCAGGAGAAATATCAATAACCTCAGATATGCAGATGACACCACCCTTATGGCAGAAAGTGAAGAGGAACTGAAGAGCCTCTTAAAGAATGTGAAACAGGACAGTGAAAAAGCTGGCTTAAAACTCAACATTCAAAAAACTAAGATCATGGCACCCAGTCCCATCACTTCATGGCAAATAGAAGGCGAATCAATGGAAACAGTGACAGACTTCATTTTCTTGGGCTCCAAAATCACTACAGCTGGTGACTGTAGCCAAGAAATGAAAAGACGCCTGCTCCTTGGAAGAAAAGCTATGACAAACCTAGATAGCATATTAAAAAGCAGAGACATTACTTTGGCAACTAAGGTCCATCTTGTAAAAGTTTTGGTTTTTCCAATAGTCATGTACGGATGTGATATCTGGACCATATAGAAAGCTGAGCACCAAAGATCTGATGCTCTTGAACTGTGGTCCTGGAGAAGACTCTTGACAATCCCTTGGACTGCAAGGAGATCCAACCAGTCAATCCTAAAGGAAATCAGTCCTGAATATTCATTGGAAGGAATGATGCTGAAGCTGAAGTTCCAATAAAAAGACCCTGATGTTGGGAAAGACTGAAGGCAGGAGGAGAAGAGGACGATAGAGGATGAGATGGTTGGATGGTTGGATGGCATCACTGACTCAATGGACATGGGTTTAAGCAAGCTCCTTGATGGACAGGGATGCCTGGAGTGCTGCAGTCCATGGGGTCACAAAGAGTTGGACATGACTGAGTGACTGAACTAAACTTAACTTATTCTTGACTTAACTAAACTTAACTTATTCTTGACTTAACTAAATTATGGGATAAAAGCACTATGGAGTGCTCAAATTTGTATATAATCTGAGTGAATTCGCTTGCCCATCATTTCAAAATATTGGACAGGCTAGACTCAGAATCCAAATCCATTGACTCTCAACCCATGCATGTTTTTACCAGATGGTTGCTCCTTACCATTAAGGAACTGCTGCTGCTGCTGCTAAGCTGCTTCAGTTGCTAATTAGCTAGCCCAAGCCACTGGGAGCCATCACTCCACCAACACTTATCCCCTAAACTTGTAGGAAAAAAAAGGGGCACAAGTGGAGGGTCATTTTCCGAGTCTCAAATGAGTCCCTGGGACTGGCTGCCTAGTGAAGGTCCTTGGCTTCACATGGGAAAAGAATTCAAGAACCAGCCACAGTAAAGTGAAAGCAGATTTATGTAGAGAGATACACATTCCACAGACAGTGTGTGTGCTGTCTCAGAAGGCAAGAGTGACCCTAAAATACGGGGGTGGTTAGTTTTTACGGCCTAGGTAATTTCACAGGCTAACAAGAGGGAAGATGATTTCAACTGTTTTGAGAAAAGGGCAGAGATTTCCAGAACTGGGGCACCACTGACTTTGTGGCCTTTTATGGTTGGCCTTGGAACTGTCATGGCACCAGAGAGTGTGTTATTTAGCTAATGTATTACAGTGAGTGCAAATGAGGCTCAAGGTCTCCTGTAAGTCAAATTTTCTGCCACCTTGGGCCTATTTAGGTTCCAGTCAGTTTTTGTGAATCCTGTTCTTAATGGCTACTTCATTCTTTTAATGGTTATGCCCTGCCTCCTTTCTTCCTGTCTCAAATCCATTCCTAATTCTCTTCGATTATTTCCTGGCGATATTTCTCACTGTTCCCCTCAGACTGGCTCTCACTATGCTACACATCTAGAGTTTGGCACAGCCTTCAAGCTAAGGGTTTCTTTTCTGATCATTTCAACTTGTCAGATATTCAAGTTGGAAGTGATTTATTAGCACAACCTCCCACTATCAGCACAAATTTACTGTATAATATCTCTGACAAAAAGAGACGATATTTACCTAAGTAATTCCAGTGATTAATTTCCAACATACTCACTGTATTTACAGACAGTGAAGCCATTTTTTTAAAACCTTGGCTTATTTTTTGAAACATTCCTTGATACCTCTTACTATAATCCAAACCTTTAATTCTCAATAAGCTCTCGTTGCCCCTCTATGCTTCAATCAAGCTAACCTATTTTATATATGATGGTCTAACTCCTATCTACAAGGAGTTCCTTCATTTCTTATGCTCTTTGTCAAAACAGTAATGTCATCTTCTTTAAGGCCAACTTGCCAAAATATCAACTTTTCCAGGAAGTTTTCAGCAACTTTTAGCTCTTCTCTCAGTAGCTGCTTAATTTTACATTCTTCAATTAAATGACTCTCTTCTAACTACCAAATGCTTTTCTGGACATTCTTACATCTAAAACTGGAATGTGCATTCCCCAAGGATAGCTAGCCATTTCTTCTGTACCTCCTGCACATCATTTAAGTGCTCTCTCTCCATAAAAGCACATGAACAGCCCTCCTTATTCTTTGCATTTATTTTTTACTTCTTAAATGTATTTCTCGATTGAATGTGGAAATAAAGCAATACTTCCTAAATAACTACAGTGAAAGCTTTTCCACTTCATAGTATATCAGCAGTCTTAACGAAGATGTGTTGGTATGTACTTACTGTAAGCAAATCTTGTAGCAAGCTGATGTACTCAGTTCAGTATCTGAAACAATCTAAACCTCAGATTCTCCGATTTATAGATTTATTAGTAATATTTATGGAGTATACTGCTGCCAGGGACTGTACAAAGATTTCACAACCTGATAATGCTAAACGTGACAAAGGTAAACAAGGAGATAATACAATGAAGGTGGAAACAAGAAGAGAAATGAGAAAGAAAGGAAGTGTAAGAATTTGAAGTCAGAAATAGTAATGATGATACTTTATTTCAGGTGCTTTAAAGATGCTTTATTGATCTATATAAAACAAAGATAAAGGATTCAAATGCAATTTTATACCTAGGGCTTCCACAGATAACTGTAGAGTATAGGTTTTAGAGGAAAAGTGTTTGGGTTCAAGTCTTAGTTTCCAGCTCCAACAATAATTACTGAGTCACATGGAGCACATTATTTAACTTTTAAGTGCTCTATCTCATAAGTTTATGTAAATATTAAATAAGTTAATGATATAGATGTTTAAAACAGAATATATATATATATATAATAGTTGACAAACGCTTCTGATGTTACTGTCAAATGTTAACCTTATCACATATATTACCATGTTTTATATTAATAGCAATAAATATTTTGTTAACCTCCTTTCTGATCTTAGAGTCACCTCATTGTTATCTCCTACTTTTAGAATCATGATCACAACTTCAGAGCTGAAAACACTATTTATCATATATATTTCTAATATTAACTTCTACCAACTCGATTTTTAGAAATTTCTACATTTCCAAAATGTAGAACAGGACCTGTTCTACTCAAGACACTTCTGACACCCTAATTCTCTGCAGACACTGAGTATCCTGCAACTTAACTGAATTGTGATACTCAGTGCAGAACTCAGTGCAAGACTGCTTCCCATCTCAGATGCTAAGAGCAAACACTGGGTCCTCAGGTACCCAGGCTTCAGTCCAACATGGACACATACTGGGGGTTCCCACGACTGACCTTCCTCAGGCTCAATAATTGCTATAATGACTCAAAGAACTTAGAGTACTAGTTTACTTATTATTGCTGGGTTTACTATAAAATATATAAACGAATAACCAGGTGAACAAACACATTAGGTGAGGTCCAGAAGGGTCCCAAGCATGGGAGTTTCACACGTCCCCATAGTTAGGGATGCAACCTCCTGGCATATGGATGCACTCACCAACCCAGAAGCTCTATGAACTCCACTGTTACAGGTTTTCAGAGATCCCAGTACACAGGCACAACTGATTAAATCATTAACTATTCTTGGGTTCTAGCTCAATTCCCAGCCTCTCTCCAATCCCCTATCCCTGCTCCCCCAATCTCCAGAGATCAAAGGTAGAGCTGAAAGTTCCAACCCTCTAATCAAAACTGCAGCTCTTCTGGCGATGAGCCCCCCATCTCCAAGAGTCACCTCATTAGCATAAATACAAGTATAGTTGAAAAGGCCTTATTTTGAAAAACAAAAGATACTCTTCTCATTCCTACCGCTCATGAAATTCCTAGGGTTTTAGAAACTCTGTGTTAGTAACCAGAGATGAAGACTAAACATATTATTTTTTATTGTGTCACCATATCACAGCTATTTTAATATTTTAAATTCACAACATTCAAAACCAAAATATCTCCTTATCCTGATCCTTCCACTTGCCATATTTCTTTATTTTAGGTGCTCAGGACTAATTCTTGGCAATCGCCTCCAAGTAATTTTATACATTTTTCTCTCCTTCCTCTGCCCTCCAATACAGCTCTCAAAATCCATATATGAACCTCCTAATTATGTCTCTTTCTTCACTGTCAGCTCTGCTCCAATCCACCTGGTTTGTCTTCCGTAAAACATCACTTGTTAAGACACATTATTGGCTTTACAGGTTTCCTTTTGCAAGTGATATCCAACTTTGAATCATAGAATTCAAGGCTCATTACAATCTGACTCCATCTTTTCTATCTAAAGAACATTTCATACAAACATTTCTATCTCCCAAACCTAACACTCTGCCTTACTCATGCTTTTCTTTCCCATGAAACATTATCATCAAATAAGAATGACCACCAAAGTTTGTTCAAACTTTAGGACCATCCTTACTTCTGTAAAACCTCCCTCATATCACAGCACATTAATCTTGTTCTCCTTCACATCATTATTCCAGTAATTATCTAACTATTAACTAATGAGACAGTGACCCTTTATCAGTTACTATCCTATACTTCTCCATTTTGGTTATCTATAATTGTCTTCTCCCCCAGACAAACTGGGCCAGGCAGATCCCTAGAGAAGAGCATGGCAACCCATTCCAGTATTCTTGCCTAGAGAATCCCACAGACAAAGAAGCCTGGTGGGCTACAGTCCATAGGGTCTCAAAGAGTTGGATATAACCGAAGTGACTTAGCAGGCACACCCAAACAATTTTAATTTATGTGAAATTTACAGTGACATAGTATCTCAAAGCCCAAAGCCTTAAATAACATTAGGCCAAGAGTTGACACCAACTGTGTGCTGAACTGAATTCGCTTCTGCTATGGTATGCCATCAGCTCCTTGCCAGGAGTCACAAGCATGAACCATCCTGATGTCACTGTCTCAGAAGCAGCCTCGTCAGTGCAGTCAGTGTGCATCACCATCACCTTCACTGTATGACTATTCCTACTGTTTTGTTCCCTAAGCATAACAGAAAGATAGCAAAATGATGGTTATCTTTAATTAACTTTCCACAAGAAGAAAGGACATTTACCATGTTAAAAGCTGAATTTACAAAGTTGTAATATTCACACTTTTGGTTCCACAAAAACGAGTCACTTTGTACATGCTACAGACCATAAATTTAAAACTACTTCATAAATTTAACTGATTTTATTGGACAAACTTATTACTCTGAACTTTTCAGGTGCAACCTTACATCTAGACTAGAGGGCTTTTATCTGAAATACTTAAGGCAGGTCATTTAGGAAAAAATAGGTGGAAAGAACAAATTTAATTAAAAAATAAATAAGAAGTATAACTTTGCAGGAACCAATTTCCACTAACTTGTTTCCTGAGCACTGCTTTTTCGCTAGGAAATCTTTACAGCCTTAGGGTGCAAATGTCAAATAACCTAAATCATGGTTCCTGAGAAACTGGCACTGAGCAAATTTCTTTTATAAATAAATTAAGGGACAGTGGTAGAGAAGTATTTATTTTCTACAAAACCCATTTTAAATTATTACAAAGATACAAATGTGGCTATGTGAATAATTCCCTTGGTCATTTCAAGAACAATATATATTTGGTTTTCTGAAAAGTGCTTCCAAATAGTAAAAAATAGTATTCACCTTACTCTAGTGATCATAAGAACTCTATTATATGTCCTGAGAATTAAAGTTTCATCACCTACCATTTAAAAACTTGAAATCAACTAGTTAAATGAAATCTGTCACATATTTGCACATATCTAGAGGTAATTGAATTTCAGGGGGAAGTGACTTGTTTAAACAATTTTTCTTGGAAGTTTTTCTATCTAAGGGAGTTCTGTTTTGCAAATCTATGATTCTTGAACCTATACATTCTAACAGGTTTAATTCAATATCTTGCTATTTATTTTTAGACAAAACTGCTGCATTCAAGATTCAATTTCTGTGAATAAGGTTATTCTTCATTTAGTAGAGTACCATGATACTAACTCAATCTTTTTAAAAAACACAAAAATCACAAATCTGTGCTTCTGTTGATGATTCTTTCCTTTTCTTGCAGGGATAAAAAGAATAACACTCAAAACTTACAGCAAATTTAAAATTCCTCTCTCATTCTTATTATAGATGTAAAAGAGAATGAGTATGGTTCATCCACAAAGAATTTCCCAAGACATCAATAAAAGATAGAAAAGAAAAGCTGTAGAGTTAAAATGAGCTGTAACTGGATTTTTGTCCAATCTCTAGGCCATGGACTAGTACCGGTCCGTGGCCTGTAAGGAACCAGGCCACACAGCAAGAGGTGAGTGGACTACCTAGCGAAGCTTCACCTGTATTTATAGCTGTTCCTCAAGGCTCCCATGGAAGAAGCGAGACTAATCTCTGATGGCTCAGTGGTAAAGAATCCACCTACAGTGCAGGAGATGCAGGTTCAATCCCTAGGTTACACAGATCCCCTGGAGGAGGAAATGGCTATCCACTCAAGTATTGTGGCCTGAAAAATCCCATGGACAGAGTAGCCTGGTGGGCTACAGAACATGGGGTCACAGAGATTCACACACAACTGAGTGACTAAGCATACAACACAACAATAAACTAGAAGAGACTTAAAGTTCACAATAATTGAATCAACTCATATTAAATGTGAAGAAGCTAAAGTAGTCAAAAAGCTTCTTCATGACAATAAATAGCAATAAACAATCAGCCTCAAAACTAAGTCTCTATATTCAAGTCTAGTACTGACTGTGTGTGCTAAGTTGCTTCAGTCGTGTCAGACTCTTTGCAATGCTATGAACTGTAGCTCCGCCCCCACCACCCCCAACGGGCTCCTCTGTCCATGGGATTCTCCAAGCAAGAATACTGGAGCAGGTTGTTATGTCCTCCTCCAGAGTATCTTCCCGCATCACTTATGTCTCCTGCATTGGCAGGCAGGTTCTTTGTCAATAGTGCCACCTGGGAAGGCCCCCTAGTACTGACTGCTGCATCACAATTCTCTCATAGGATCCTGGCCCCAGATAGCTGAGGTGCACATGAAAGGAATGATTTCAGTGAGCCCAGAAAGAAACTTTATTTACTCCTAGAGTAGGCAATGGCACCCCACCCCATTACTCTTGCCTGGAAAATCCCATGGACGGAGGAGCCTGGTGGGCTGCAGTCCATGGGGTCGCTAAGAGTTGGACACGACTGAGCAACTTCACTTTCACTTTTCACTTTCATGCATTGGAGAAGGAAATGGCAACCCACTCCAGTGTTCTTGCCTAGAGAATCCCAGGGACAGGGGAGCCTGGTGGGTTGCCGTCAATGGGGTCGCACAGAGTCGGACATGACTGAAGCGACTTAGCAGCAGCAGCAGCAGCTTCAATATGGAAGGCAATGTCTAGTTCTGACCTACCCTCTCTACCCTCATCTCACGCTCGATGCCATTCTACCAATCCATCATTTCAGATTAGAGTTCTCATATTCTCTCACTAGCCACATCTCCAGAATTCTACAGTTCTTTGACAGCCACCCAGGCTCAAGGAGGCAAAAAGAAAGATAAAAGTATAAGCCTCATATAAAAAAGTATGTTGTCACAGAGCTAATTTACTTCTATGAAGAGAGAAGACAAAAGTGAGTCAACATTTAACTCTGCACCTACTACACACTAAGGACTCAACCAGGTTACTGCTGCTGCTACTGCTACTAAGTCACTTCAGTCGTGTCCAACTCTGTGTGACCCCATAGACAGCAGCCCACCAGGCTCCCCCGTCCCTGGGATTCTCCAGGCAAGAACACTGGAGTGGATTGCCATTTCCTTCTCCAATGCATGAAAGTGAAAAGTGAAAGGGAAGTCGCTCAGTCGTGTCCGATTCTTCACGACCCCATGGACTGCAGCCTGCCAGGCTCCTCTGCCCATGAGATTTTCCAGGCAAGAGTACTGGAGTGGGGTGCCATCGCCTTCTCCCTCAACCAGATTACTCATATGTATTCTCTCACCTGTGAAGAAGGGCTGTCATAATTAGTAAAATGAGGAAACAAAGCTTCCAAAGAAATCTGCTTCACCTTATCCAGAAAGTAAGTTGTAGTGCTGGAAACTGAATCCAAATCCCTCTGACTTAACCCATTCAGACACTGTCTATACATCAACAAAGAGGTACATATGTCTTTGTGTGTATAGTTTCATACTTTTTAAGAAATGGAGCAACATATATTGCTCTGTAACATTTTAATAAAAATTTGACAATTAGTCTGTATTTCTATGACAGTTTTGCTCATTAGCAACAAAGTTTACAGATAAGTTTGATATGTGAAAATATTCAAGAAACTCACTTTTTCTTGATTAGTAAGATAATATCTAAACTTCCATACAAGATCTTGTTCTTCATATGTAAGTTGCTTGGTTGGTGGATAACTCACAATAATCTAAAACAAAGAAAAAAAGAACCACTTTATCAAATTAAAAAAAAAAAACAAACTTGCTATGTATATTGTTACAGTTAATTTATTTCTATGAAAAACACAACAAACTCAAATAACCAAAGTTTTACCCCACCAAACTACTGCCTGCAAGATAGGCTCAAGGATATACTATACAACATGGGAACAGAGAGAACAATTTGTAATAACTATAAATGGAAAGTAACCCTTAAATTTGTATAAAAAGTTTAAAAAAAAAATAAAAAGGAGGAAGGAAAAAGCCCCCACCAATACACACACAAGAAAAGGAAAAAAAAAAAAAAATCAAAACAAAAAACCACAAGTAATAAACTTTTCTCTTGTTAACGGGTTTCCCTGATAGCTCAGTTGGTGAAGAATCTGCCTGCAATGTGGGAGACCCTGGTTCAATTCCTGGGTGAGGAAGATCTGCTGCAGAAAGAATAGGCTACCCACTCCAGTATTCTCGGGCTTCCCTTGTGGCTCAGCCGGTAAAGAATCCGCCCGCAATGCGGGTAGACCTGGGTTCGATCCCTGGGTTGGGAAGATCCCCTGGAGAAGGGAAAGGCTACCTATTCCAGTATTCTGGTCTGGAGAATTCCACGGACTGTATAGTCTGTGGGGTCATAGAGAGTCCACTCAATTGAACAATTTTCACTTTCACTTCACTTTGTCTTGTTAAGCCAACAGAAGACCCCTCTTAGACAATGTATCTTAGGGCCAGTTTCTAAGAATATTATACTAAGAAGACATATATTTGTAGCTCTGTCTCTAGGGCTAATAGTTCCTGAAAGCACCAAAATGATACAAAACCACAGAAACATTAAGTCACTGAAACTACATAGGATTCATTAACCTGCACCTAAATCACTTTCAAGAGATGTGTTATCACATGAGCTGCAATCAAAATACCCACTCAATTATTTTTATATTAATATTTTTAAAATGCTCTTACATTTAGCTGATCTCTTGTGGCAGCATTAGGTTTGAGATCATGGTCAGAAGGTCCGCTTCTTAAACTCCGGGCAAGTTTGTGATGTTTGCTCTCAACTAAATTCTCCTATAAATTATTTAAAAATATTAACCAACAATGTAAATTTCAGCAATAATCAGTTTCAATAGTCACTCAGAAAAAGCAAATAGTTACTTAAGACCAGTTTATAAGACTATTTTCTTCTTATTACAACTGTAGTCTCCTCTGTATCTTGTGGTGAAAGAGAAAGCTAAGCAAGCTTGCGTATGCTTCACCAGCACTGGTGCACATGGGCATGCCATCCCAGGCCCTTGTTTTAACTCCCCATTGTATTCAAGGTTTTAAATCGTCCAGCCAATCAAATGTCACCTTCACTCCAAAAATCTCCCTTGGCAACCCAGACTAAAGCTCCCTTTTATTAGGAGTTACTAGCAACTTTGTGATATAATCGTACTATCACCTTAGTTTAAACTGCCAGTGGTAACCTAGGGCAGTGACAATGATCAAAACACTTGACTATTTTATCTATGGCCAAAATCATAAGCTTTGAACACACTGTCTTTGCTTATAGAGACCTTATTTTATTCATTTTTACATGTATGAATTGTCTGTTCATGTATTTTTCCTAATTTGCAAGCGGCTTTTTGGTCCTTTACTCTTCAGTATTAAGAGTTTTTGACATACTAGATACGTAGCCCTTTGTGATGTGTGTCTCAAATAGTTTCTCCCAGTTTCTCAACTGTCTTTTGACTTTGTTATGGTGTTTTCGCCATGCAAAATTTTTTTAACATAGTCGAATTTACCAATCATTTCTTTTGTTGCCTCTGGATTTAGACTCAGCTTTACAAGTCTTTACCTAAACTAACAGTAAAGTACCAGTTCAGTTCAGTTGCTCAGTCGTGTCCAACTCTTTGCAACCCCATGAACCACAGCACTCCAGGCCTCCCTGTCCATCACCAACTCCTGGAGTTCACCCAAACTCATGTCCACTGAGTCAGTGATGCCATCCAACCATTTCATGCTCTGTCATCCCCTTCTCCTCCTTCCCTTAATCTTTCCCAGCATCAGGGTCTTTTCAAATGAGTCAATACTTCACATCAGGTGGCCAAAGTATTGGACTTTCAGTTCAATATCAGTCCTTCCAATGAACAGTTAGGATCCAGTTAGGATCCATTTTATAATATTTAAATCGTGATTCATTTGGAGTTTTTCCTTATGTATGGTGGGAGATAATGTGTGGTATGGAAATTTTATCTTTTTCTAAATGGCTCTTCCCCAGCACTATGCTCCAGTGATGAAAAGTCACCGTTATCAATTTCCTTATGTACTTGGATTTATTTCTGGAATTTTTAGACAGTTTTATCAGTCTATGTGTATATGTACATGTGCTAGTATCACACTTACAAGTCTTGTTTTATTGTCTGATACAGGGATGAACCAGCTTGGTGGTACTCAATGTTTGCTATATTCCTCTATTTAGTTAATACTAATGGCTACAAATTAAATTTTTTTTTAACACAGCAGATAAGAAGGGTAGCTCGCCTTTTTAAAAATATCTTTTGTTTTGTCCTTTCTCAATTGCATTTAAAGCTAAAAAATTTAATAGAAGTCTAACATCTTCGATTTTTTTAATTACAGCATACAAAATGTTAAACCTGTAATTGTTGATGAGCACTTTATTTAAAAAAAAATACAGTAGATAAACCGATCTCTCATTTACCTGACATTTTGGTACAAGTTATACAAAAGCAACGGAGAATGCAATGGCACCCCACTCCAGTACTCTTGCCTGGAAAACCCCATGGACGGAGGAGCCTGGTGGGCTGCAGTCCATGGGGTCGCTAAGAGTCAGACAGGGCTGAGTGACTTCCCTTTCACTTTTCACTTTCATGCATTGGAGAAGGAAATGACAACCCACTCCAGTGTTCTTGCCTGGAGAATCCCAGGGATGGGGGAGCCTGGTGGGCTGCCGTCTATGGGGTCGCATAGAGTCGGACACGACTAAAGCGACTTAGTAGTAGTATACAAAAGCAATACAGTTCCAATATGACAAAATTTGTATACACTCATCCATTTTGAAGGTAACTCTTCATGTGTTTCCTATATCCACAATGTAAAAGACCATTTGATTCTATAATGAAAATTCAGTATCCATTTTAGATCTATTGAAACAATGGCTGACTTTATTTTTCTGGGCTCCCAAATCACTGCAGATGGTGATTGCAGCCATGAAATTAAAAGACACTTACTCCTTGGAAAGAAAGTCATGATCAACCTAGACAGCATATTGAAAAGAGAAACTACTTTGTCAACAAAGGTCTATCTAGTCAAGGCTATGGTTTTTCCAGTGATATGTATGGATGTGAGAGTTGGACTGTGAAGAAAGCTGAGCGCCGAAGAATTGATGCTTTTGAACTGTGGTGTTGGAGAAGACTCTTGAGAGTCCCTTGGAATGCAAGGAGATCCAACCAGTCCATCCTAAAGGAAATCAGTCTTGGGTGTTCATTGGTGAGACTGATGTTAAAGCTGAAACTCCAGTACTTTCCACCTGATACAAAAAGCTGACTCATTTGAGAAGATCATGATGCTGGGAAAGATTGAAGGCAGGAGGAGAAGGGGACGACAGAGGATGAAATGGTTGGATGGCATCACCGACTTGATGGACATGGGTTTGGGTGGACTCCGGGAGTTGGTAATGGACAGGGAGGCCTGGCATGCTGCAGTTCATGCAGCCTCAAAGAGTCGGACACGACTGAGCAACTGAACTGAACTGAACGCTTTTTTAAATTATGCCAGGCTTGGGAATGGGAGAAGTAATTAGATGTTTGTTTCTACAATTCCCAAGTGATCTTTTTCTTCCAAATTTTTATTCCCTTTTCCCCCTATTTCTTCCTTTGAAGTCAGGCCCTCAGCCATTACTTCCTGTTCTAATGACCTGTATTTACCCTAATCATGATGTTTTCATCTTCCAATGCATTACTTTCAATCTACTTTGTTCTGATTAGGAAGGTAATTAATCTAACTAGAAATGAATAAAATAAGAATAAAATAGTTCAGAGTAACGTAAATGAATTCTAAGTGTGAATATGACAGTTCATATTATGCTGTTAAAAAGGATTTTTTTCTGGAACTTTCTAAATCTGAAGGCATCAAATTAAACATCTACTACAAAGTAAGAATTCTTTCTTATTCCTGAGAGAGCTATCATCTCAACAATTCATAAGCAGGTATCTCAAAATCATCCAAGAAACCATAATCTAAACTGAACAGTTCAGGTAACTACCAATAATCTTCCCTATTTTTCACTAAAATCAATCTCCCTAAAATTTTTATCCATTGATCTTACTGTTACTTTGTGGTATAAATAAATTCTCTTTCTATTATGATGACAATCTTTCAAATACTTGTTTCTCCAAATCTTATTTCAAGATCACATTCTATAGCTCTTTCAATAATTAAAATAAAATGGTTTACCAACACTGCACTATCCAGGCCTTATGATAAGGTAGCATTTCTTGTAAATATTCCATTTGAATCTGATTCCATATGGCTGAAGTGAATTTATGATTCATTTTTAAATAACCCATGAAGTTACAGATATACTTTTTAGAAGGTGTATGATGTGGATGTAAGTCATAATCAGTCTGGAGAAAACAAATTTCATTAGAAATTTGACAGTGACTCACCATAGACATCTGAGGGTCAGGAACTTTCACTATCTCAAAGCTTGTTAAAATTGGAGATGACTCATCACCATCCTGGATCACAATGCAACAAGTGCAAAAAATACATATATATATTTAACCAAATGACAAGAGACAATACATGAGCATGTGTACTCTAATGTATTTTAATTTTTAAATAACATCATTCCTCTCTTTAAAAAATTATCATCTTTCAACTATATTTTAAATCCATTTGTTACATATACATATCCATTTGTTACCTTCTGTTGCTGATTAAATATTTTGAGAAAAATAAAATTTAACAATAAAAAAACCTGTATTATATAGTTATCAGAGATATGATGTCTGGAAAATCAGTAGACTATAATTGTATGGATTTTGTTTTAAACTTTGTTTTTAATGACTAAGTCAAAATAATATGTCCTAATTTTAAAACTCAGAACAAAATATCAAAGAGTATAATTAAAATATGGCACAATGGATGTGTCACATTATTTGCAAAAATCACGTAGCAGATTTTGGTTATTTTTCAAATTACCACAATTAAGTTCCACTCAGAAAAGTACTTTTACATGTGGGTCAACATTACTCAAAGTTATATCCAACTAGAAACTCAGCAGCATTGCTTCTCAGAGGACACTTGCTCAACACCATGCAAGCTGGAATAACAAGAATCAATTCTTATGAAATAAAACTGTCTTATTTTGTTAGCATTATCATCTTTGAAGAACTCTGGCTTTTATTTTTACCCATTTCAGGGAAGAAAGGTAATTTGGCCTAATAAATGTCACTGCATACATCCTGGAAAAGGGTAAACTAATTTAGGTTGAAACTCATTTCCTCACAATTGTATACCTGGCATCAAATTTTTCTGTCAACTTCCAAATGCTAGTATATTTTCAATTTTACATATGTGTAACAAAATCAGGAGAGACTGAAAGAGGGGGAGTATTGTGACTTTACTTTAGGTTCAGTAATTGAGTCTTAGAGAAAACTGCAAATTCCCAAAGCCATTGTTTAATAGGCTGGTTCTCAGTCACAACACCAAAATACACATTTATCAACCCAACTGTGACAAGTAATCTTCACTAAGGCTATCTGTCACAGAAGACAGGTGACAAGAAAGTCTATTTCCATTAGATTCAATGCACTGGCCCAGCAGTCTTTACACTAAGTGGAAATATGACAGGAAAGGTAGACAGGCATTAATTTATGGGCAATTTTCAAGAAGCAGTTAGAAAGGGGTCAAGGACCTTTTCAAAAATACGTGAAATTCTTCTAATTTCTATTCTGTTATTATTTCATCTATTATCAAAGCTATCTTTCAAAAGATCCTTCACATCTCCAGTGTTTGAAAATATCATCACCATTAGCATGCTTTTGCATGCTAATATAAACTCCGTATGGGTGGGACATATTGCTTTTAATGCAATTACATACAGTAAAAATTAAAAATGTGATTTTAGTAAAATATATTGGTAACAAAACAATTTCACTCACATTCATTACTCTTTCTTTTTAACAGTTTTTCTAATGAATAAACAGAGTGTAAAACAGTTTACCTTCCTATCTTTTCCCCAGCCAGAGAATATAATTTATAAAATAAAAAGCAGAAACAAGTTAACTTTTTTTAACCTTTTTTCTAAAGGAAGGGATAAAAGATAAAGGGAAATATATATATACCTTGCAAAGTACCATA
>SJYQ01000392.1:640378-684167 GCA_006410935.1 Redunca redunca | reverse complement strand
CTAACTATGCAAATCCTAAACCTTCACTATGAAAACATCTTTCAAATAGTAATTTAACAGCTATAAAACATGTATTTTAAAGAAATCACTTGTGACAACTTTAACAAATAGCACTAACATGTAAATGCAATTTCAAAGCACTACTTCTTATGAACAACTTAGCTCTATGCTGGAAGAAATATTATTCTTTTATACCATGTATCAAAAGTCTGTCCTCATTTAACACTGATTCTGACTTACACCGTCTTCATAAGCACTTGTCTCAGTACTTTCACAATAACAGAAGGTACCTAGTTTATGTGCTTTTGAACTCCACATACTATTATTTCTGTAGTACTGAAATGAAGACCCATCAATAAGCATTTAAAGCATGGATAGTTTTCAAGTATCTAGATATCAAACACACAACTACTTTCTTTTGGTAATAAACAAACCTGAGCAAATTCGTAACTGCATACTTTTACCACTCAGACTACTGATAACACGGTTTTCTTAATTTTCCAAGTACTTTATAAATAAATGAACATTTAAAAGGTCTTTCATAAGCATACTTATGTTTAGGGTCACATATACAGTTTCAACACATTATATACATATTTATATACAAACATACCCTTAACGTACAATAGCTTAACACACAAAAAATATGATGCCCTCTTTTTACTTTTCAAGTGGATACTAATTGTTAATGAAGCTTTAATGTCCTACTTGCCAATTTAGAGAACAGTTAATCAAAAACTTTTTAATCTCTTGCATATTTATTGAATTCTGTAACCCAGAAATGTATTACATGAACGATCAGCTTTTGTAATCTTGTTCTAGCTAAATGATTTGATTTGTATATATAGATATATAAACAGCTGCTGCTTATAGCTGTCTGCTGCCATCCTGTAGCCAAATAATTCATCCCAGCAGGAACAATAGTAATTTTTTTTAATGTTTCCCCTCCCCTCTACGTAGAGACTATAAACAGTTCCAAGGAAAATACCTTTTCATAATAAACAATACCATATTCCTTATCATCACACTTGACACATCGAAACTCAACCATCAAGTACATGAAATTAGAACTTCGTTTTTCACTCTAGAAAAGAAAAAAAATTATGAAAAATGATTTTCTTCAACATCAGTTTGTACCTTATTTCCAATTTAGTAGTACATGGAATCCATCAAATACAAGTTAAAATATAACAAATGTTTATGTCATTATTATAAGTGTACTGTTTTATATACTACTACTGTTTCACTACTGCCTTATCCAGAAGTGCCTACTACTCATTTGTAACTCCCTCCTCAAACTTAATGAAATTTTTGGCTTCTTCAGTAGTAGGAATTTTATTACATAACATTGTACAGTTATTTAGTATACATTTGCAGGAAAATTATTTCATCTCAAAAAAAAGTAAGATTTTTGTATTTCTAAAAATTTTAAGCAAAGAACAGTTCACTCTTAAACCCTATGGACTAATCCAAATATAAAAGTTAATATAACAAAAACAAAGGTAAAACAAAGTATATAACTAAGGACAGAGGCAATTTGAACTTAACAGATACAACATTTACAAGTTTTTGACAATTTATAAATGGTCTTAAAATAACTTGCAATCATTTGTAACTTTTTATCAACACACTTTAAATACACTGGGAAACAGTTATTCTTCCCAACATATAAAATGTTGGCTGTGTATATAACTGTATTCCCTTAAGGAAGCAAATATTATGTTAATAATTAAGTAAAAAAAAAAAAAAGAAACTTAAAAGGGTGATTAGTTCTAACCCAAATCAGTTTGAAAAATAGCTTTAAATCTACAGTTATATAACCACAAGGATCTAAGAAGGTCACTTAAAACTGTTCAGCTTTATGAAGCATATTATAAGTCTATTATGATAATGGTAATGGCCTCAGCCTCTTATCTTTTAAAGAGTGTGGATAGAGTGAGAAAAAAACTGAGCAAAGTACACGCTAACGTTACATGTTCTAAACCCAGAGGTATGTAAGCTGATGAATAGAAGCATTTCAATTAAACTGTTTTAGAATGTGACAACTATAAAAATTCAATATGAAAATATATTACGAATAAGTTTAGAAAAGATACCCAGTATTCATACTAAATATAACTGTTGTTAGATACTACCAATTTGTTTTTTAAAAACGCACAATGCTAAAATTCAACTTTTCTAAGTATTCACTATAAAATAACCAATTTCTCTCTTCCTCCTGCTAAAAACTGTTCAGAGAACAAAAATTAAGTCAGTTGTGCCATGTGCTGATCACTGTAAGCTACATATATCACAAACCTGTTATCCCTCTCTCCTAATGTGATTAAATATACAAGTGCTATTTCTACTCTCTAGGCCAAACATATAGTATTTCAGTGTTAACGTACAGAAACTTTTGTTGTTCTAATTTTGTAAAGAGTTTCACTAAAGTCATGTCTTAATTAAACCTATTCTGGACCAATACACAATATCAAGAAGTACACAAATTATCTGAATCATGTAACTTCATCAAGTGTGCATAGTCCTACATGTACTACATAAGAGAAGGAGCATCTTCCCTGGGGAGAGGAACTGCTAACGATGACTTAAGGTAACTGAAGTAAAGACGTTGTGTTGACATTATGTTGACAGACATATCCAACTTAGACACAAACTACCATATGGAGAAAGAGAGAATCTACAAGTGAGGTATCAAACTTACATGGGCTTCACTTATATGATATTTACAATGAAAAGCAGTCAAAGGGAAGTGTTAGTCACTTAGTTGTATCTGACTCTTTGTGACCCCATTGACTGTGGCCCACTAGGCTCTTGTCCATGGAATTCTCCAGGCAAGAATATTGAAGTAGGTAGCCATTACTCTCTCCAACAGATGTTCCTGACCCAGGCACTGAACCCGGGTTTACCTGCATTGTAGAAGGATTCCTTACCGTCTGAGCCAGAGTTATCTACTACTTATTTCAGGGTTCAAAAGAACACTAAAATATAGAAAAGGCAGATATCTCAAGTTTTCCTCTTATTAGCATAGAACTCACAGCTAGAAGTTATCCTCAGTATCTCACATATGAGAGATACATGACAATGAATAATTCTTCTAAATAATTTTTCATTTAAAATTCTGGAGAAAAAATTTTGAAATAAAAAAGAGGGCTACAACCCACCTCATTTATCATTTCTATTTCTCTAAATGTCAATCTGTCCAGCCAATCTACTTTCACCATATGACCTTGTCGATGAGCTTTGGTGAGCTGCAAAACAAAATGGGAGAAAATTTTAAGACACAGATATCATTGAAAAGAGGATAAAAAATGGCAGTGGGCCATTCTCACCTTCTGGGAAAGACTACATTCTACCTATAGGATATGTATCTCTCTAAATAAACTTGCTTTCCCCTTAAAAAAAAAAAAGAATAGTAATGATCATCAACATGACACTGAAAGTGCTAGTTTACGCAATAAAACAAGGAAAAGGAAATAAACAATAAACAGATTGGCAAGAAATAATACATTCTTCAGTCAAACATGACATAATCATTTATGTAGCAAACATTTTAAAATGGACAAAAAAAAGCTCCTGGAATTAATAAGCAATTAATAAGCAAGGAGGATACAAGGTTCACATAAAAAGTCAATCTCTTTTCTATATGCCAGCAATTCATAAGTAAAACTTGAAATTAAAAACACAATCATCATTTACACTGGGCTTCCCAGGTAGCGCAGTGGTAAAGAATCCACCAACCAATGCAGGAGACACAGGAGATCCAGGTTCGATTCCTGGTCAGGAAGATCCCCTGGAGAAGGAAATGGCAACCCACTCCAGTATTCCTGCCTGGAAAATTCTATGGACTGAGGAGCCAGGTGGGCTACAGTCCATGGGGTCCCAAAGAGTTGGATGCTAATCATTTATATTCTGTTCAGTTCAGTCGCTCAGTCGTGTCTGACTCTATGACCTCATGGACTGCAGCACGCCAGGCTTCCCTGTCCATCACCAATTCCCAGGCTTGTTAAAACTCATGTCATAATATAAGCTAATCATTTATATTAGCACCCCCCAAAAGTAAAATTGATATAAATCTAACAAAGTATATATAAGATCTATATGAGGAAAACTACAAAACTCTGATGAACAGTATCAAAGAACTAAATAAATAGATACTCCAATCAGGGTAAGAAGATTCAGTATTGTCAAGATGTCAATACTTACCAATTTGACATATAGATGCAAAGCAATCCCAGTAATCAAGATAGTGTGCAAAATAACAAATAAATAGATCAATGAAACACAACAGATTCCAGAAACAGATCACATAAGTACAGTCAACAGATCTCTGACCGAGAAGAAGAGGCAATAAAATGGAGCAAAGAGTCACTTCAACAAGTACTGCTGGACTAACTGGACATGCAGATGCAAACAAATACATGTAGACAAAGACCTTACATCCTCTACAAAAAATAATTCAAAATGAATCACAGACCTAAAGTAAATCACAAAATACGAAACTCCTATTACATAATATAGTAGAAAATCTAAATGACCTTGGGTATGATGACAAGTTTCTAGATATAACACCAAAGGCACAATCCATAAAAGAAAATCATTGATAAACTGGACTTCATTACAATTAAAAACTTCTCTCTGTGAAAGACAGTGTGAAGAGAATGAGAAAGCAAGTCACAGACTGGAAGAAAATATTTGTACAAGACCCATGATAAAGAATGTTAGCCAAAATACACAAAGAACTCTTAAAACTCAACAAAAGAAAGCAAGTAATCAGATTTTTAAAAAAGGGCCAAAGATTTTAATAACTTACCAAAAAAGAAGTATGGATGGTAAATAGTTATGTGAAAAAATGCTGCACATCACATGACGTCAGGGAAATACAAATTAAAATGAGAAATCACTAAACATCTATCAGAACGACCAAGATTTGGAAAGCTGACAGCACCAACTGCAGGTGAGTACGTAGAGCTACAGGAATTCCTACTAACTGCTTGGGGGAATGCAAAACGTACAGCTGCTTTGGAAGACAGTGTGGCAGCTTCATACAAAACTAAACATACTCTTACCATACATCCCAGGAATTGCCCTCTTTGGTGTTTACCTACAGCTGCAAACTTATGCCCACACAAAGGAGGGCACATGGATATTTTTATGGCATTATGGATTTATTTATAATAGCCAAAACCTGGGCACAACTCAGATGGCCTTCAGTAAGTAAATGGATAAACTGACACATTCACACAATGTTACTTAGTACTAAAAAGAAAGGAAGTATCATATGTAAAATAGATAGCCAGTGGAAATTTGCTGTATAATGCAGGGAGCTCAAGCCAGTACTCTATGACAACCTAGAGGGTGACACAGGGTGGAAGGTGGGAGGGAAGTTCCAGAGGGAGGGGATATATGTATACCTACAGCTGATTCATGCTGATGTATGGCAGAAACCAACCCAACATTATAAAGCAAGTATCCTCTAATTTAAAAAAAAAAAAAGAGGTATTAATCCATGAAAAGACACCAAGAAATCTTACGTGCACATTACTTGCACATTGCTAAGTGAAAGAAGCCAGTCTGAAAAGGCTACCAACTAAAGGCTTCCAACTAAAGAAAAGGTAAAACTATGGAGATAATACAAAGATAAACAGCTGACTAGAACCTAAACATGAAAAAAACTAAGATCTGGTCCCATCACTTCACGGCAAATAGGAGGGGAAAAAGTGGAAGCAATGACAGATTTTATTTTCTTGGACTCCAAAATCACTGTGGACAGTGACTACAGCCATGAAATTAAAAGTCACTTTCCCCTTGGAAGAAAAGCTATGACAAACACAGTGTATTAAAAAGCAGAGACATTACTTTGCCAACAGAGGTCCATATAGTCAAAGCTATGGCTTTTCCAGTAGTCATGTCTGGATGTGAGAGTTGGACAATAAAGAATGCTGTAAGCACCAAAGAATGGACACTTTCTAATTGCGGTCCTGGAGAAGACTCTTGAGAGTCCCTTAGACCACAGGGAGATCAAACCAGTCAATCCGTAAGAAAATCAACCCTGAATATTCATCGGAAGGACTGATGCTGAAGCTCCAATACTTTGGCCACGTGATACCAAGAACCAATTCGTAAGAAAAACCCTGATGCTGGGAAAGACTGAAAGCAAAAGAAGAGGGCAGCAGATGATGAGATGGTTACATAGTATCACCAACTCAATGAACATGAATTTGAGCAAACTCCAGGAGACAGTGGAGGGCAGAGGAGCCTGACTTGCCACAGTCAAGTGTTTGTAAAGAGCTGGTCAGGACTTAGTGACTGAAAGACAACCACGATAAAGTTGCCTAGGGTAGTGGAGAGAAGAGGGAAAAAAGTGGAACACAGAAGATTTTTAGGGCAGTAAAACTACTCTGTATCACATTATAAAAGAAAGAAAGAAAGTGAAGTCGCTCAGTCGTGTCCGACTCTTTGCGACCCTATGGACTGTAGCCTGCCAGGCTCCTCTATCCATGGGATTCTCTAGGCAAGAGTACTGGAGTGGGTTGCCATTTCCTTCTCCAGGGGATCTTCCCAACCCAGGGATCGAACCCGGGTCTCCTGCATTGCAAGCAGATGCTTATCCTCTGAGCTATCACATTATAATGATGAATAAATGACATTAAATATTTGTCAACACCCATAAAATATACAATATTCAGCGAATCATGAGGTAAACCATGGACTTGGGTAATTATGACCTTTCCCTACAGGTTCATCAATTTTAACAAATTATAACAAATGTATCACTGTGGTGGGAGGTGTTGAAAACAGGGGAGCTATGCATGAGTTAGGTCAGAGTGTATATGAGAAATATTTGTACCTTCCTCTTAGCATTGCTGTGAATGTAAAAGTATTCAACAAAAGTAAAATCTTTTTTTAAAAAATCTAAAAACTTTAAAAAAAATTAAAGGTACATTTCTGTGAACAACAAAAGCCATACACAAATATCAAGATAAGAAATGGACTTGGCTGGAAACTGTTACAACTTAAAAACAAATTTTTTAGTGGTCTATAATCTGTCACTAAACATGCTAAAAAATAATGAAGCCTTTACTGAACATATCTTCATCTGTATTTCTTGAAGTTATAATAATAGTTCTTCAAATTGAAAATAGACTTTTTTTCCACATCTCAATATAAAAAATAAGATAGTTACATACATAAGGCATCAGTGTGCGTGTTGCATTTTAATTTTAAAAGAATTAGCAACTAAATAACAACAACAAAAAAAGAATTAACAGTAATAGAAGATCTAGGGCTAGAAAAAGAATTTCTAGAGCTGCAGTTGGTAGAGTGCTCTGAAGGTCTTACATACCAACCTAACCTTGGTTTCACAATTTAAATAATAAATCTACTACTACAGAGAATTCAAGATAATTTCTAAGGTCTTCAAACTGCAACTAGATTTTGTCTAAGATAGTGTAATTTTAAACAACAGCATTATTTATGCATCAAACCTTTCTTTCTAAACAAATTCATAGCATAAAGCAAAATTGGGCATTAAGGACTTCATGGTAGCTGGACTTTATGACTTGTCTTCATTTCTATTATACATGCTATGATGGCATTCCTACAGGGATGGTAAATACTTTCACCAATTATAATTTATCTCTCTCACAGAACCAAAAATCTTCATCAGTATTTTTTATATCCCTCAAATAAGGTACTCTCATCACAATTACATCGTCATACTATTTCAGAAATAAAAACAGTAACTTCATACAAGTTTTGAGGATCACTGTAATATAAAAATATTATCAGCTTAGCTGTCTTCTGAATAACAAATTCTTTTCATCTGAGGTAACCTCTAAATGAAAATGGATAAGGCAACAATAAGTGGTTAGCATTATTATTCACACAAAGCAGCAGGAACTAAACATTTTGTGGAACATTAGACAAATATACTCGGAGAAGGCGAAGGCACCCCACTCCAGTACTCCTGCCTGGAAAATCCTATGGACGGAGGAGGCTGGTAGGTTGCAGTCCATGGGGTCACAAAGAGTCAGACACAACTGAGTGACTTCCCTTTCACTTTTCAGTTTCATGCATTGGAAAAGGAAGTGTAAACCGACTCCAGTGTTCTTGCCTGGAGAATCCCAGGGAGCCTGGTGGGCTGCTGTCTATGGGGTCGCACAGAGTCAGACACGACTGAAGTGACTTAGCAGCAGCAGCAGCAGACAAATATACTAACATGGAAACAGACCATGAATTAATCATAAGGGAATCAAAAGAATATGAGGCTACAAATTCATGACCTAAAATTCTAATCCTAGCACTCCATTTTTGAATTCTGTCATTTTTGAACCCACAGATCTACAAAAAGGATTAACTTCTAGTCCTGGCACCAGAACTCAAATAGAATAATGGATATACATTATGACAGATAGAATTAACCCATATAGTCTGTAAAGAATTGTATTCTCTCTTTGCCATATGTTTCCATCTAGTTTTTTAAACTAATAAAAATATGCAGGGTCATAGCATATCAACATAGCACATCAACACTGAAGTGTCAGAGCTAGAATTGAAACCCCAGGTCTGTAAAGTGCATACTCTTTCCACTAGTCTTCACTATCTCCTCTATTGATGCATTTGTAGAAAGAAATTTAAGTCCAATTAAATTTTTTAATGTTTTAAACACAACTTTTATACTTACGATGCAATAGTTGATTCTCCACTAGTTTCCTTTGAGGAAAAAATTGTCAAAAGTATATTAAGTTTACATATGGGAGAATGTGTTCGGCATTTTTCTTTCCCTTATTAAATCATCAGATAAATTGAAAATTTTCTAAAGTCATTTCACTAACACCAGAATTCATGTTTGCTGCTAATACATGGGCTTCCCTAGTGGCTCAATGGTAAAGAATTCATCTGTAATTCAGGAACCACAGGAGATATGGGTTCAATTGCTGGGTCCAGAAGATCACCTGGAGGAGGGCATGCAACCCACTACAGTATTCTTGCCTAAAAATCCCATTTACAGAGGAGTCTTGTGGGCTACAAACCATAGGGTCACAAAGAGTCAGACATGACTGAAGCGACTTAGCATGCATGCAAGCACTTGCATAGTATATTTCTAGCTTTTCTATTTGAATACTAAAAGATGACTATTCTCAACCTTACAAATAGCAACCAAAGAATGTATGGGCAAGGATGGTAGTACCATAAACTGGTATAACCATTTTGGAGTACAAGTTTAAATTACCTGAGATATATTACTGTTTGTGCATCACTGTTTCCAATGTGGAAAACATAAACATAAAAGAAGGTAAATGTCTATCAACAATGGAAACTGTTAAAGTAAACTATGGTACATATATTAAGAAATACTTCAAGCAAAAAGAAAGAAAAATCTTTATAACCTGCTAGGAAAGATTACTATGACAGCTGAACACAAAAGCAACTGCAGAGGTTCCCTGGTAGCTCAGTGGTAACGAATCTGCCAGCCAAAGCAGGAGATACGGGTTCGATCCCTGAGTCCACATGCCGTGGAGCAACTAAACCTATGAATCACAACCAATGAATGTAAGCTTCCAGAACCTGAAAGCTGAAACTACTGAAGCCTGCGGGCTCTAGAGCCTAAACTCCACAACCCGAGAAGCCACCACAGTGGGATCTCCCAGGCAAGAAGAGTAGGTCACCATGTCCTTCTCCAGGGGATCTTCCCAAACCAGGGATCAAACCCACATCTCCTGCATTGGCAGGCAGATTCTTTACCACTAAGCCACCCAGAAAGCTTATTTATCTGATACTATGTAAAAAAGCACCCCGTAACTTAAGTGACTTAACATATTATCTTAATATGTGTCACAATAAAGAAGTCTGAATTCCAAGAATTGATGCTTTCTAATTGCAGTGCTGGAGAAGAATCTTAAGAGTCCCTTGAACAGCAAGGAGATCAAACCCAGTCCATCCTAAAGGAAACCAACCCTGAAGATTCATTGGAAGGACTGATGCTGAAAGTGAAGCTCCAATACTTTGGCCACCTTATGCGAAGAGCCAAATTCATTGGAAAAGATCTTGATGCTGAGAACGACTGAGGGTAGGAAGAGAAGGGGGCAACAGGATGACATGGTTGGATGGCATCACTGACTCAATGAACATGAGTTTGAGCAAGCTCAAAGAGATAGTGAAGGACAGGGAAGCCTGGTGTGCTGCAGTCCATGGGGTCACAAAGAGTCAGACACAACTGAGCAACTGAACAACAATATGTAGAGACATCAAGAAGTCATTTTCTTGAGGAATTCTGGATATTTTTTAATTAATCTAACAGTCTTTCATGTGATGGCTGGAGCTGGACTGTCTAAGACTGCTTCACTCACGATTTTAACACCTTTGTGGGAAAGGGTGAGCTCAGCTAGGAAACCAGGGTGGTGGGGGGCTCTATCTTTCTGAAGTGCTGCTTCCTCTTCAAGCAGTCTTTCAACACAGAAACTCCAACATGGCAGCCAGACTTCTTACATGGTGGCTCATTACTCCCCAAAGGGCAAAAACAAAAGCCTTCAGTCTGTGTTAAAGTTTAGTTCTGGAACAGGCAAGAAACACTTTAGCTGCATTATGTTAGTTAAAACGAGTCACAGAGTTAACTGTAGATCCAACATGAAAGCATGAGCATTGTGAAGCATGTTTCTTTCACTGAGAGTCATCTTTGGAAACTAGCTACTACAGCACTTACTAGATAATATAAGCATAAAACAAATTGCTCAATTGCAAAAGAGCAAGAGAGAATCTGAAGATGGCAAAGCTAGCTCATAACTGGACTTTAGGCATCAAGTAAAGTCTAGAATCTATCACAGTTCCTAAATGATTAGGCCTTGCTTTCTTCTCCAGAATAAGTTCCTACAACTGTCCAACTGACATGCTAACTCCAGCCACCCATTTCAGTTCTCCAGACCATAAGGCCTGTAAGACTCGATGCAGATTAAATAATTTAATATTAGATGAAAAATTTTACTAACATTTTAGAAAACTATAAAGCACTGTGCATATTGTAAGCAGCTGTTATTAGCCCATAATCTATGTCACTTCTTCTCTACAGGTGCTGATGACTATGTAGACAGACTTGGGTGTTTTTCACCCATCCAAAGCAGCTTCCAGTTGTCTCCAGTCTGAGAATATCTAGAAATAATGAAGACCAACAATGAACTTGAACAATTTAGATTTCGTTTAGGGTCTGAAATGTCAGTGACCTAGATCTCCCAGATGAGAAAACCTGCATTCTGTTAAACAGCAGAGTGAAACTAGTGTAATCTGTCTCAAATTGCTCGTGAAGATACAACTCTCACTAAGGTGCTCATCCTAAAAAGCAGCCAGGTCAAGGCATCAGTAAGAGTCGTTCTTTCTTTTTAAGAAACACAGATTTCTACAGAATTCACAAGAAGTCATACAGAGGTTGGAAAAGAAGCCCTCTGTCACAGAAATAACAGTATCATTATTGAGCTCTAACTTAACTAAGAATTAAACATCAAGCGGTTTTAAAAGCTATTTACATAAAAGCCTCTCTTAGAACCAAATAAAAACATGCACAGGAAACTGCTTGGAGTACAAATAATGTATATCGGATTTAATGGGAGGACAGATACATGCTTAAGGAAGATGCTTCAGGTGAGTATGTATTCAATACAAGTACATGCTTAAGGAAGATGCTTCAGGTGAGTATGTATTCAATACAAGTACCAAGAATAGAACTTAGAAGCAGGACAGCTTGCTACACTGTATATTGGTGAGGAACAGCAGAGAAAAAGAATGTCAAAACGGATAGCTATCCCTGGGAACAGACACATTTCCACGATTTCCATGACACATTACCACAACTCACAAGTAATCGCTCCTTATGCATATCTGCCCTACTAGCCATAAGCTTCTTGAGTGCTGGAGCTATGAATGGTTGACAGAACCTAGCACTTATTCATTCAATTATTTATATTTATTGACAGGACTTCTAAGTGAAAGGGTGACATAACAAAAAATAAATCCTTGTATACTCTGCAATTCTGTTCAAGAGCTCTGGGAAGTGAATGAGGGGCAAGGAGGAGGAAGTGACATTCAAAAGGAAGCTGGAGAAAAGAATGTTCATGCTCTTAGTCACTTTTCCCTAGTACTTAAATAATTTCAACATGAATATATGTTAGTTTGTTGTTTTAAGTTACAAACTTTCATCATGGTCCTCCACTCTGGAGATAACAGAAGCAGCAAGTTCTCTGCCTTAAAGAACTTAAGATAGGGGTGAGTTATTTATATGATAATGCTTGTATGTCCATATGGTAAATGCTTATACGTCTATGTTTTTCAGTTGCTAAGTCATGTCTGACTCTTTGGGACCCCAATGGACTGCAGCAAGTCAGGTTTTCCTGTCCTTCACTATCTCTGGAGTTTGCTCAGACTCATGTCCATTGAGTCAGTGATCCTATCTAAACATCTCATCCTGCTGCCCCCTTCTCCTCCTGTCCTCACTCTTTCTCAGCATCAGGGTCTTTTCCAATGAATCAGCTCTTCACATCAGATGGTCAAAGCTGGAGCTTCAGCATCAGATAAACAAACTAAAACAGAAATATTAAAGTCATGAACACGGTGATATGACAGAAAATAATGGGGATTCTTGAGAAGGCCTCCCAGGCACATAACACTTAAACAGAGACTGGAAGGATAAGAATTGAGTCAAACAAACAGGATGAAATCTTCCATGCAGAGCAAACAGCTTTACTTGTCAGGACATCAGAGAGCCTGATGTGCCTAGGTGCTAAAGAGAGACCGGAATGGTAGCTCTCAGTGAATATTTAGGTAAAGCAAGTCCTCGTCAAAGTGGAGAATAGTAAGATCAATATATACATAAGATGATTACTGGGAATCAGTTTTCTTGAGGTTCACCATGATCTGAATTTTTCCTTATAGTAGACAATAATCTTATAGCCTGAAGGAAGAAGGGGGCTTCCCAGTGTGGGGGCTCAATGGTAAAGAACCCTCCTACCAAGGAGAAACAAAAGACATGGGTTCGATTGCTGGGTGAGGAAGATCCCGTAGAGTAGGAAATGGCAACCTATTCCAGTATTCTTGCTTGGGTAATTCCATGGACAGAGGAGACTGGCAAGCTCTCTGATATCCTGACAAATAAAGCTGTTTCCTCTGCAAGGAAGATTCCATCCTGTTTGTTGACTCACCCCTTATCCTTCAAGTCTCTGCTTAAATGAAAAGAAAGGGGAGAGTAAAAACAATTGAAAAAGTTTTATCCATTTCAAATCTGCCTAGGAATCTGTAGGGAGGTAAATAGGAAGAGATAGACTCAACTGGAGAGAAAACGGTAGGCTCTGTTGCTTTACAGGAGATGATATAATAATTTACAAAGTTTAATATCTAGCTGTGATCCTGGTTTTAAGTACCCACATAACCTTATGACTATGTCTGATAATATGGAAATACAGCATATGAACACATATCAAACAAGCCATATAAAAACAACTTGAAGAATAATTTTCGCTTTCTATGTTCAAGCTAGAGAAAATTTAAAGTGGATAAAGGCTTAACAACCACACAGAATTGCAAATAGTTTGAATAGCCAACCATAGAGGAGTGCTGAAATGAATTATGCCATATCCACATTACACAAAATCCTACAATCTTTACAAATAATGCCATGAAAGCATCTTAAATGACCTGGAACAATTCTGAAACACCATTCATTTAAATGCACATAATATGATCCCAAATTGAAAATAAATATATACATATTCATATATTACATACATACATACATACATTTATTTACCAAAAGCATATCAACTAAAATATTAATAATGGTGACTACTGTGGGTAAAGAATTGGAGATGATTTTTACAGTCTTTGTACTTTAACAATCTTTTACTAGTATAGATGTACATTATCTTGTAATAAGTTACTTAAAAACTAAACTTACTTTAAAAATAATTGTGGAGAAAACCACAAAAGATCAGCATTTATCAAGATGATGCTAAATAAGGTTATTTTGCTTCATAATAAACTCAAAGAATAAGGATCAATCTGATTAATTTACCTCAAACACATGAAATGAAACCCAGGTATTAACATAATTATTCTCTCTTAAATTATTTTTTCCAAGGGCCTTTCAACTAGATCCAACTAAAAATCCATATAATTAAAATGATGCTGCTGCTTTATGGTTAATAAAACCACCTATATAGTAAAATGTATAGGTTTAAGGTTTCAAACTTTACTCACATCGAGAAACTTTAAGAGGGGAGTTACAAGATAGGTGGCTTTTCCAAAATAAGTAACTACACAACAGGTGATGCTTGGGTCAGATACACTGATGCTTTTTCAGGAAATCTAAGGAGAAAAAAATAACAAAGCTGTATTTTTTTCCCCCTCTGCCACTTGAAAAAATAAACAACAGCCACCCTCCGCCCACAATCTATTCTTATCACCAGACAGAAAACTTCCAGATTCAGATAGCCTATGTGAATGTTCAGAAATCGCTCTCTTGACACATTTACAGGAATACTGGCCAATAAAAAAGGCTGGAACTACCAAACCCAAGACTATTTTTTTCCCACCATGATTACAGAAGGTTGTGCTTATTCAACTACTTCATATCTGATTCATCTAAATTCTCTCAATTTAAATGTTATAACTTTTTAACAGGAAAACTTTACTAAGCCTAGGCTAGAACTGAGCAGAAGTACTCACTAAACAGAAAATCATTATTGGTCAGCTAATCTATCAATATTTGTAGGATACACTATGGCTTTCTGATATAGATTTCAACTATTAAACAGTATGATTTTTTAATAATTTTTAATGTGTCAAATCTGTTTCAAATCAAACACAAGTTTACAGTAATTTATAATTGAAGAAAAAAATATAGTTGTATATAAGAATTCACTTGAACTGAGATTTAAAAAGGAGGTATATCTATATGTTAAGAGTTTGCATACACACCTACGATACTTAATTCTTACAAGACTAGGAGTTTCTTCTACCTTCCTGATTAATTTCCTTAGCCACAGATTTTCAATTTTACTTTGAAATTTTACATGTGCATCTTATTCAGGAAGAGTGGTATTTGCCTCATAAAAGTTGTTTTCAATTTAACTTTTCAGAGATTGGTCTTTTTTTAAAATTTAAATTCATTTATTTTAATTGGAGGCTAATTACTTTACAATATTGTATTGGTTTTGCCATACAGCAACATGAATCCGCCACAAGTGTACACATGTTCCTAATCCTGAGCCCCCCTCCCACCTCCCTCCCCATACCATCCCTTATCCCAGTGAGATTAGTCTTAAAAGCATATTATTGTGTAGTTTTCTGGCAAAAACTATAGCTGTGAAGACAGACGATAGATTTACAGAACATAAATCGATATTCTTTTAGGGCTTAATCTTTCACTGGCAAAAACGAATTTAGTCTACTTGCTACCATCAATTTCAATACAAATCTAACAGTTTTGACAATCTTAGACATCAGTAAGCAAATCAAAGTGACTGATAAAAAACATTCTACCATGTATCATTAGGAATAAATTTGTAAGAGATTCCCACATTCTTTTATGACACAGAAAAAAGCCAACAGAATCAAAACCAATACACTATTTTTAAAAAGTTACATATACCACTTACACAAAAACCTATAGCTAAGAGGTACTTTTGATGACATCAGTGGTGCTACTTAACAAGTTTTACAGTTTTGAATAATTTTACAGAGAATTGTTTGACATTTGGAAGGAAAAGTTCCTAAGGATAACAGAATATTCATATTTTTCCTCCTTCCCTCCCTCCCCTCCCAACCATTCTTCCTCCCTTCCCACTAAAAGCACACTGAAAAAGCAGTGTGTTAGACAACCTAATTGAGTTAGTTGATTTTGATCTTTTTCATCAAAATGGTTTTCAGTGTGAGAGAATTAACCGAATTATTTCGCTAAGTGGCAAATGAATTACAAGATGTGTGAAAAGAGGTGGTATAAACACACTGGTTCACTTAATATTATTATTTATTGTTTCCCCAGTTCTGGAAAGTTAAATGCCTGAGTTTTAAAATTATGTATACAATCAAATTTTTTATTTTTATTATAAAACCAAGTATACAGAATAATGTAACAAACATCCATGTATTCACTGTCAAAACTGAACATGTATTAACAGTTTGTCTTATTTCACTCTTTTTAAAAAAGATTTAAAAAAAGCAAACCAAAGGTATTTGTAAAGACTTCCCTCATTCTTTCAATTTGCTTTTTTAAACTTAATGCTGTTTTTGAGATGTATCTGTGTTAATCTACACAGCTCAAATGCTTTCATTTAAATTGCTGTAGAGTATCCCAGTATGAGTAAATGTATCATTTATTCTCCTAACAAGCTCAACATTTTGTGTTATTATCAGGGCTAAAGTGAATAAGTATATATCTCCTTATGCCCATAAGTGAGTTTTTTTAGTGTAGAAATATAAGCATGTAATTGCTGGATTTCCAAGATGAAAATCAATACCTTTTCTGATTGGTTTATTTCTAAATTTCATGTAGTTTTTCTTACTACTGCAAATATTCTTTAAACTTTGTATTTTTAGATTGGTGATAGAAACTATGGAATAGTAACTGATTTCTGCTTAATTAATCTTGTATTTAACATTTCTTGACTAATTATTTGTAACAGTTTGTCTAACAGTTCTTTTGACTTTTCTATATGATCATCATCTATAAATAATTCCTATCCCTTACCTCTATATATACAGTTTCCTCATACTGACTAGTACAAGAAACTCTGGTACAGTGTCTAACCCAAGCAGTAGTAGAAGCATCCTTATTTCATTCCTGACTTTAATGAAAACCTTCTTACATTTACTCATTTGGTAAGATGTTTGTTATCAGTTCTTGGTCTATTTCTTATATCAGGTTAATAAAGTCATATTTTATTTTACCAAAACTTTATATGATGAGTGTTTGTTGAAGTTTACCAAAAAGTTGGTAAGACTGGGGATCCTTTTGACTGTATGTTATTTTCTCCTTTAATATACAGGAGATAGTTAACACAGTAGGCTTGAAGCTCTAATTTTAGAAGGACCTGCTTGCAAGGATGGCCTTGGTCAATGTGTGAAAATCTGACTTTTGAAACATTCCCTAACTGGTATAGATGTTTCACTGTGGCAAGGCTCTTCGTATGTTGTGATTTATGGTGAGCACCTGCTCTCTTTCTGGAAGGCTAGAATTTTTGCAGTTGAGGGCAAAGAATGTCTGTGTGACCAGACCCCCAGTAAAACCCTCAATTTCTGAGTCTCAAAGGGCTTTTTTCTACAACGCTTCGTTTTAGTTTCTGGAGAAAACAGCACTATCAAGTGAGTCTCTTCCTGGGCTGGGAAGGGGAAGAATAGAAATCCTGTATATGGATTTCTCCAGATCCACTATACCTTTTTACCTAACTGAACCATCTAGTTGTATATACTTACTGTGTTGCTTATAATCAATCTTAGCTGTGATTACAACCCCCTCTCAGTCTTGTGATTCCATCATCTCATTTTGGGGGACCTCTGAAACACTCAATGCAAAGAGCTGATTCATTGGAAAAGACCCTGATGCTGGGAAAAATTGAGGGCAGAAGAAGGGGACGACAGAGAATGAGATGGTTGGATGGCATCACTGACATGGGTTTGGGTGGACTCCAGGAGTTGGTTATGGACAGGGAGGCCTGGTGTGCTGCGTTTCATGGGTTTGCAAAGAGTTGGACGTGACTGAGCGATCAAACTGAACTGAAACACTCAATAATATAATAATAAGGTACAATAACAGATATCTTGTGTTAAACTGCTTCTGAAAAGTGAAAAGTGTAGTCACTCAGTTGTGTCCAACTCTCTGCAACCCCATGGACTATAGCCCACCAGGCACCTCTGTCCATGGAATTCTCTAGGCTAGAAAACTGAAGGGGATTGCCATTTCCTTCTCCAGGGGACCTTCCCAACCCAGGAATTGAACATGGGTCTCTCGCACTGCAGGCGGAGTCTTTATCATCTAAGCCACAAGGGAAGCCCCAAACTGCTTTTATGTAAGCATTCTTGGAATAAATCGTGTTTGGGCAGGATGTATTTTTTAATTGCTTGATTTAGTTTTCTAATTTTCTGCTGGAATTTACCATCTATACACGAGAAATGTCTGATTTTCCTTTCTTTCACTTTCCTTTTCTAGTTCATGGTCATATTGATCTCAGCAGGTTTTATACATTTAGCTTATAAAACCACCTGAGTTTGAAAAAAGGAGAATAAAGGGATCACTATACAGCTACAGTAGCAAATAGTATCTTGGTTTTTATGTTTTGATCCCCTGATTTGTTTTATAGTTTTATATTATTGTTATATTTTTAAATTATCTTTTCAGTATTTTACTATCTGAATTTTTGGTGGATATATTCCAGTTGTTTGTTATAATTACTGACTTTAGCTTTCATTGGTTTGTAATTTTAGATTGCAAACTGATCTTTTGTAGGGCTTCCCAAATTCTCATACTTGTTTTACTGCTACTTCATATTATTAGCTATTTGTTGTCGGAGGATTCTCAGTTTATCTTCGTCTTCCACATGACTAAAACCAGAAATCAAATATTATTTGCTTATCTTCTATTGATGTTAGAGAAATCTACAGAAAGGAGGAAATATATTAGAAAACATGGCAGAAAGCAAAGAAGAACTAAACAGCCTCTTGATGAAAGTGAAAGAGCAGAGTGAAAAAGTTGGCTTAAAACTCAACATTCAGAAAACTAAGATCATGGCGTCTGGTCCCATCACTTCATGGCAAATAGAGGGGAAAACAATGGAAATAGTGACAGACTATTTTGGGGGGCTCCAAAATCACTGCAGATGCTAACTGCAGCTATAAAATTAAAAGACGCTTGCTTCCTGCAAGAAAAGTTATGACCAACCTAGACAGCACATTAAAAAGCAGAGACGTTACTTTGCCAAGAAAGGTCTCTCTAGTCAAGGCTACGGTTTTTCCAGTAGTCATGAATGGATTTGAGAGTTGAACTATAAGAAAAGCTGAGCACCAAAGAATTGTTGCTTTTTAACAGTGGTGTTGGAGAAGACTCTTAAAGAATACCTTGGAGAGCAAGGAGATCCAACCAGCTCATCCTAAAGGAAATCAATTCTGAATATTCACTGGAAGGACTGAAGCTGCCACTACATGCGAAGAACTGAATCACTGGAAAAGACCCTGATGCTGGGAAAGATCGAAGGCGGGAGGAGAAGGGGACAACAGAGGATGAGACGGTTGGATAGCATCACCGACTCAATGGACATGAGTTTGAGCAGCAGGCTCCAGGAATTGGTGATGGACAGGGAAGCCTGGCATGCTGCAGTCCGTGGGGTCACAAAGAGTCAGACATGACTGAGTGAATAAACTGACTGACTGAAATTTGGCAAATGTTTCTATTTTTGCAATGTGATTTATAAGCTAGATATTATTTTTGTTTATAAATTGAAGAACAGATTATCAAAGTGATGATTTACATGGCTTTTTAAACCAATATCCACATAATGATATTTGCAGTTTTTAGAGAAATGAGAAACATGGAATTTTCAGAGACATAGTTTGATAATTAAAAGCATTACCTTTAATTTTATGCTTTTAAAATTAATAGAACAAAATTTATGGAAGATTTAAATAGTAATGAGTTTGAGTAAGCTCCAGGAGTTGGTGACGGACAGAGAAGCCTGGTGTGCTGCACTCCATGGGGTCGCAAAAAGTCAAACACGAATGAGCAACTGAACTGACTGACTAAGGTACATTAAAACCAGGTAGAAAGACTGGCAGTCAAAATCCCTGATTTATAGCTCTCATAGTGGATCAATGACTAGCCAGGTATTTCTGTGTTTGTGAACATATTTTTCATTGATATAATGTGGTCAGTTGGACTCCATTCTCTCTGTGAATTATAGGAATCATAACAGTGTCACCATCATCATCATATTTTTCAGCTGTTCTGAAAAGAAAAGAGACTATTTTTCTCTATAGTATGGCAAGTTGATTAAGCATATTTTTCTTGGTTTCTGAACATATTTCTACCTTGAAGTAGCTTTGTGAATAAACTGATATTCTAGATAAAATTAGTTTAAGAAAATAAATTATTCAGTAGGACCTATTAATGATCTGTTTCCCTCATTATGATTATGTAATTAATCATTTTCAGAATGTAACACAAAGTTCTCAGGTTTGGTTTAGTCACTAAGTCGTGTCCGACTCTTGTGACCCCATGGACTGTAGCCTGCCATGCTCCTCTGTCCATGGGATTCTCCAGGCAAGAATACAGGAGTGAATTACCATTTCCTTCTCCAGGGGATCTTCCCGACCCAGGAATCGAACCCAGGTCTCCTGCACTGCAGGCAGATTCTTTACCAACTGAGCTATCTTAGGGCTTTGGGGGAGAAAGTTGGTATTCTTTGCAATGTCTGTCCTTGAATAGATCTCTTCACATTAAAAAAAAGTGTCCTTTCAGCCATATGTAAATCACTGAAGTTAGCATACTCCCTCACATCAAACACAAAAATAAAACTCAAAATGGCTTAAAGATTTAATTATAAAACATGACACTATAAAACTCCTAGAAGAGACTGTAGGCGAAACTCTGACATGAAGTCATAGCAATCCTTTCTTAGATCAGTCTCCCAAAGTAAAAGAAATAAAAGCAAAAGTAAACAAACAGGACTGATTAAATTTGAAAGCTTTTATACAGCAAAGAAAATCATAAGCAAAATGAAAAGACAAACTATGGGAGAAAATATTTACAAATGATGTGCTTAATTTCCAAAATGTACAAACAGCTCATATAGCTCAAAAAACCCCAAACAATCCAGTCAAAAAACAGGAAGAAGACCTAAACAGACATTTCTCTAAAGAAGACATAAAGAGAGCCAACAGGCACATGAAAAGATACTCACCACTGCTAATTATTAGAGAAATGCAAATCAAAGCTACAATAATAAATTACCTCACACCAATCTAATGCTCATCATCAAAAAGTTTACAAATAATACATCTGGAGAGGGTGTGGAGAAAAGGGAACCCTCCTACATTGCTGGTGGACAGGTAAATTGGTGTGGCCACTATGGAAAACACTAGGTAAGTGCTTTAGAAAAGTAAAAATAAGAGTTACCACATAATTCAGCAATCCCACTCCTGGTCATGTATCCAGAAAAGATGAAAACTACTTCAAAGAGATACATGCACCCCAAGGTTCATAGCAGCACTATTTACAACAGCCAAAACATGGTACTGTCCATCCACAGGTGAATCAATAAAGAATATGTGCATGCATGCTCAGTCAAGTGCGTGCATGCTCAGTCAGACTCACAGATATAGAAAATAAACTTATGGTTGCCAAAGGAGAAAGTAGGGAGGGGATAAATTAGTAGACTAAGGTGTCCAACTTTGCAACCCTGTGAACTGAAGCCCGGCAGGAATTTTCCAGGCGAGACTACTGGAGTGGGTTGCCACTACCTATTCCAAAAGAAGATACAGCATGCACAGGTATATTTTAAAATACATATATGAAATAGTAGTCATGAAAAGGAAAGAATTATTGTCATTTGCAGCAACATGGATAGACCTAGAGATTAATCATACTAAGGGAAGTAAGCCAGAGAGAAGCAAAAAAAAAGGACAAATTTCATGATATCACTTACATGTAGACTCAAAAAATAAAAGGATACAAATGAACTTAAAACAGAGAGACTCACAGATATAGAAAATAAACTTATGGTTGCCAAAGGAGAAAGTAGAGAGGGGATAAATTAGGAGACTAAGGTTAACAGATACACATTACTATATACAAAAAAGATACATAGCAAGAGGGCCTCTAAGGTGGCACCAGTTGTAAAGAACCCGCCTGCCAATTCAGAAGACGTAGGAGACGTGGGTTCAATCCCTGGGTCGGGATGATCTCTTGGAGGCGAGCATAGCGACCCATTCCCATATTCTTGCCAGAGAATCCTATGGACAGAGGAAGCTGGCAGGCTACAGTCTATAGGGTCACAAAAAGTCAGACACAGCTGAAACCACTGAGCATGCATATACAAATAACAAGAATCAAAGTGAAGTCGCTCAGTCGTGTCCAACTCTTTGCGATCCATGGACTGTAGCCCACCAAGCTCCTCCGTCCATGGGATTCTCCAGGCAAGAATACTGGAGTGGGTTGCCATTTCCTTCTCCAGGGGATCTTCCCAACCCAGGGATGGAACCCAGGTCTCCCACATTGCAGGCAGATGCTTTAACCTCTGCACCACTATAATGTATAACGGAAAAGAATCTGGAAAGTTTGTGTGTGTGTACATATATACACATATATATATAAATCAATCAGAAGAAGTTTGCAACAACTAGCCGCACCCTGCCTCCCCTTTTAGTATAAAAGAAGCCTGAATTCTAACTCAGGTAAAATGGTTCTTTGAAACACTAGTTCACCGTTTTCTCAATCTGTTGGTTTTCAACATAAAATCACTTTTCCTTGCCCTAACACCTAGTCTCTCCATTAACTAACTGGCCTGTTATGTGGCGAGCAGTATGTGCTTGGACATTAACAATTGATGCCATAACTACTGTTTGTAAAACCAGTTCTCAATCATGTCTGACTCTTTGCAACCCCAAGGACTGTAGCCTGCCAGGCTCGTCCATCCACGGGATTTTCCAGGCAAGAATACTAGAGTGGGTTGCCATTTCCTTCTCCAGAGGATCTTCCCATCCCCGGGATCAAACCCGGGTCTCCCGCTTTGTAGGCAGATGCTTTTACCATCTGAGCCACCAGGGAAGTCTTTGGTTAAGGACAGTTCATTTATAGTGCAGATATTTAGTGGGTGCTCACTCACCACAGGAAAGTCACTGTTTCTTGACTCACCATAAAAGATGGTGCTTATTGGGTACCATCTTCTATGTTATACCTGAGGACCTATAGGAATATATCAGCTTGGCCAAAAAGTTCCTTCAGTATTTGAGTAAAAATAAAAGACCTAATTTTTCATTTTCACCAAGCACTTTGCTGAACAATGTATTCACCATTTTGTTCTACTACCTTCTGCCATTTTAAAGGCAACTTTATAACTCCATCTGCCCCAAACACCTTATCTTCATAAGCAAAGAACTGTTCCAAGTGCCTTTTCTATAGTCTTCCAGGGAACTGAAATTTTTTCCACTAATAGAATTGTGTAAATACCAAAATAAATGGAAATCCAAAGATGAATATCATAGATGACTCAGAACTTCCCAGCCAAGCTTTAACAGTATTCGTCTGATATCAAAGAAACATACAATCTTGCAATATCCTGATGGGAGATTATGCATTTTCTGTTGACTAATTCTGACACTTTTTGTAAAGGGCTGCTTTCAGTTGGTCTAACTGGGAGCAAAACTAATCATTTGGTTTTCCAGAAGGAACTCATAATAGAGCATTCCCTTCCAATCCCACCACATACACAACATTACTTTCTTTGGACAAAGGCAGGTCTTCGGTGTGGCTGGTAGTGGTTCACTTCCCTTGCCCCATGATCTCTTCTGTTCTACACTATTGTACAGTATCAATTTGTCATTGCCCATCACAATTTGTTTTAAAAACAAAACACTGTCATTACACTTCAGTAGAGAATAGCATGTAAAATATAGTCAAGAAGGGTTTTTTAAATGTGAAAGTCAAAGATCAATGTGATTAACATGGCCATGCTGATGCAGATGATTTTCAATGCTTGATATGGATATTTTCTGTGTACAGGCTATCTCCTGTAGCACTGACTGTACTCAAATAATGTCTCAATTTTATCGCTAGCAAATTTAACTCGTCTAACTGACTTTGGAGAATCCTTTAGTGAGAAATCTGCAGCATGAAACACTGCAAACCACTTCTGACATGTTTGATCAGTCACAGCACCTTCTCCATACACTACACAATCTTTTTGTGTGTGTGTTTCAGTTGCATTTTTACTTTTCTTGAAAAACTAAAGCATAATAAGCTGGAAATGTTGCTTTTTTCCCTTCATCTTCACTATTAAAATGGCTACACAAAAACTCATCAATTTTGAATAGAAGCTTTTTTAAAAAAAGAGATCAAATCAACATGGCGTAGTTAAAGGAAGTATGCTCATCTCCTCCTGTGAGAGGCCCCAAATCCCAACTAGCTGTTGAACATCCATCAACACAAGGACCCTGGAAACCACACAAAAAAAGATACCCTATATTCCAAGAAAAAGGAGAAGCCAAAATGAAATGGTAGGATCACAATAAAATCAAATCCTATACATACTGGGTGGGAGCTAGTGGTTTACTTTTTCTAATTTAAAAAATTAAGAAACAAACAAAGGGACATGTTGCCAAAAGAAAATAAAAGTTTGCTTTTTTAAAAAATGCATGCTGATATGATGGCTGTCACAATATAATGTAACAAAATTGTTTTGAATGAAGTTAAAGTCAAGTAAGAGCCATCTTACAGAAGAAAACAAACAAACATTAAGGCCAACCAATTACATTTTTTCATTTCATACTCTTTCTGCCTCTTCTACCTTTCAAGTTTAATATTCTTGATAATAATGACATTCTCTCAGTTCAGTTCAGTTGCTCAGTCATGTCCAACTCCTTGCAATCCCATGGACTGAAACACACCAGGCTTCCCTGTCCTTCACCAATTCCCAGAGTTTGCTCAAACTCATGTCCATGGAGTCAGTGATGCCATCCAACCATCTCATCCTCTGTCTTCCTCTTCTCCTACTGCCTTCAGTTTTTACAAGCATCAGGGTCTTTTCAAATGAGTCAGTTCTTCACATCAGGTGGCCAAAGTACTGGAATCTCAGCTTCAGCATCAGTCCTTCCAATGAACATTCAGGACTGATTTCCTTTTAGGATGGACCAGTTGGACCTCCTAGCAGTCCAAGGGATTCTCAGGAGTCTTCTCCAACACCACTGTTCAAAAGCAACAATTCTTCAGAGCTCAGCATTCTTTACAGTCCAACTCTCACATCCATACATGACTACTGGAAAAACCATAGCCCTGACTAGACAGACCTTTCTTGGCAAAGTAATGTCTCTACTTTTTAACATTCTCTATGCAAACTAATTCTTCACAACCCTAAATCTAAAACATGATACTGATACTTATCTTTAGATAGGTATTTATAAAAAGGATTTAAAGACCTGATTTCAGGTCCTGGTAAAATAATTTTCTGTTTACTTGAATCATTAAAATACATCACTTAACTTCTCTAAGCTTCCATCCTTTCAGTAGTTTAAAAACAATGTACATTTCATGAGAATAAAAATAGTGTATATTACAAAGCCAATCATTACACTTGTTAGATTCAAATGAAGGCAAAGCATATAAGATCAAATAACAACAGCTAACATTTATGAGTGCTCAGTACTGTCTAGGAAGCACTACTATGAACAAACTGGTGGAGGTGATGGCATCTGAGCAGAGCTATTTAAATCCTAAGATGCTGTTAAAGTGCTATATTCAACATGTCAGCAAATTTGGGAAACTTAACAGTGGCCACAGGACTGGAAAAGGTCAGTGTCCATTCCAATCCCCAAGAAGGGCAATGCCAAAGAAGGTTCAAACTAACACAAGATTACGTTCATTTCACATGCCAGCAAGGTTATGCTCGAACTCTTTCAAACTAGGCTTCAGGAGTATGTGAACCAAGACTTTCCAGATGTACAAGCTGGAATTCAAAAAGGCAGAGGAACTAGAGATCAAATTGCCAACATTCACTGGATTGTAGAAAAACCAAGGAAATTCCAGAAAAACATCTACTTCTGGTTCATTGACTACACTAAAGCCTTTGTGTGTATCACAACAAACTGTGGAAATTCTTAGAGATAGGAATACTGGACCATGTTACTTGTCTCCTGAAAAACCTATACGCGGGTAAAAAAGCAACAGTTAAAACAAGACATGGAACAATGTACTGGTTCTAAACTGGCAATGGAGTACAACAGGCTATATAGTGAGTGTCACTATGCTTATTTAACTTATATGCAGAATGTGCTGTGTGCTTAGTTGCTCAGTTGTGTCCCACTCTTTGCACCCCCTTGGACTGTAGCCCGCCAGGCTCCCCTGTCCATGAGGATTCTCCTGGCAAGTATACTGGAGTAGGCTGTCATGCCCTCCTTCGGGGGATCTTCCCAATCCAGGGATCGAACCCAGGTCTCCTGCATTGCAGGCAGATTCTTTACCATCTGAGCCACCAGGGAAGCCAAGCTGGATGAATCACAAGCTGGTATTAAGATTGCCAGAAGAAATATCAACAACCTCAGACATGCATGACACCACCCTAATGGCAGAAAGGGAAGAACAACTAAAGAGCCTCTTGATAAAGGTGAAAGAAGAAGGTGGAAAAGCTGGCTTAAAACTCAACATTCAAAAAACTAAGATCATGGCATCCAGCATCATCACTTGATGGCAAACCGAGGAAAAGTAGAAATAGTGATAGACTTTACTTTCTTGTGCTACAACATCTCTGCGGAAGGTGACTGTAGCCATGAAATTAAGATGCTTGCTCCTTAGAAAAAAAGCTATGACAAACCTAGATAGCATATTAAAAAGCAGAGATACCACTTTGCCAACAAAAGGCTGTACAGTCAAAGCTATGGTTTTTCTGGGATTCCCTGGTGGCTCAGATGGTAGAGAATCCGCCTGCAATCCCGGGAGACACAGGTTCGAACCTTGGGTCAGGAAGATTCTCTGGAGAAGGGAATGGCCACCCACTCCAATATTCTTGCCTGGAGAATTCCACGTCCAGAGAAGCCTGGAGGGCTACAGTCTCTCTGGTCAGAAAGAGTCACATGTGTCTAAGTGACGAACACACATATGGTTTTTCCAGTAGTCATGTACAGATGTGAGAGTTGGACCATAAAGAAGGCTGAGTGACCAAGAATTGATGCTTTCGAACTGCAGTGCTGGAGAAGCCTTTTGGGAGTCCCTTGGACTGCAAGGAGATCAAACCAGTCAATCCTAAAGAAAATCAACCTTGAATATTCATCCGAAGGACTGATGCTGAAGCTGAAGTTTCAATAGTTTTGCCACCTGAGGCAAAGAGCCGACTCACTGGAAAAGACCCTGATGCTGGGAAAGATTGAGGGCAGGAGGAGAAGGGAGCAATAGAGGTAAGACAGTTGGATGGCATCACCAACTCAATGGAAATGAGTTTGAGCAAACTCTGGGAGACAGTGAACAACAGACAGGGAAGCCTGGCATGCTGTAGTCCACAGGGTCACAAAGTGTCAGACATGACTTAGCGACTGAACAACTGTCCCATATTATGTTAAATCCTTTAAATATTTATTTAACCTCACTTATATCTAGTCTTCATAGAAACTCAAAAAAGTAGATATAATAGTTACTCCTATTTATGGATAAGGAATTCATGACTTTGTAAAGGTTAAGTAGCTATCCAATATCACAACTGAATAAGACACAGTCGGAATTTGAATGAAAAACAGTCTCCATTTTAGCTCCTGATTCATGCTAAAGGGTTTTACAGCTATTAATGATGTTTATACATACAAGGTGATTATTACTGTTTTATTATTACTCATAATGTCACTAATAATAATAACAGCTTCAACCTGGTAATCTAGTTCCTAAATCTCCAACATTTAGGAGTGTATCTTCAACAAGAAGTGATAATGGTGGCGATAGAAGACTTGTCCACATATTTAAAATCTCAGTGAACTCCTCTAAATTCATACCTCAAGACAAGTACCCATTCAATGCAGTTCATTCTATGTAAAATATTTACTTTTAAAGGTAAATATTTCAGCAGGTCAATTAGTGCTGTAAAATAATTTAAATAGCCTCAATTTCATTTCATAAAATTTTGTAACCAGAAAATTTCTTCATTACCTTAATCTCAATTTTAAAGGATTATTTTGTGATCATGATAATTAGTCAATGTTTATTCAAAACATACAGTATATTCAAGAAACTAGAGAAATGATGTCAAGAGAGAAAGAAGAAAAGAACTTTAAAGACTTCCTCAAACTAAGAGAAATATCTCACAAACTTTCTAGCTCCTTCAGGGTCCTTCATGATTAAGAAATTAATAATCTCCTGAAGGCTAATTTAATTTGCAACTTGCCTTGAAAAATGGTGTCCTGGGTAACAGGCACAAGTAATATGGTTACCATAAAGATAATATGGTTACTCACCATTTAAAAATTATTAAATTGGCATTCTAGACCAGTGCTGCTCAATAGAACTTGCTCAATATAACTTTCAGCAATAATGGAAATATTCCCCTACCTGCACTGTCTACTAGGTAACCACTAGCCACATGTGGCTATTGAGCACTTGAAATGTGATTATGGTAACAAAGCAACTGATTTTAAATTTTATTTAATTTTAATTAAGTTGCCATATGTGAATTGAGGCTATTATGATAGTACAGGTCTACATCATAAGGTTAAAAATAACCCTTTGAATTGATTGGCATGAACCTATGTTCAAGATACTAACTTTTTCTGGATGAACTTAAATAAATCCAGTTCCTGTGATTACAAAGCTAAGTCTGGATTCTGGACCCACAATTACCCCTTCAAGGCACTCTAAGGGTCAGCCTGAAGCATAAAACCACATCCTACCACAACTTCTCTGTAGCAGCGCCCATCCATACCCTCTCCCTAAGATTCCCTACCCTATCTGGGTCACACAGACCACAAAGCATTTTTCAAATAGTCCTTACTTTCTTTTGCCTCCTCTTAATCAAATTGACAGAAACTAAAGCACATTCCAAAGGCAACAAGCAGAGCTGCTAAAATAAGACAGTGGAGATGGGCGCTTTTATCTAAAGAGATGAACTCAAATATAAATCAAACACTAAAACTTAGTAGTCATATCCAAAACCCCAGGTGGATATGCATCCTAGTCATAAAACTCTTAAAATATGACAAATTGAAAAATGGAGCTCAAGTAACACCCACAATTATTCAAAGGTTGGCTCACAGACAACCAAAGTGTAATAAAATGCCCAAGAGGTCTGGCCTTTTATTATTTTCACAAATCAATTACATCAGAAAGTTACTACATATTAATACAAATTAATTGGGGGAAATTTAGAGATGGGAAAGAGAAGACAAAAAGGAAGATGGGGGAAAGAGTATATTTCAATACATTCACTTTCTTCCTGTTCCCTACTAAGTCTAAGAAATTCAAGTTATAAAAAGTAAGAACTAAACTGAAGACTATTGAGTTCTGTTTCCTTTTCTTACACTCAATTTTTCCTCAAATGAAAATTAGGCATGTTCAAAAAATGATGTAAAATCATTAAAGGTTAACTCCACTAAAACTATTCCAGGAGGATTTAAACTCTTAAAAAATGTTAAACCTAGAAATCAGGCTTTTAAACTTCAATTATTCAAATTGCAGTTATAATTTACTTTCAGATCTATCAATAAGAATTAGAATATTTAGTACCGCCTGATTTTGAGGTTCTTTGCTTAGTAATTATATAACACTGTCTTTTCGTTTCTTGGTTTTTTTTTTTGGCAGTGCCACATGGCTTTTGTGATCTTAGTTCCCCAACCAGGGATCGAACCTGGGTCCATGACAGTGAAAGTACCCAGTCGTAACCACTGGACTGGCAGGGAATTCCCTATAACACTGTCTTTTCATAGGCCATTTAAAAAGTTCATCTTCATTTTCCAGCCCCCTTATTCTATCAACTGGAAGCAGCCAAGACTAAAGCAGTTCTTTAACTGAATAAACCCTCTTAAACTGTAGTTTGAAAACTGTCACTTTGCTATTTATTTTGGCTTACAGGATGCACGGAAACTACACTTTGCTATTATTAAGATTAATACACACCTTTTTACATTTAACCTGATCAACAGGAAGGTAGTGGTGAGCAATGAGAGGCGGTCCCTTCAACTAACCATCCAAGAGCCCCATAACCTCACCAAGCAATTTACCAGTCCTGCCCCTAATACACCCACCAGTACTCCAAAAATAGTCAGGCGGCTTTAAAATCCCCCCACCAGCCCTACTGGCAGGACTTTGCCTACTCTAGCACATTGACACACCCTTAACTAAGTACTAAGGTAATCTTTGGTGGCAATTGGACTTTAACTGCTCATAAATATTCCTTGAAAACATACATCTAATTATAACAGACTGAGTTATGCGAAGGACATGCGCAGTAGAGCTATTATGAGATCTTAGGTGCTATGTGATAATTTCTAAAATAACACAAGGGAGAAATCATATATGATAGTTTCTTCCCAAATTTGAACATATTTTTCCCCACAACTAAAACAATCACCATAATTCCTACAAGCTGAGTGTGGCTTCTGAAATGATCTTGTTTCAAGTTCCAGGGGGCAGGGGCAGAATCACCTCAACACGACATCATCTAGAGTCTGTCCTAAGTAGCTGCTAAATTCTCAACTAATACTCGCATAGTCAGAGCAGTTACAGCTGCATGGGATGCCATCCAGTCCACTTTACAAAAGAAAAATCTGAGGAGAAGTGACTTGACAGTCAGTTAAGAGTCAGAGTTGGGACCTGTATAACCTGTCTCCCTCTCCCAGACCAGTGCTTTTTCCATATTACTATAACTTGCAGCTGTTACTCAACAAACTCCCTGGATTATGCAAACGATCCTGCCTTTAAAACTCTTGTACCCCAACCCTCCAGGGAAATTTGCCACCCTTGGCAGCCCACCTCTCTCATGAAGTGTTCTCTCTGTTCTTTGTGTGCACTCTGTCAGGTCCAACTCTTTGCAATCTGTTCTTTCTTTCCTTATTGTTAATAAACCTTCTTGAAATGGGGTAAGACCTTAAATTCTTTGCATCCCTTCCAAGAACCAAGGCCCACAGGAGGAAGAGTCTCCAGATTCCTTCTGCTATAACAAAGCCACCTTCTTAACAATTAAAAACAATCAGAGTAAATTCACTGGCTGAAAAATCAAAGTACAATATGAAAGAAATCGTTCAGTTCTAACCACTTAAACATATCTATTAAAATATTCATTTCTTTTCTTAAAATGATAGTGTGAGAAATAGAAGTATCTGTTCCTTTTACATGAAAATGGAAAAATGAGCACAGACATTCTTTCCCCAGGTTTTAAAAGTATACTGTACCACAGACAGTTTCAAAATATTTTGTAGATGAGAATGACAATCTAACAGGACAAACTTTTTAATGTGGAACCAGAAAACTGAGAGGAAGAGAGAAGGAGGGAGAAAGAGCTACTGTAGTATAATTTGAAGGAAAAACAATATCAAAATATATTTCAAGTTCAGAGCATACCTAGTATCAAAGTGTACCCTCTTTGATAAGTTTAGAAATTAAGATCACAACAAATATCAAAGTATACTTTTTCTGGTATAACAGAAAGGAAATACTGAGGAAGCCAGTCTGAAAAATTTAAGGCAAGAAACAGGGACTAACTAAACAATAACAAACACAAAATCCAAGAGCATAGCCAGATCATTTGTATTAGGCAGGTCCTAAACGATGCTTTACTCTAGGCATATGTTTTACAGAAAAAAAGGAATGGCATGAACAACAATCCCACAATTGCCAAACGATGACTACGTGTTTGTTCTTCTACTAAGGTGGAAAGAAAAAAACTCCCCATTATTTGCTGTGTCAGTGCTTTTAGAATCGTAGAATATGAACCACTACACAGGAGTATAAAATGAAACAGGGCAAAAGCTAACAGGGTTTTGTCAAGAGAACACTATTTCCAACAGCTCAAGAGAAGACTCTACACATGGACATCATCAGATGGTCAATACTGAAATCAGATTTATTGCGCTCTTTGCAGCCAATGATGGAGAAGCTCAATACAGTCAATAAAAACAAGACCTGGAGCTGTGACTCAGATAATGAGCTCCTTACTACAAAATTTAGGCTTAAATTGAAGAAAGTAGGGAAAACCATTAGGCCATTCTGGTATGATTGAAATCAAATCCCTTATGATTATATAATGGAAGTGACATACAGATCCAAGGAATTAGATCTGATAAAGTAAAACTACGGACGGAGGTTTATAACACTGTATAGGAGGCGGTAACCAAAACCAATCCCAAGAAAAAGAAATGCAAGAAGGTAAAGTGGTTGTGTGAAAAGGCTTTATAAATAGCTGAGGAAAGAAGAGAAGCAAAAGGAAAGGGAGAAAGGGAAAGATACATTCAAATGAATGCAGAGTTCCAGAGAATAGCAAAGAGAAATAAAAAGGCCTTCTTACATGAACAATGTGAAGAAACAGAGAAAAACAGTAGAATGGCAAAGACTAGCCACCTCTTCAAGAAAACTGGGAGATATCAAGGGAACACTTCATGCAAGGATGGGCATGATAAAGGTCAGATACAGTAACAAACTAACAGAAGGATTAAGAAAAGGTCGCAAGAATACACAGAAGAACTATATGGAAAGGGTCTTAATGACCCAGATAACCACAATAGTGTGGTCATTCACCTAGACCCAGACATCCTGGAGTCAAGTAGGCCTTAGAAAGTATTATTACAAACAAAGCCAGTGGAAGTGATGGGTACCTAGCGGAGCTATTTAAAATCGTAAAAGATGCTGCTGTGAAAGTGCTCCATATAATATGTCAGCAAATTTGTCACACAATATGTCATACAAAACTCAGCTGTGGCCACAAGACTGGAAAAGGTCAATTTTCATTCCAATCCCAGAGAAGGGCAATGCCAAAGAATGTTCAAACTACCATACAACTGCACTCATTTCACATGCTAACAAGGTTATGCTCAAAATGCTTCAGGCTTGGCTTCAGCAGTACAAGAACCAAGAATTTCCAGATGAACAAGCTGGATTTAGGAAAGGCAGAGGATCTAGAGAGTAAAATGTCAACATTTGTTGGATCATGAGAAAGCAAGGGAATTCCAGAAAAACATATATGTCTGCTTCACTGACTACACTAAAGCCTTTCACTGTGTGGATCACAACGAACTATGGAAAATTCTTAAAGAGATGGGAGTATCAGACCACCTTACCTATTTCCTGAGAAACCTGTATGTGGGTCAAGAAGCAACAGTTAGAACTGGATATGGAACAACAGACTGCTTCAAAGCTGGGAAAGAAGTACAACAAGGCTGTGTATTGTCACCTTGCTTACATAACTTATATGTAGAGTATATCATGTGAAATGTGGAGCTGGATGAATCACAAGCTGGAATCAAGAGTGCTGGGAGAAATATCAACAACTTCAGAAATTCAGATGATATCACTAAGGGCGGAGAAGGCAATGGCACCTCACTCCAGTACTCTTGCCTGGAAAATCGTATGAACAAAGGAGCCTGGTGGGCTGCAGTCTATGGGGTCGCTAAGTGTCGGATACGACTGAGCGACTTCCCTTTCACTTTTCACTTTCATACATTGGAGAAGGAAATAGCAACCCACTCCAGTGTTCTTGCCTGCAGAATCCCAGGGACAGGGGAGCCTGGTGGGCTGCCGTCTATGGGGTCGCACAGAGTCGGACACTACTGAAGTGACAGCATTTAGCATCACTTAGGGCAGAAAGGGAAGAAGAACTAAAGAGCCTCTTGATAAGGGTTAAAGAGGAGAATGAAAAACCTGGCTTAAAACTCAATAAACTAGACCATGATTTACACTTCCATCACTTTATAGCAAATAAAAAATGAAAAAGTGGAAGCAGTGACAGATTTTATTTTCCTGGGCTCTAACATCACTGCAGACAGAGACTGCAGCCATGAAATTAAAAGGAAGAAAACTATGACAAACCTAGATAGTGTATTAAAAAGCAGAGATATCACTTTGTCAAAGACAAAGGTGCATATAATCAAAGCAATGTTTTTTCCAGTGTCATGTACAGATGTTAGAGTTGGACCATAAAGAAGGCTGAGCACCAAAGAATTAATGCTTTCAAACTGTGGTGCTAGAAAAGACTACTGAAAGTTTCCTGGACTGCAAAGAGATCATGAAACCTGTCATTCTGAAGGAAATTAACCCTAAATATTCTTTGGAAAGAATGATACCGAAGCTGAAGCTCCAATACTCTGGCCAACTGAGGTGAAGAGTTGACTCACTGGAAAAGACCCTGATGCTGGGAAAGATTGAAGGCAAAAAGAGAAGGGGGCAGGAGAAGGTGAGATGGTTAGATAGCATCACCGACTCAATGAACATGAATTTGAGCAAACTTCAAATCGGGAAAGGAGTACATCAAGGCTGCATATTGTCAACCATCTTATTTAATTTATATGCAAAACACATCATGCAAAATGCTGGGCTGGATGAGCACAAGCTGGAATCAAGATGGCTGAGAGAAATATCAATAACCTCAGATATGCAGATAACACCACCCTTATGGCAGAAAGTGAAGAAGAAATAAAGAGTTTCTTGATGAAAGTCAAAGAAGAGAGTGAAAAAGTTGGCTTAAAACTCAACATTCAGAAAACTAAGATCATGGCATCCAGTCCCATCACTTCATGGCAAATAGATGGGGAAATAATAGAAACAGTTGAGAGTGCAACCATGAAATTAAAAGGTGCTTGCTACTTGGAAAGAAAGTTATGACCAACCTAGACAGCATATTAAACAAAAGAAACATTACTTTGCCAACAAAAGTCTGTCTAGTCAAGGCTATGGTCTTTCCAGTAGTCATGTATGGATGTGAGTTGGACTATAAAGAAAGCTGAGGGGCAAAGAATTGACGCTTTTTAATTGTGGTGTGGGAGAAGACTCTTGAGAGTCCCTTGGACTGCAAGGAGATCCAACCAGTCCATCCTAAAGGAAATCAGTCCTGAATATTCATTGGAAGATCTGATGTTAAAGCTGAAATTCCAATACTTTTGCCACCTGATGCAAAGAACTGATTCAAAGGAAACGACCCTGATGTTAGGAACGACTGAAGGCAGGAGAAGGGGATGACAGAGAATGAGATGGTTGGATGGCATCACCAATTCGATGGACATGACTTTGAGCAAGCTCCAGGAGTTGGTGATGGACAGGGAAGCCTGGCATGCTTTAGTCCATGGGATCACAAGGAGTCGGACACGACTGAGCAACTGAACTGAACCAGGAGAAAGTGGAGAACAGAAGAGCCTGGAATGCTGCTATCTATGTGGTGGCAAAGAGTCAGACACAACTTAGCGACTGAACAACAGCAACAATACTACTAATATATATAATAAAAGCATAAAGTGGTTTTATGTTCATCTTTGCTATAAGGATGTTTTAAGAGTATATGATCCTACTCTTCTATGAATCAAAGATGTCAATTATAATACAAGTTCTGACAGAAATTTTGAAATTTTACATGTTCTTTTATATTTATTGGTATTTATGATACTTGTTGATATTTATTTGTAAGGTTGGTTACCTTAAATTGACTACTNGTAGCTTCTATAAAATAGCATCACTAAGATAAATTCTTAAAGAGAAAGTATACATATGAAAAGTGTAAGAGGTTTCCTATATTACATGTAAGAATGTCAACAAAATCTCACAATGAGTAGCTGAACTGAAAGCTAAGTTTTATTTATTTAATTATGGAGGAGAATAGTACTTATGGAGGACAATAGCAATTTGGTCAAAATGCTTATTAAGAAGCTCTGATACAATTTTGCCATAAAAGAGACATATAAAAAGACAGAATAAACTTGAAAAAAAATTATATTGAAGCACAAAGCTTAGACACTCCAAGTGCTTATTCTTTATAATCAGGATTTCTTCCACATGTAGGTTGAGGCAACAAGTTATAAAATGTTTGGTACCAAAACTTTCTCCAGACATTATAGAGTCATCCATATAAGATCAGAAAGGAAAACTACATGTAAAAATTAGTCTCATCTCTTAACTAAAGAATTGTAAAAGGATATTTAAACAGTATCTAACATAGTACTTTTTCTTCTTGGCACAGTCTTTTTTTTCAAGTATAGCTGATTTACAATATTATGTTTCACATGTACAGCAAAGTGATTTGAACAAACGTGTTTGTGTACACTTTTTTCAATTATTGTCCAACACAGGTTATAACAAGATACTGATCATTTTTTCCAATTATTTTCCATTACAGGTTATTATAAGATATTGAATATAGTTCCCTGTGCTGTTTGAAGCAATAGAGACACAGATGTAGAGAACAAACGTGCAGACACGGCCAGGGAAAGAGAGTGGGACGAACTGAGAAAGCAGCTCGGACATAACACACCACCATGTGTAAAACAGAAGGCTGGTGGGAAGCTACTATGTAACATAGTACTTTTTGAACAGATATTCACAAAATAAGTTAAACTGTTGTGATTTAAAAAAGGAATTTAACTTAGAAATACAAAAGCTAAATGAAAACACTTCATTAACACAATTCTGAAAGAAAAAGGTAATAACTCAGTTTACAAAAAGAGGAGTATGGTGGAGTGAGGGCAATTTAAACTAGTTAGTATAAGAAATTTTCATTTTCAAACAATATAAGAATCTCCAGCATGTAATAACACATGCATCTTACAGATTATGTGACCAAAAAAGGGAGGTGATCATCCTGAAAGTATCACCAAAAACTGTTATGTTTTCAAATCCGTTGGAGTTTCCACAAAAAGCAATAAATTACATGATTCTCTTTACATGAAATATCCAATTCTGGAAAATCCAGATATAGAAAGTAGATTAGTAGTTGGTAGGGGCTGCAGAGAAGAGGGAACAGGGAATGACTGCTAATGGGTACACGGTTACATTTTTTATAAAAATGGTCTAAAGGTAGAGTGGTAATGAATGCACAACTCTGTGAATTCACTAAAAAAAAAAAAAAATCACTGAATAGTACACTTTCCAAGTGTGAACATTTTGGTACATGAATTATATTTCAATAAAACTATTATTAAAAGATTGAATTCAAATTAAAAAGTAACCTCACACAATTCATAATATCAATTTATACAACAGATTATCATTCAAAGCTTTCACCTGTTTCAGTAATTTCTTTTTTACCTTGGCAAGGCGACTCATCTGATCCTCTGAGAGAGTACTGCTTGTTCTGCCAGGAGTTTTGGTGGGTTCTGATCCATCTGCTTCTACGTTAGGCCAGACTTTCAAGTCATGCATCCCTTGGCGAAACATGCTAGGCAAAAAAGAATGTTCAGGATAGAATTAATTTAGTTCATTATGGGACATTTTAGATTTCTAAATAGAGACAATTCCAGCAAGCCTCCAGTGGAACATAAAGCTATTAACCAAGCAACTGAATCCACGTAGCACTGTTATTCATATCCTTCTTTTTTCCTTCAAGCAGTTAGAGCTATTACAGATATTACAAAGGTAGAGTGCAAAAAGAGAAGCATCAGGAATAGGCTACACGCACTTCATCACTTCAGTGGAGATCTTAGAAACAGAAACCAAATTTCTACTGAAAGAGAGAATGTCACATTTACATTGATCAAAACTAAAATTAAAATAATTATATAACTTTCTACTTTAAGTGACAATTCAGAAGAGTATTAACAGACAGTGATGTTGAACAGCTGGGATTTGGATCCCTGCTGTGCCTACTGTTACTTACAAGACTTTTGGTAAATTACTTAACATCTCTGTGTTAGCTTCCTCATCTATAAAATGAGACTATAAAGAGTAACTGTGTCTCACAGAGTTAGAAATATTAAATAAACCAGTACAAGGAAAAAGTACTTAGAACAGTGCCTGTCATATAATAAGAACTCAATATATATAAGCTACTATTTTCCTTTTCGCTGGGTAGAGGCTTATTTTTCTCCTGTCTTCTTTTGCATAAGAGAGATGTCTAAAAGGGAATACAATACTGTATTCAATAAGAAAAAAATGCCCATGTCTACAAATCAGAAATTTAACATATGGTCAGAATTCAGACTGAGCTGGATGATCCTACTTTAAAGTGAAACAGTGTATCACCTTTGTCATGCTTTTGCTTCCTTCAAAAACTATCAAAGAGGAGTCGGGATGGTGGAAGAAAAGGACACAGAATTCGTGTCTCCTCACCAGTACATCAAGAATATATCTATAAATGGAACAATTCTCACACAGAGTACCTGCTGAATATTAGAAGACTCCGAACACATAAAAGGACAAGAAAAATCCCCTCACAGTGGGGTAGGAAAAAAGAAAGAAAAAAAAAAAAAGAATCAATAAAAGGACCAGGAACCCTGGGGGAGAGCTGAAGGTGAGAAGAGGTTCTTGCAATCAGAAAACCCCCTCATGGTGGGGAAATCTGCGGGGACAGAAAGGGACCTTCAGAGGATCAAAGGAGAATACGGTGGACCATCTGTGAAAGGCAGGACAAAGAACTGTGCACAGGGTCTCTACTGCAGCCTTGCCCAGCCCAGCCTGAGTCATGTGTCTTCTGTCGAGAGGAGGGCTGGGTGCTGGAAAGTGGGGTTTGGACATGGACCCAGGAAGGGGACAGCTGGTGGTTGTGAAGAGAGCCTGAATGGATAGGAGTAAGGAGTTCAACAACTGGGAAAGTCTGCAGAAGAAGGCCAGGACACCATAGAAGCAAGGCACCACTGCTAAGTGGTGAGCAACAGGCGGGACCGTCATTTTAATCCCCATCCCCACCCACCCGCTTCAGCCCACACAAGCACTGGGAGGTGCACTCATTTGAGCAGGCTCACCCTCCACACACACCTCAAGCCAAGGTCTCCTCTGCCAGGATAGGCTCCAGCATCCTGAGCATCATCCATCCCAAAGCCTCCTTCAAAATTAGCCCTGGGTGCCACTGATCAAGACAGGATTTTGCCAATGCTGGTGGGGGCTGAGAGGACTGAGTACAAAAATGTGAGGCTAAGAGCACAAAGATGAAGGAATTCCAGCTGAACTACTTCAAATCCTAAAAGATGATGCTGTTAAAGTGCTGCACTCAATATGCCACCAAATTTGGTAAACTCAGCAGTGGCCACAGGACTGGAAAAGGGCAGTTCTCATTTCAATCCCAAAGAAAGGCGATGTCAAAGAATGTTCAACCTACCGGACATTTGCACTCATTTCACATGCTAGCAAAGTAATGCTCAAAATTCTAGGCTTCAACAGTACGTGAACAGAGAACTTCCAAATGTTCAAGCTGGATTTAGAAAAGGCAGAGGAGCCAGAGATCAAATTGCCAACCTCTGTTGAATCATGGCAAAAGCAGGAGAATTCCAAAAAAACATCTACTACTGCTTCATTGACTACTTAAAGCCTTTGACTATGTAAATTACAACAAATCGTAAAAAAGTCTCAAAGAGATGGAAATACCAGGCCACCTGACCTGTCTCCTGAGAAATCTGTATGCAGGTCAAAGAAGCAATAGTTAGAACAGGACATGGAACAACAGACTGCTTCAAAATTGGGAAAGCAGTATGTCAACGCTGTACTTGACAATATATGTCAAGTACAATACAATATATGTCAATCTGCTTATTTAACTTATATGCAGAGTACTCAAGATATATGCCAGGCTGGATGAAGCACATGCTGGAAACAAGATTGCCTGGAGAAATATCAATAACCTCAGATATGCAGATGACACCACCCTTAAGGCAGAAAGTGAAGAGGAACTAAAGAGCCTCTTGATGAAAGTGAAAAAAGAGTGAAAAAGCTGGCTCAAAACTCAACACTCAAAAAATTAAGATCATGGCAACTGATCCCATCACTTCATGGCAAATAGATGGGGAAACAATGGAAACAGAGACAGACTTTATTTTCTTGGGCTCCAAAATCACTGCAGACGGTGACTACCACCATGAAATTAAAAAATGCTTGCTCCTTGGAAGAAAAGCTATGACAAACCTAGACAGCATATTAAAAAGTAGAGACATTACTTTACTCAACAAAGGTCCGTATAGTCAAAGCCATGGTTTTTCCAGTAGTCATATATGGATGTGAGAGTTGAATGTTCCAATCACTCAGTCGTGTCCAGCTCTTTGTGACCCCATGGACTGCAGCACCAAAGAATTGATGTTTTTGAACTGTGGTGTTGGAGAACACTCTTGAGAGTCCCTTGGACAGCAAGGAGATCAAACCAGTCAATCCTAAAGGCAATCAACCCTGAATATTCATTGGAAGGACTGATGCTGAAGCTGAAGTTCCAGTAGTTTGGACACCTGATGTGAAGAGCTGACACACTGGAAAAGACCATGATGCAGGACAAGATTGAAGGCAGGGGGAGAAGGGGACAACAGAAGACAAGATGGTTGGATGCCATCATCGACTCAATGGACAAAAGCTTGAGCAAACTCTGGGAGACTGTGAAGGACAGGGAAGCCTTCTGTACTGCAGTCCACGGGTCGCAAAGAGTCAGACATGACTGAACAAGAGAACAGATGTGGAGAGAGGACTGCTGTTGACCCTGAGGATACAAGAAAGAGAGCAGGAGTGTGAGGCCCCGAGTGGAATGTGCCTAAAGTATGGTTTGCCTAGGAAATGAGGCACCACTGTTGAGTGGCATGTGGAGTGGGGGGGTGGGGGGATGTCCCCACATGCCAGCTCCTGTCTCCACATACACCTAGAGGGACTCCCACCAGAGTAAGCATGACCCACTCTGTTGCCCAACTGCCTGCCAATCTCCACCACCACAGGCAATTCACACACACCCCAGTGTGGCTGCACAGCCCTGTGGGGCTGAGTAAGTCTGCCTCAGTCAGGCATTGCTTTCACTCCCTTTTGCATGGGTGTAGAACAGATGCCTGAAGGGGGTTTACATGCAGACCTGGGGTCAAAACCAAAGCTGAGACTCAGAGGCTGTGCAATTAAGTTAGAGGAATGAAATCTTCTCCAGGTAGCTGCACACGCCTCAGGCTAAATCCCTGCAATCGGTTTGCTAAACCCTGCGCCTGTGGGATATCTGAATAGACGAGTGTCCCACAGCTGACACAAGTCTAGCTTTAGCAGCAGTGGACTTTGAGGGAAAGTAGTACATGCAAAAGTTGGGCCAGGTCAGAGTCTGGGATGCAGCAAAAGCAGATCTAAGATGGAAGTTTATAGCAATACATTCTCACCTCAAGAAATAAGTAAAATCTCAAGTAAACCACCTTAACTTACACCTAAAGCAACTAGAGAAAGAACAAATAAAACTCAAAGTAAGTATAAGGAAAGAAATCATAATGATCAGAGCAGAAATAAATAAAATAAGGACAAAATAATAGAAAAGATCAATGAAACAAAAAGGTTTTTCTTTGAGAAGATAAACAAAATCAATAAACCTTTAGCCAGACTCATCAAGAAAAAAAGTGAGAGGACTCATATTTATAAAATTAAAAAATGAAAAAAAGAGAAGCTACAACTGACACTGCAGAAATATCAAGAATCATGAGCGACTACTACAAACAACCATATGCCCCAAATATGGACAAATTGTCAGAAAGATAAAACCTTCCAAGACTGAATCAGGAAGATATAGAAAATATGACCAGACTGATCACAAGTACTGATTGAAGCTGTGATTAAAAATATTCCAAAGGCCAGGGCCAGATGGCTTCACAGAGGAATTCTATCAAACACTTAGAGAAGAGGTAACATGTATCCTTCTCAAACTCTTCCAAAACACTGCAGACATAAGAAAACTCCTAAGCTCATTCTATGAGGCCACCATTACCTGAATACCAAAACCAAACAAAGGTATCACAAAAAAAGAAAATTACAGGTCAGTATCACTGATGAACATACATACACAAATCCTCAACAAAATACTAGCAAACAGAGTCCAACAGCACATTAAAAGGATCAGATGCCAGGATCAAGCAGGATTTACTGCAACCTAGCCAACAAAGGTCCACCTAGTCAAGGCTATGGTTTTTCCAGTGGTCATGTATGGATGTGAGAGTTGGACTGTGAAGAAAGCTGAGCGCCGAAGAATTGATGCTTTTGAACTGTGGTGTTGGAGAAGACTCTTGAGAGTCCCTTGGAATGCAAGGAGGTCCAACCAGTCCATCCTAAAGGAGAGCAGTCCTGGGTGTTCATTGGAAGGACTGATGACAAAGCTCAAACTCCAATATTTTGGCCACCTCATGAGAAGAGTTGACTCACTGGAAAAGACTCTGATGCTGGGAGGGATTGGGGACAGGAGGAGAAGGGGACGACAGAGGACGATATGGCTGGATGGCATCACTGACTCAATGGACATGAGTTTGAGTGAACTCTGGGAGTTGGTGATGGACTGGGAAGCCTGGCATGCTGCAATTCATGGGGTCGAAAGGAGTCGGACATGACTGAGAGACTGAAATGAACTGAACTGAGACAGCATATTAAAAAGCAGAGAAATTACTTTGCCAGCAAAGGTCCGTCTAGTCAAGGCTATGGCTTTTCCAGTAGTTGTGTACGGATGTGAGAGTGGGACTATAAAGAAAGCTGAGGGGGGGCGGTCCTAAGATGGCAGAGGAATAGGACGGGGAGATCACTTTCTCCCCCACAAATTCATCAAAAGAACATTTAAATGCTGAGTAAATTCCACAAAACTTTTGAATGCCCGCAGAGGACATCAAGCACTCAGAAAAGCAGCCCATTGTCTTCGAAAGGAGGTAGGAAAAAATATAAAAGACAAAAAAAGAGACAAAAGAGGTAGGGACGGAGCTCCGTCCCAGGAAGGGAGTCTTAAAAAGAGAGAAGTTTCCAAACACCAGGAAACATTCTCACTGCAGAGTCTGTGGCGAGCCTTGGAAGCACAAAGGGCAACATAACAGGGAGGAAAAATAAATAAATAATTAAAACCCACAGATTAAGAGCCCAACGGTAACTCCCCCAGCGGAGAAGCAGCACAGATGCCTGTATCCGCCACTAGCAAGCGGGGGCTGGGCAGGGAGGCACAGGCTGCATTGCTTAAAGTAAGGATCTAGCCTGAATTGCCCGAGGGAAATCTGAGTGAACTAACTTGGACTAGCAAACCAGACTGTGGGATAGCTACCGTGTGAAAAGCCCTAAGACACTGCCAGGCCCACGCACAGAACAAACGACTGAACAGAACTAGCCACCTGCAGACCATCCCCCTCCGGTGACAGGCAGCCAGAGCCAGAAGGGGGCAATCACAGCTCCAGAGAGACATTATCTACCAAACTGCAAGCAGACTTCTTTGCTAACTAAGACTTCTTGGGGTTCTGGACAGTCAACATCTGCCTGAGAAGGTGTGCCGGTTTTATACCCAGAAAACCAAGCAGCAGGGATGGGGTAGGCGATAAGTCACAGCGACTGAGCTCGCCAAACACCTCATCACCTGAGCTGCTCAGACCTGGGGAGGGCACAAAATGCAGGCCCAACCGAGTCTGCACCTTTGAGGACGACCCAAGTGCCTGAAGCTGAGCGGCTTAGACCTGGGAGGTGCGTGCAGCCCAGGGCCAGCCTTGGATGATTCCCAGTAGAGCAACCTAGAGCCTGAGCAGTGTGGGCAGGGAGGGTACATGCGCCATGAGCAGGGGCAGGCCCAGTGTGGCTGAGGCAGTGTTATTTGTTTGCAGCGTCCCTCCCTCCCTACAGCACGACTAAACAACTGAGCCTAAAAAAATTGTCCACCACCACCCCCTTTGTGTCAGGGCAGAAATCAGACACTAAAGAGACCAGCAAACAGAAGAAGCTAAAACAGAGAGAACCGCCTTGGAAGTGACAGGTACAATAGATTAAAACCCTGTCATTAGTACCAACTACATAGGAAGGGCCCTGTAGGTCTTGAGAAATATAAGCCAGACCAAGGAACTATCTGAAAATGAAGTGACCCCACAATACCCACAAGAACACCAGAGAAAGTCCTAGATATATTTTTACTATCATTTTTTATTTTTTAATTTTTAAGTCCTCTATTACTCCTTTAATTTTTACTTTTATAACCTACAATTACTTTGTAAAAAAAAAAAA
>SJYQ01000392.1:609704-631768 GCA_006410935.1 Redunca redunca | reverse complement strand
AAAAAAAAAAAAAAAAAACAGGGAAGGAAGACCTAAATAGACATTTCTCCAAAGAAGACATACAGGTAGCCAACAAAGACAAGAAAAGATGCTCAATATCACTAAGTACTAGAGAAATGCAAATTAAAACTACCATGAGGTATCATGTCACACTAGTCAGAATAGCCATCATCAAAAAATGTACCCTGGATAGGGTGTGGAGAAAAGAGAACCCTCTTGCACTGTTGGTGGGAATGCGAACTGATACAGCCACTATGGAGAACAAGATGGAGGTTCCTTAAAAAACTAAAAATAGAACTACCATATGAGCCAGCAGTCCCACTACTGGGCATATACCCAGAGAAAACCATGATTCAAAAAGATATACGTACCCCAATGTTCACTGCAGCACTATTTACAACAGCCAGGACATGGAAGCAACCTAAATGTCCATCAACAGAAAAATGGACAAAGATGTGGTACATATATACAGTGGAATATTAGTCATAAAAAGGAACAGAATTGTGTAATCTGCATAGATGTGGATGGACCCAGAGACTGTCATACAGACTAAAATAAATCAAAGAGAAAAACAAATATCATATCTCAATGAAGAATCAAGAAAAATGGTAAAGGAGGTCTTACTTGCAAAGCAGAAACAGAGACACATACAAAGAGAACAAATGTATGGATACCAACAGGGAACAGGGGTGGGGTGGGATGAATTGGGAGAGTGGCACTGACATATATTCACTACTATGTATAAATTAGATTACTGAGAGCCTACTGCATGGAACAGGGAGCCTAACTTGGTGCTCCGTGGGGACCTATATGGGAAAGAAATACAAACAAGAAAGGATATGTGTATATGTATGGCTGATTTACTTTACTATAGAGCAGAAACTGATACAGCAGTGTAAAGCACCTAGCAATAAAAATGATTAATTTTTTTTTATCTAAGAAAACAAGCTACCAAGAAGACCCAGAGTAGAGGTTGAACAGACTCATAAAGGAGTTCTGCCTAACTTTTAAAAATGCACTGCACAGGTAGTCTTCTGTTAGTGTGTTCTCTCTTAGGTGTTAACAAGATCTTTCAAACATTATGAAATCTATTCAAGTATACCCTCAAAGCTGAAAGTACAAGTTGTCAATTGCAATGGAAAGACTAAGACTAAAAGTGTGTGTAGGTGAGCAGACAAATCCAAAGACTTCTACATCAAATAATTTTCTTAACTAGGTACACATTGGATATATTGATACATTCTTACTATCTTTAAAAACACTGTATTTAACTGTATGCGAGATGTGCCTCTGTCTGTATGTGTTAGTTGTTTAGTCCGACTCTTTGCGACCCCATGGTCTGTCCATGGAACTTTCTAGGCAACAATGCTGGAGTGGGTTGCCATTTTCTTCTCCAGGGGATCCTCCCAACCCAGGGATTGAACCAGGATCTCCTGAATTGCAGGCAGATTCTTTACTGTCTGAGCTACCAGGGAAACCCTATTTAACAGTATAGTCAAAGTCACTCAGTCATGTCCGTCTCTTTTCAACCCCATAGACTATACAGTCCATGTAATTCTCCAGGACAGAATACTGGAGAGGGTAGCCTGTCCCTTCTCCAGTGGATCTTCCCAACCCAGGAATCAAACCGGCGTCTCCTGAACTGCAGGCGGATTCTTTACCTACTGAGCTATCAGGGAGGCCCTATTTAACTGTAAAAGGGTTACATAAATTTTTAAACCATTATTATCTTTATGTTGCCAATGGAAAATTTCTTAGCAGATTTTCCTGAGATAATAAAGAGCATTTTCACTGAATATTATGTAATGTATGTAAATAATGATGCCATAAGCATTTAAACTGGGAACTGTAAAGGACTGCTACAAGCTCATGAGCAGTATAAGATTAAGGACCAAATGTTTTAAAAGTTTCTAAGCCTAGCAATAAACAGGTAAATATCTAGCAGCCATATCTGCAAAAGCCCAATACAAAATGTATGAAATGGTTGTTAAGAATCAAAACTCTCAATATTTATTATGTTAAAGATCAAAAAAGTTATACTATTAAAGAAGTATTTTACAAAGTTTATTTTCTTTCCCTTTCAAATGAGAGAGATTCAACATCCAGCAGATCTTCTTAGTCTCCAAGAAACTGGGTACAGTGAGGTCATAATACCACTTTCAGTGAAAATCCTTAAATGTACCTTCAGAAACAGCAGAAGGCTTCCCTTTCTCCTCTCCTTTTCCTTACCCCTCTACTGAATAGTTTAGCTAAACTTAACTAAGTAAAAAATCAGTACATTTGGCAGGATGTTAGTTTACTAAATGATTTAGGTGCCTTCGGATGGACCTGGAAAAGAAATTTAAGCATAGAGAACATGGAGGGTAGGGGTGATGCCAAATGATTCAAATGATCAAGTGAACATATTACTTTCTTTTAACACTAATGGCACCTTCGCAGATGGACACAGGAGCCTGGCGGGCCATGGTCCACAGAGTCACAAAGAGTCGGACACGACTGAAGTGACTAAGCAGACACAAAAATTCCAGGTGACAAGTCAGAAGATGCTCAGTGGATTAAGTCCACTTGGGAAATTAAGCCAAACCAAGGCATTTTAAGCCAAATTAAGGCATTTTGTAAGGAGCTTCCCTGGTGGCTCAGACAGTAAAAAATCTGCCCGCAATGCAGAAGACCCAGGTTTGATCCCTGGGTCAGGAAGATCCATGGAGAAGGGAATAGCAACCCAGTATTTCCTGGATTGCTACATATATACTAAAGTACTCTTGCCTGAAGAATTCCATGGATAGAGGAACCTGGCCAAGCCACTACAGAAGCAACTGCCTTGACTTCAGAATCCACATTTGCAAAAATCATCTACAAGAGAAATCTATGGTCCTTTGCCAATTCAACCTAATGATCAATCCATTCTTTAGCTACTTAGAAATCTCACAAGCTAGATTTTCAAAATGAGGACAATTAGTTATTCTAGCCATATCCTAAGAGATCTTTCAATTAATTTACACTATTTTCCAAGTACTAATTCACACTGACTCAGGTATACAAAACAGATATTAGCAAATAGCAAGTCCATACTAGGACTATTTCAGGAACAAGAGTGGGGTAGGTGCTATATCACTGCTTAAGAAACATTTGAGGAAGTGAAGGTCTAAAGCACCATCTCCCTAAGTCATGAGAACTGTGGTGGCACATGACATGATTTTTAAGGGTACGTGGAAAGAAACTTTGCACAGGTGTCCTCCTGAGGTCATCCAGAAGACTCATGCTACTTTCTCACCATGAGTGTCAGCAACCCCACACAGAAAAGCGGCTGTGACCCAGCAGTACAAGCAGATGTCTGCACTCTGCTAAAGCACCTGAAACATCCTGAATATCATATTCTTCCGCAATCCAAAGATACACAGGAAGTCCAATATCCAGCAAGAGAATGGCTGGGCTTGTCTCCGCTGCAACCCAATTCCCCTTCAAGGAAAGGCCCCAGGACACAGAGAAAAAGGAGTCATTTTAATTTCATAGAGCTTCTCAGATTTCCTTTTTCTGAGGTGAAGCATGAGCCTAGAGGGAACAGTAGGTGATCTAATATGAGTTATTACAAACACACATACACACAATGATTACTGATTTCATGTACTTCGTTGGTCCAAGTTTATTTGGCCGTAGGCAGGTTATTCCACTGTACTTCTATGGAAATTTCTATTGTCTCACACCTACAGACTAGTCAGACTATCTCCTGAAACGGTATCCTAAGGTCAATGAAAATGCATGAGTGTTAAAAAAGACGTTTCCATGAGGGAAACTCCCACTGATATTTCAGAAAGTAAACCACTTATTAAGAAGCCAGGAGGAAAAACCAAGAGGTCTATCTGGCTGTTTCTTAAGAACATTTAACCAGTAAAACTACAGTAAGAGTGAGAAATCTTTTTTTCTGTATGGCAAACAAATTTCACCCTCATAGAGACAAAAAGAAACAAACACTTTGGGAAAAGAACAATACTGATTTTGTAGTATGTCCATTCTACTATAACATGTCATTTTTATCAAAAACTATGTTTAAAACTGGAGGCCACAATGTATCATGCTATGTCTAAAGTATTGTTTCTGCATCGATTTCAATAATAAATAATTCTTTAATAGGTACATTAAACTAAGACACCTACACATTACTAAGGAATCAAGCTATTCTAAATGGAATTACATTTAAATTTTATTCCCGAGATGAAGTTTTTCTGAGACACCTTATTTCTGAATAGAGAAATTTAGTATTATAAGATTATCAATTTTTCCCTGTAATTCACATATTAATTCAATCAGTTTCCCAACAAAATAACAGTGAGTTTTCCTTTTAAAACTGAGGAAATATTAAAATGTATCAATACAGAGACTATTCAGAGAAATTCTGAAATGACTACTACTGAAGATTATCCCTCTCCAACATTAAAACATTTTATAATTAACAGTATTCAAAACTAGTAAGAATAGTTCAGAAATAATGACAGTTAATATTTACTTAGTATTTCTTAAGCATATTACTGTCTTTAGCAATTTATCATCATAAACTATTCTGTGAGGTAAATACTATTAATATGATTTCATTTTACAGAAAAGGAAACTAAGGCATAAAGAGATTAAATAACTTCCCCAAGGGTACACAAATAATAAGCAAAATTATATATAGTGTTAAGGTGGTATTGTTTAGTTTCAACATCATGTCCAACTCTCTTACGACCCCATGGACTGCAGCCCACGAGACTCCTCTGTCCATGGGATTTCCCATGCAAGAATACTGGAGTGGGTTGCCATTGCCTTCTCCAGGGGATGTTCTGACTCAGGGATCGAACCCAAGTCCCTTGCATTGGTAGGCGATTCTTTCCCACTGAGCTACCAGAGAATCCAATAAGCAAAAGAGCCAGGTTTTGAACTCAGACAATCTAGTTCTACAGCCTGCCTTCCTAAACACCATCAGCTTATAAAAAGCTGCTAAATAGAATATCATAATTTAAGATTCATGAATTGCAACTGAATAAGCAATAAACAAATATGTGACAATTCAAAAGAAAATGTGAAGTAGGAAAAACAATATTTGCAACATGTAACACACAAAGGGCGAATTTCATTAATCTACAAAGACCTCATACACATTAAGAAGAAAAATGACGACTCAAAAAAGGCAAAGAATTTTATGGAGTGTGAATTATACCTCAATTTTAAAAAATGGGCAAAGGATATGAAAAAGCAATTCACAGATATGAAAAAGCAATTCACAGAAACATAAACACGAAGAGTAAATGAAAATACCGTAATATGATCACCTTTGCTCATATTTTATGATGTAAAAATGGGCAAAAATTAAGCAGTTTGATAATATCTAGATTACGATCTCTATTATTTCATACCAAAAGGGACTAGGACTTCTTTCAGACTCCAGGTCTGGGGCAGAAAATTGCCCAATGAGCCTGGAATAGTTGGACTACCAGAAAGGAAAGAAGCTACCAATAACTGCTGGTGAAGATAGGATCAATTTGAAGGGGCTCCTAATGACCAAAAATGGGAATTTTTTTGAGAATTATAAAGAATAAAAAGAGCAATGGGTTGAAACACTTCAAAACTATTTAAAAGTCATGATAAAACTTAAGAACAAAACTAAAAAAAAAAATAATCATCATCACCTTTGCAGGTTAACAGGGTACTAATTCACAGAAAGAAGAGAATGTCAACAACTTTCTTAAGATGAAGAGTCATCTCTCTGTTCAGGAGAAAAGGTATAGAGAAATAACACCCTTCAGGACTAGCATGTTTTTGGTTTTGTTCTGGCTTTTTTTTCCCCCATAATAAACCTCTATCAGTATTATCTATAAATTTTTAAAACCAAATTTAACTTGTCTATCTTAATCATTATCATTATAGCAAAACAGTGCATTAGTGCTTTTTAATCCCATTAATTGTTCTCTTTCTCATTATTATGACAAAGTAGAAAAATCCTATAATAAAGCAGTTACAGTATATGCCAGATTCTTTTTTTCCCCCCCTAAAAATAAGGTTCCAGCTTTCAATGACTATTTCCTACCAAAAATCACAGCATTCCCATTAGGAGAAGAAAATGCTTACCCGTATTTTCCAAAGAGTGAAACTGTTGTCCCTCCCACAGGCACTGCTTTTCCTGGTCCATACACATCCCATATTGTCAGGGCCACTTGGGCATTCCTGGGCAGGTCAGGGTATTTCACAGGCAGTTTTAGCCATTCATTCCAGCTACGAAAATAAGGTAAACAAAAACATAAAGCTAAGGACAGAAAATCAACATAGACATATGTGTATAACTTTCTTCTAAATTAATAAACCATACAAGAAATCTGATTCAGAGAAAATGTACCAAAGATTAGTTAATAGTACACAAATTAACAAGGCACTTACCTTAATTTTGCTCTAGGCAAGTTCAACTTTAAATACAGAAAAATCTGTATTTTACTTCACTTCACTTTATTCGACTTTGCAGATTCTGTATATTTTACAAGTTGAAGTTTATGACAACCCTGCTTCTAGCAAGTCATGGGTACCATTTTTCCAACAACAACATTTGCTCATTTTGTGTTTGTGTGTCATATTTTGGTTAATTTTTGCAATATTTAAAACTTTTTCATTATTAATGTTTTTATGGTGATCTGTTGTGATCTTTGATGTTACTACTATGACTCACCAAAGGCTCAGATCACAGGAAGTTTTTAGCAATAAAGTCATTTTTAATTAAGGCACATATATTGTGTTTTTAGACACAATGTTATTGCATACCAAAGAGACTAACAGGATAGTATAAAGGTAATTTTTATATGCACTGAAAAAACAAAAATTTTACTACAATATTTGTTTTATGGTGGTGATCTAAACTCAAACCTGCAGTATCTTCAAGGTATGCCTACAGAATACATGAAAAAAAATTTTGAAAGACAAAATTCATGAAAAATGCTGCTAATAAGTCCTTTAATCAAGAAACTCAGACATCAGAAATTTGCTATATAGCACTGAGTACTATAATCAATATCTCATAACAAACTATAATGGAGAAGAATACAAAATAATACAGATATATACATATCTGTATGTATGATAGAATCACTTTGCTGAATATCAATCATACTTCAATTTAAAAAAAAAAGCAGTAACAGACAATATGACTAAGATACAAGGCTATAATAACAGTTCCCTGGTGACTCAGTGGTAAAGAATCCACCCCTAAGCAGGAGACATGGGTTTGATCCCTGGGTCAGGCAGATCTCCTGGAGAAGGAAACAGTAATCCACTCCAATATTCTTGCCTGGGGAATCCCACACACAGAGGAGGCTGCCAGCTATAGTCCACGGGGTTGCAAAGAATTGGACATAACTTAGTGACAACAACAACAACAACAAATAAAAACCTGGGAAAACACTTAAACCTGTTAAAACCAAACTTGTTTTCAACCAAACTATGATTTTTTTTAATGTAAGTATCCTCCAGAACAGCTTTTTATCAAGAAAAGAAAGAAATTAGAATTATTCATGTTATACTCAAAACATGCTATATACAGTCCTATAATATATAGCAGTATCTGAATAAAGAAGAAGAAACCACCAAAAATTCAAAGAGGTCAAAGGAGACCATCCAGTAACTTTGTAACATGAAGAAGTTACTAGACTGCTCTGGACAAACACATGACAATTTTTTAGGTGAGATTTTTCTTTCACTCAAGTTATTTATTAATATCAATATTTATTGTTTTTTAATGCTTTCAAAGCATATTTGCACATATGCTTTCACTAAGGAATGCTTGCTTTTACTAACACTAATGTCAGTACCACTCTCCCATTTTTTTTTCATTCTCTATTTGCCTCTGCAAATTTTCTCCTGCATTCAAACTTAATGCTTGATTTATCTGATCATTTCCACTACCTTAAACAACAGATGGCTTTTAAAATCCCCAAAGAAAACCATGTAAACACACAAAGTTATATCCAGCAGACACACAGAAATGATTCTCCTGTTTACTCAAAATTATTCTGCTCACTCAAAATTATTCTCAAAGGGCATATCGGAATTTAGGTCAGATAAACCCACACAGAGTCGGACACGACTGAAGCAACTTAGCAAACCCACATCAGTAAGAATCTAAACAGAATTTTAATAAATTTAAAGAACAAACCATTTCCATCCACTCTATTATGGGAAAATTAGAGATGGCTATTAATTTAAAGGAAATGCTAAACAACCTGAAATCTTTTTCTTCTACAAAGTTCTTAAAAAGATAAAATATATGCTTTAAAAAGCCTTTTTTCACTACAGATAAGCTTAGAAAACCAAATGAATTTATTTATTTACTATTCACATGATGGGCCAGACTGAAAAGGTAAATTATAAGCAGTGTTACCTTATGCCAATGAAAAACCACAGAGATTAGTTAACACAGGCTAAGTTAAAAAGAAAAGTCAGTGACACTATCCAAAAATGAGCTGTGAAAATACTCACCTCTATATTCTATCCTTTGACTAGGACAATAGATAAAGTTGCTCAGTCAAGTCCGACTCTTTGCAACCCCACGGGCTTATATACAGTCCATGGAAATCTCCAGGCCAGAATACTGGAGTGGGTAGCCTTTCCCTTCTCCACGGGATCTTTCCTACCCAGGGATCGAACCCAGGTCTGCCACATGGCAAGCAGATTCGTTACCAGCTGAGCCACAAGGGAAGCCCAGGAAACACCTAAGAGCAAGTAATCATTTGCTTCAAACCTCATTTGCCTCAAACCTTGATCCATCCAACTCCAGGTCCTCACACCTCTTTAGATTAAAGCAAAAACAATTTAACCTGTTTTACATAATGGGCTTCCGCAGAAGATTTCTTTTGAAGAATGAATCTGCAGGTAAAAAATAGTTTGAAAACTGCTCAAGATACTCTAGAAATTATGGAAAGATGTGGTGAGACATTAAGGAGCTGTGTATTCAAAATTCTGTTCTCTCCCTTCCCAGGCATCATCTCTTTCTCCTGCCCCAGCTCTGGTTGTAGTAGTTTAGTTGCTAAGTCAGGTCCGACTCTTGAGACTCCATGGACTGTAGCCTGCCAGGCTCCTCTGTCCATGAATCTTCCAGGCAAGAATACTGGAGTGGGTTGCCATTTCCTTCTCCAGGGGATCTTCCCGACCCAGGGATCAAACTCAGGTCTTATACACTGCAGGCAGATCCTTTCTCATCTGCACCACCAGGGGGAAGCCCCAACTTTAATTAGGCCTAAATTCATCTGGCAACTTACAAATGTTTCCAGATTCAAAGCCCTATTCTGGATAATCTAATTTCCTACCATTAACCCCACTGCCATACAACACTGTACTAATTCTCTAGTCTGATTAATATATTACAAAATCCTAACTTTCTAATTTTAAAATTGTAGGTCTATGTATAAAACCATTTCAAATCTTCCACATGACAAAACAGAATATAAATTTTTTAAAAAGTTTCAACCACTGGCAATGCAAAATAATATTCATATATTTCATATATATGTAACGTAAACATTTGCAGCATTTCATGCCTAAAATTGATGATTTTACCCTAAGTGTAAAGGAAGTACAGGTTCCCTCACTATGGGCTCTTTTATTATAGGACAAGATAGAATAGAATACGATAGAAGAGACTCAATTTTGAATGAATTCTTCATTATTTGAACTCGTACAACTCACTATTAGAAACTCTGAAATCAGATTTAGACAACTTAGAATTTCATCCTACCCAAAAATACTTTCTCAACTATGGAAATGTAAAAATTAAGATAGCAAGAGATTCTTTCATAGTATAATTTATTTTCCCCACAGAATACATAATTCTTTCAAGTAACTGCTTATAGAAAACAATGGCTGTAAAGTTTGCCTTTATTTATTTTAAAAGTATAACTTTTGTACTGATGAATTGGTAAAAAATTCAACTGTTAAATACTAAAGAGCAGGATGCACAAAATCTGCAAGTGTTTCGCCTAAGCCCAAAGTGTATGTATATTTAAAAGAAAACAAAAGCCTCATTACCCAACATGAGGTATTTTCTCAATCTATTTTCTTCACAACTGTTTTAAACCTTTTAATAATAATAATAATTTAAAAAGCCATTCTAGGTATTTTAGAGTACTTTCTTAGCTTCGCAATTTAAAAAATATAAATTAAAAATCTCCAATCTCCATTTGAGAGAGCAGATATGAAACTTTTTAAATCCTTGAAAATACATAAACAATGCACAGAGGAGTTGGTAAATGGAAGGAAGAGAAGAAAGATGCTAACTTCCTTATAACCGGGAATTTGCTTTTGCTTTATTTGTATGATGGTACAGACCATCATACAATTTTCCTCAAAAAAGTGGAATTCACCATAAATGTTGACTTATAGACCTAGACCTAAATTTCTGGTTCTAAGTCTTTTGGGGGTCACAAGCCACCTCAAAAAGTCTAAAAATAGCTTTGAGCTTTCCCTGTAAAAACACGTAAGACACAAAACATTCTGCATAGAATTTTGAGGTCTTGTAGATTTCCTGATTCCAGTTTAAGAACCTCTGATACAATTTAGGAGTTTGGATGGATTGTTTTAGGTGCAATAGGTACTGTAGCTATGTTAGAGACATACAGAAATATTTAAGATGATACAATATTGGAATTTGCTTCAAAATAACAGTGAAATAAAAACAGTGGCCTTGAGGTAGTAATTAACGAAGCTAGGAGACAGGAGGATGGAAGTTCATTACATTATTCTCTACTTCTATGGGTTTGAAATTTTCTAGAATAACAAGTACAAGTGCATTCACATATTTGCACACGCGTGTGTGTGTGTGTGTGTGTGTGTGTGTGTGTGCAGCCACAAAAACTACTAAAAAAAAAAAAAAAAAAAAACCCACATCATTAAAATAGTTGGTTTCCATGCAGACAGATCATCAGAGCTTAGGTTTCTGAACTCTCTAGAAAACTTTTTCCAGTCTGCTGGGCCACACTTGGTTAAAAAAAAAGAAGTAGGGAGAGGGCTGCACCCTCAGCAGCACACCTTAAGAGTCCATGTGGCCATCTCCTGTTCTCCATGAATACTAAAGGTATAAATTCCTTCCTAGAGAGGCACACAACCTGCTTATCCTGTACCAAGCCTACCAAGGTACTGAATAATACTCATGGATCAAACATTAAAACTACACCATTCACTCTATTAAAAAAGAAGTGTCAAGAGACTTTATTAAGGACCGACAAGAAAAACAGGAACTTCATATTGACTATATTTACCTTGAATACCAACAATGGCCTGCTAATATACCATGATTAATAAACCAAGAACTTTTAAAAATAAAGCTATTTAAGATAAACATCTGATCCAGATGACAATACATCTCTCTCTCTCTAAAGATCTGAATTTCAAGTATCAGTTGAAATATCTGACTATCCAGTAGTATTTCTGTGTTCAATGGGAACAAATGTAGAGTTGTGTTTTTGGCTTGGGTCATTCTGTGAATCAGTCATATCAGTTCTTTTTATTCATATAAAAATATTTCAATGTACTCAATACAAACATAAACTCACTTCCACCTCAATTAGTTATAATACTGCTATAACTTTATCTGAGTAGGTTCCTACTTGATCTATAGTTATAGGTACTAACTAATTTTAATTCCTTTGTTATCCCTTTCAAATAATACTTTCAATATCTATAAAAAAAAAAAAACTGGAGAATAGTTAGGAACCCACCGTATGCAAGAAAACAACTTACTTCCATCTTGTACTAAACGCCTTGTAGGAAGTTCTTACTGGCAAAGCCAAAGGCTTCCCTTCTGCAAAAACTTGGCAAGTAACATAGAGGTCTGAACATGTTTCTTGATACAGTCCTGAAAACTTCAACATTGGGTCTTCTAGAACCGCTTTGTAACTCTTTTGTTCTCTCTTCCCTTCCAAACTTCCTCTGAAAGCATAAAATAACATTTAGACACATTTTTTAAAAACAAACCTAACATATACTAAGAAGACTTTATGGTTATGTTGTAGTAAACTTATGCTACCTCAACATTTTCCTATAGATGAAACTAAAGTCTAGAGGTCTTTTAAAATCCTAGCAACCAACGATCATTCCTATTTTCATTAGCATACTTCTCTATTTCAGGCTTCTTAATTTTAAACCCTGTCATTAACTGCTGGATCTATCTTTGAGATGTCACCAACTCTCCAAGCATTAATTTTTTTAGTTTCAAGTTGACCACTTAGCCAAAGCCTTTGACTGTGTGGATCACAAGAAACTGTGGAAAATTCTGAAAGAGATAGGAATACCAGACCACCTGACCTGCCTCTTGAGAAATCTATATGCAGGTCAGGAAGCAAGAGTTAGAACTGGACATGGAACAACAGACTGGTTCCAAATAGGAAAAGGAGTACATCAAGGCTGTATATTGTCACCCTGGTTATTTAACTTATATGTAGAGTACATCAGGAGAAATGCTGGGCTGGAAGAAGCACAAGCTGGAATCAAGATTGCTGGGAGAAATATCAATAACCTCAGATATGCAGATGACACCACCCTTATGGCAGAAAGTGAAGAGGANTACTTTCAATTTATTTTTTCACTATGTAGATGTATTATCTAGTTCATTTTTTAAATTAAGAAATATGGTGTTTTAAGTCATAAAAATATGCATAAGATTATAAAAGAGATAGGAACATTGCTTGGAAATTAAGATTACATCATATACTGTGCCAGGCATTTTATAGAGACTTTCCTACTTACTTCCCACCATCTTACCATTTTATATATCATGAAGCAGAGACTCAGAGATAGAATTTATTATTGAGGATCACAAAATAAGTAATAGAGCAGACAATAAAAACCAGAACAGAGAATGCCAAAGCCAGTATTTTTCCGATTACAGAAAAATACATCAAAATGTCTCAGGAACACCTTGGAGGCAGGGGTTCATAACCCAGAGAGATGCCTGAAATGAGCCTGAACAATACACAGGAGATGAACTACAGGTAGGATGTCATCCCAGAATTAAAGTACACCATATAAAGGCAAAAAGGTAAGACTGTGTGTATGGGGAACTACAAGTTGGTACAGCTAAAGCATAAAGTTCATGTGGAGAAGAAGCTAGAGATGAGAATCAAGGGGAGGCAGACAATGAAGCTAAAAAGTAGCCACCACATTCAGTTCAGTGCCTGTAACAAAATGAACATTCAAAAATCTGTTAATTGAACAATTTGAAGTGAGAGTACTATGATCACATTTGTGTTTATGATACTTTGGCAGGAGTGTAAGAATGTAATGGAGAGATGTGATTGAAAGCAAGGTCAGTTGGAGGACTTTCTATCAAAATTAAAAGGAAAAGGATAGATTAAGACTAGGGCAGTGGGCTTTCCAGGGGACATGGATTAAAGATACTGAGAAAGTAGATTCAAGGCAACTAGTGAACGATGAAACAGAGGTGAGAGACGGGTGTCTGTATGACTCCTTAAGATTCATTTTCTGTCTTAACCAATTCAGTGAATAATGCTAACAGTCACCAAAATATAGTGACAGAAGATTAACATAAAAAGGGCAGGCTAATGATGTGCTCCGTTTCAGACAAGTTACTTCTGAAGCGAAAATTATTAAAATGATAGAAACAGATGAAAAGACCTGGGGAAAACAGAATTTTAAAATTTACTATTCTTTGATTTTATGACCCTAAATTGATACATCCTCCCCTCCCCAAAATCAGTCTCAGAAAATAAAAGGTGGTTAGGACGAAATTTTCCTCAAAATACTCAATGCATCTGTTAATAAGGGACCAGTTTTCCTTAAATTTTTTCATTTTTCCTTTTAATGTCTAAAAGTTTCAAACAAAAAATGCATTCATATACCCAAGAAACACTGAGAGGAATGGGACTGAAGGAAAGTCCTTTACCAGATGATGGCAACACAGGTCCTATATAAGCATCTATCTGTAAAAACTACTTTAAATAGGTGTGTCAAGCATTACAAAGGCTTAGTTTGGTTGTTGATATATTATTCTTACTGCTACCACAAAATCAAAAGTAAAAGATTTATCAGAGTCTGAAGTAAGTAACTTTCAGAAACAATCATTCAAGGGAGCATCTAACGACTGAGAAAATGTAAGTGTGCAGCCTTTGCCCAAGGTACATTTGTTGAATACTGACTAAAATATGGTGAATGATGTTAGATTAATAACGTGATAATTTATTATCGTTTACACATGTGAAAATGTATCTAAGAGACTGCTAATGGACATAATTTTCAACTTGGTCCTAGCTGTTTCCCATCTCGGTTCCATTAGTGTCGTCTCAAGACGTCATGTCCTGGACTTCAACTGTGATGCCTAAAGACTTTCCTGCAAAGATCTCTTCTCATATATTCTGGTCCCTTTACAACCGGACCTTCCTCACCTTTGACTGACTTCCAGCTTCAGTAGCTGAACAATAATAACTGACTGTTCCTCAGATTCAATCTAAGCCTCTCTCACCTCTCATGTTTTTAGCACTATATCCAATTCAATTCTCAGCTACTTTATCTGCCTCTCCGTAATTTCTTCAGTCGCCATTCCACCTTCCAGTCCCGTTTTAAAGTAATATTTTCCAGTTATAACGGCAGGACAACGATTTAACCAAGACTTGATTTCTCTGTAATATGAGACAGTAATAATCCCACAAAGGGTGCTGTGAATAGCAAAACGCTTTCTAGAAAACAAACCCTGCGGAATTTACGGACTTACTCCTACCGCTGTCTTTCGCACAAGATCGCGCCCTCGGCCTTCCCACATGGCCCCTCTCCGACCTCCAGTCCACCTCCGCTGCCCCGGCTGCAACCCTCCCGGCCGTGGCCAGGCCGACCCTCAAGCTAAGAACCATCTTCTCTCCCCAACCCGCAGGCCCTTGCCGCCCCGCCTCAGCCTCAATCCCCGTCCCCGTCCCCGGACTCGCCTCTCACATTTTAAGCTGCACGTTAATGTCCAGGTCACAGCTGTAGACATAGTGAAACTTCTCCGCTTCCCCCATGGGACCACCAAGTAACAAGTACACCTAAGGCAGAGAGCAGGGTGCTGAGAAGAGGTTGGGGCTGAACTCGCAGAACAGCACCACACAGGCGCTTCCGCTTCCGCCTCTCGGACCTGTCGCCGCCAATCCCTGACCGGAGCGCGACCGCTTGCGGCGGAACGTCCCGCCCCGCCCAAGCGTTCTCCTGCGCATGTGCAAAGGGACTCGCCATCTTGCTTGAGTGCAGACGATTCCGGAAACGCAGTGTACTTGGTTACATTCCAGACTTCCTGTATTCCCTCGGTTTCGTTTTCGTTTTTTTGTTTTAAGAAAGTAAGAAACTGTGTTTTGATTCCGATCTATTCTGAAGTCAGACCAAAAGGAAATTCAATTCAAAAAGAAGTGTAACAACTTTCACTGCCTGGAGGTCAACCAAGGAATAAGCACAAGGATTAGAGATTTACCAAGTGTAAATTTCAGTCCGTTCCAAAACCTGTAGTTTAATCACGTATTTGCTCTCTCAAGCAAAGATTTCCTCTTTCCGTTCTAAAGAGTGGAGAAACGACTAAGCAAAGATCAAGGAAATCTGGCTTTCAGTTTTGGTCTTACAGATAATATACGCTACTCTGATTAGAATGCTTGTGCTCTTGTTTACCACTGGGTGTTCTTAGACACAATGTACGCTTGGAGACCTATGGAAGCTAGAAACATCCATTAACAAGTCTAGGACTCAGAATTCTGACCTCTAAACTCCAACAATGTTTATTTTTAGTATATAAAACTGATTTTTAGTATATAAAAGTGTAATGGAACTGTAATCACTTCCAACTAGAACCAAAGCTCTTGGCAACGGACTTCTCTGGTTGGTCAGATGGTAAAGAATCCGACTGCGATGCAGGAGACCCAGTTGGATCACTAGGTTGAGAAGATCCCCTGGAGAAGGAAATAGCAACCCACTCCAGTATTCTTACCTGGGAAATTCCATGGACAGAGGACCCTGGTAGGCTACAGTCCCTGGGGTCTGCAAGAGTCAGAAATGACTGAGTAAGCACTTGATGCCTAATGTATTGTTGAGTGTAATAATTGCTATTCATTATTGTTAGTGATGAGCTTCCCTGGTGGCTCAGACAGTAAAGCGTCTGCCTACAATAAGGGAGACCCGGGTTCCATCCCTGGGTTGGGAATATCTACTGGAGAAGGAAATGGCAACCCACTCCAGTATTCTTGCCCGGAGAATCCCAGGGACGGAGGAGCCTGGTAGGCTACAGTCTATGGGGTCGCAAAGAGTCGGACATGACTAAGCGAGTTCACTTAACTTCTTCATTGTTAGTGATATTGAATAAAAATCTCTACATGTTTATTTTTAGGTGTCATATTGTAAAAGAGACAATGCTAGAGTATGTATAAGTTATAATTTAGGGGAGAAGAAAAAGTTTTCAAGGAAAGATTGAAAGGCTTGTAGCCATTTAACTTGGAAAGCCAAAAAATGACTAATGTACAATGTTTTGTCAAAAGTATGTTTTAAAAAACATTTGTGGAAGCAACAGTAGGGAAAAACATAAATTTGTCTCTCATAATGTACAGTTCCAACAAAAAAGCGGACTTGACTTGTTCCTAAGTATTAACATTACTACCAATGGTTGGAACTGAAAGGAAACGTAATTTTAAGAAACAATGAAACGAAGTTTCTAATCGACAGAGCTCCCAACGGTAAAACAGTTACAAGTCCCCTGTCTATGGGATAATTCCAGTGGTGGATGTCAGGTCTAAAGTAAAATAGATTGCTCAAACTTGAACAAAATATTGACAATTTGTAAAGAACTAAATTTTCTGCTGACTTAAGTTGCTTTTTTACATTATTATTTAATGTATAAACCTGTGTAAACTTCATATATGCACAAATATATTTCTTATAAAATTTTAAAAACCAAGTTTACAAATTAGATATAAAAACTTCAAATTAACAACATTAATGCATGCATAGCCTTTTTGCTGAAACCGTATTGCCTACAGCATGAATATGGAGTTGACTACTCTTACAGAACTGGTTCTTTGAAATTCAAGACCTCTGTATTAAAAAGCAGAGACATTACTTTGCCAACAAAGGTACGTCTAGTCAAGGCTATGGTTCTTCCAGTAGTCACATATGGATGTGAGAGTTGGACTATAAAGAAAGCTGAGGGCCGAAGAATTGATGCTTTTGAACTGTGATGTCGAAGAAGACTCTTGAGAGTCCCTTGGGCTGCAAGGAGATCCAACTAGTCCATCCTAAAGGAAATCAGTCCTGAATAGTCACTGGAAGGACTGATGCTGAAGCTGAAACTCCAATCCTTTGGCCACCTGATGCAAAGAACTGACTCATTTGAAAAGCCCCTGATGCTGGGAAAGATTGAGGGCAGGAGGAGAAGGGAACAACAGAGGATGAGATGGTTGGATGGCATCACAGACTCAATGGACATGAGTTTGAGTAAACTCTGGGAGTTGGTGATGAACAAGGAGGGCTGATATGCTGCAGTCCAGAGAGTCACAAAGAGTCGGACACTACTGAGTGACTGAACTGAACTGATACTGCCCTTATATAGCAATTCCATTTTCTTGCCTCCTTTTCTATTCAAATAACTGTAAACTCTATTAGTCTAAGTACCATGAGGGTATTTGGCCTTTATTTGACCCCAAAAGTACTTTTTTTTTTTTTTTGGTCCTAAGTCTATCTGTTCTTTTCTCATTAGCTCATAACAGTTAAAGTTCCAAAAAAAAAAAAACACAGTTAAAGTTCTAATACAGTTACAGACACACCACAGATAAAGGCACAAAAATGAAATATCAATACTTAGTTCTAAGATATTAATTCATAGGGTTCTGGATAGACTTATGTTAATGTTTTAAAGGTAATATTCAGGAAAAAATGTTTAAAAAAAACATTAAAAATGTATTATGTGGGAATCTTAGAAGACTGTACTGTAATTGTCAAATATGATAATGCAACAGGGAAAACTAATATCAAGTGACGAGGATAATGGTAGGTCACAGAAGCATTGGAAAAGTCACAGAAATCAAAACTGGCAATGTCTTTCCTGGACCAACCATAGATCAAGAAGATGTGGTTAGTAGATGTGAGTATCAGACTCCAGTTAGCAAGATCATGGGAAATGAAAACCTTCGGTATCTTTTTCTAAAAGGAAAGAAGTGATGTCTTCTTTCCCATGTAATCTTTTACAACTCATAAATATTAGACACTTGAAATTATAGAACATATTTCTTGCACTGCAAAAATTCTGTTTTACAGACTACTGTGTGTCTGTAGGAAAATAACTTTTTGCATAAATGTTTTCTTTATGTGGTATGCTACTTCATTGAATATTTGGTCTCAATATCCAATTTTAATTTAATTAACTCATCTTTGTAATTGCAGTTTTTATTTTGTTTCCTTTGCCATATTTTTTCAATTTCATCCAAACTTTAATGTTGGTTGAGAAATTTGTTTATAATAATCTGTTCCCTCAAGTTGCCCAGGACTTATGTAGTGATGATCAGGTTTATATGTAGTGATGATCAGGTTTATATTTGTCAGTTTCTGTCACCCAGTTCATTCTCTTCAGCTTGTAATTAAAAAATTTACTCATAGCTTAAAATATTCACCATCTATTATTAGCCTCCCATCAAGATAAAATAACTGTGACATTGTGATATTAAAATAATCTCAAAACAGCTTTTTCTCCAATTAAAAATTGCCTTTACAAGTTTTCTAGTAACTCTAGGGATTTTAGAACCTAATCACATGATAGAACAGACAACATCATCAGGAAACTTGAAAAATCCTACATCATAAGCCAAGACTTACAGCCATTTGTCAAGTGACAATGTTGAAAAAGGTGAACTTGAGACTGTCTCCTAGTAATCTTGGCATAGGAACCTACAAAGTTTGGGTGGTTCCATTGAAAAAATAATTTCTGTCAGCTACAAAATAGAACAGATCAAAAGAATGCATTTTCTGAAAATTAATAAAAGTATACTCTGTGTATGTGCTCCTCCTGTAATTAAAGAAGCTCCTTTAAGTGTCATGAGAAAAAAAATTCAGATAGTTGAATAATATTATTGTCAAAAATCGCAGTTGTATAAGAAGAATGGCGTCATATTTCCCCAAGAAAGCACGATCAGGCCCCTCCCAAGGAACATGCTTCTGGGTCAAACTCCTTGTGCCTCCTCAACCCCTTCATTCAATAAGAGGAGTGATCTCTAGTACTCAGACCTTGGAAAGAAGAGCTTTAAAATTGTGAGTACTATCTGCTCTTGTTTATAGATTTAAGATTTTTAGAGATTTTTAAAACTCTAAGCCCCATGGACTCTGGGCTTTTGTAACATGTTCTAGACCCCAAAAGAGTCTCCATTATTCTCCCCTACCCTTGCCAGAAAAACAAACAAACAAACAAACAAAAAAGATTAGATTTATGTATTGCAGGCCTGAGATTGCTACCTCTGAGAAGCCTCCTCTGACCCCACCTTCGCTCCCAACGCTAGAGTAAGTCATCTCACTCAAAAGTCCATTCCTCCTGTATTCTTCTTCCATAGTATTTTCAGTAGTCTCTATAGTAATTATTTAGTTGATGGCTGTCTTTTCCATTAGACTACAAGCTCTCCAAGGGAAAGACTTCTGTCAATTTTATTTACCCCTATACTCTACTATAGTTCCTGACACAGAACAGATGTTGAATAAGAGAAGTAGGAAAGAATCTAGCACTTGAAAACTATTATCTGTCAGATAGCACATTACATCAGTATAATAGTGAAGTAGGTGCTGTTATTTCAGCAAAATAGTGGAATAGGTGCTGTTATCCTATTTTACAGAAAAGTAACTGTAATGTAAGTTAGGTAATTTATATACAATTAATAGCTAATAAATGGCAGAACCAGGTGTGTTCGACTTCAAAACACATGATACTTTTACCAAACTGTGAAGGAATATTCCAGAATAATTCCTAAATTTAATTTTTGTAACAGGAAAAAAATTATTAATGACAGTCTTTTTAGCATCTTTGGTGTTATTTAGCACTGCCATTGATTCCCTCCAGCTCTCTATAGATTATACTCTCAGGTAAACATCTTGACTCACTACAGATCAATTCCATGGAGGGAGGAAATTCCGGCCCACTCAGCATCTTTCCAGGTCATCCATTAATTTAACAAATTTTTGCTTAGTGCTAAAAATGTGCCAAGAACTGCAGGAAGCATTCTATTAGTCACTGGCCTCTCCAATCTGACCAGAGAACAGTGTTCCTTATCTGCATGTGGTGTCACCCCTGACATCGTCCTTCAGTGTGTTTCCTGTCATTGTGCAACATGTCTTCTAATATCATAGGACACAAAGAGCTTTATTTCATTTGTTCTATAAGAAACTGTGGGATGATAATGCCTTCAGGCATCTTCAAGAACCCATTGTTTTCAGAAAACCCATTACTATGAGTGCAACCTTGCGGGGAGCGCTCCGCAGAAAGAGAGAGAGGCAGTGGAACTTCCCTCAGCAGAGAGCTGAGGGGTCCCAAGGAGAGTCTGCTGTCCGCCAACCCAGCCCCCTCAGCGAGCGAGAGACAATCAGATGCGACAGGGGTTCCGTCTAGTGCGGTTCCGCTTTATTGTTACAAACTCCCTGCTTATAAAGGCAAGCGGGGAGGGGTTTGCAAGGGACTTTCCATAGTTACACCAATCACGTTAAAGGTCAAATCGTCATGTGCCATCATTATAATGGGAGTCTATGGTGATCACGCGCTGTTTACGTGCACAGAAATCAAGAAAACCAATCAGAAGTTTTGACAGACAACATAGACTACGCCCCCATCTCTTCCGCCAGGCGCCATCTTAGTTTCCGTCCGCAATGCTAGCCTTTTTCTTTTTCAAGGTTTCCCATGTAGGGCCCAACATCTCCCCCTTTTTTATTTTATTTAAGCCCCCGAGACATTTGTATTGATGCTCTGTAGAGCAAGGCGTAAAGCTGTAGGTGGCCAGCCTCCAGCCTCGCCAGCCCCTCTCGCGGCTGTGCCTGTCTTAGGTTGCCCTCCTCTGAGGGTCTTACCCGTCATTGGCTATCCAGCCACCTCTTGGGGGCTAGGCGGAATCTCTCTAGATGATGGGCATCTAGAACTCTTTATTTATGTCTCGGTTAATCTCTTGAAGGGCTAAATAAATCCAGGGGTTTTTGTGGGTGCCCAACGTGGGGCTCCTTTTCCACGACCTGGGCAAGCATAACTATCTTTTGTTGTAAGCGTCTATTGCAGGCTGTGAGGTTTTTTACCTTTAACATTACAAGTAAAACAAAAACAATCAGATAGAAACCAGGTAAATGGACTTTGTATCTAGTCTCATAGATCCATTGCTCCCTTTTTCACTTGTTAATAGAGTCATTTACACTGGAAAAGCTGTCAGACAAAAGCTGGGGTATCTCACATTACAGTCTATGCGTGCCAAAACACCCAACATCCCGATCGTGGAGACCAAGCTGCTGTCGGAGTCCCGTCATGGCAGATCTCAGGTGTTTGAGCTGGTTTGAAATCCCTGAGCAGAGGCAGTGGATATGTTGTTTATAACCTCGATGGTCAGAGTTTGTAGAACTCCCAGCACAGACGCTGACAATGTTGTTCCCTCATGGTTGATGCGTCGCTAAACCCAGGATTCAAAGATTTTGAAAACTGTTGCACAGCCTGTGGCAATGACGAAGGTCAGCAAGGAGAGGATAAGTAATCCGATGATCACCAGGAGCAGTGTCCACCAGGGTCGCCACATCGATGATCTGAAAGGAAAGAAAAGATCGCCTCAGGAACTTTTTGTTCCTGGGCTCAGTATGTGAGTGTCTCTGTGTCAGATTTTAAGATTTGACCTCTCTCTTGTGGTGTAAATTTAAGATTCCTTGCTGGCACCCATATAGGGCTGGGGTCCCTCAATGGGGAATATGCATCCGAATCCTCTTCCCATTGTAGGAGTGGATCGGGCCCCTTCCACTGGCCAGTGATGGGGTCTTTCCATCTTACTTGTATTTCAGGTTTTATTTTTTGGTTAGACCAATGTTTTTGAAAACAT
>SJYQ01000392.1:592934-608684 GCA_006410935.1 Redunca redunca | reverse complement strand
AGGACAGATCAGAAGGAAGAAAAGTCAGAGTTTGCTACTTCCCTCAAAGAGGAGGGGGACCCACCTTGAAGTCCGGATTACCTTGGGCGATACTCCTCAAGGGGAGCTCCATGCTGCGACCAGCTTGGGGTCCCTCGTCGCTCCTTCTTTCAGAGCCGCACGGTGTCACTACCTCCGTCCATCCGCTTCTCGGGCCCCACGTTGGGCGCCAGTTTCTGCGGGGAGCGCTCCGCAGAAAGAGAGAGAGGCAGTGGAACTTCCCTCAGCAGAGAGCTGAGGGGTCCCAAGGAGAGGTGAGTCTGCTGTCCGCCAACCCAGCCCCCCGGCGAGCGAGAGACAATCAGACGCGACAGGGGTTCCGTCTAGTGCGGTTCCGCTTTATTGTTACAAACTCCCTGCTTATAAAGGCAAGCGGGGAGGGGTTTGCAAGGGACTTTCCATAGTTACACCAATCACGTTAAAGGTCAAATCGTCATGTGCCATCATCATAATGGGAGTCTATGGTGATCACGCGCTGTTTACGTGCACAGAAATCAAGAGAACCAATCAGAAGTTTTGACAGCATAGACTACGCCCCCATCTCTTCCGCCAGGCGCCATCTTAGTTTCCGTCCGCAATGCTAGCCTTTTTCTTTTTCAAGGTTTCCCATGTAGGGCCCAACACAACCTCAGCCCACATTATGTTTGATCTGTAATTCTTCTCTGTGTTCATTCTTTCCTTGTGATTTTATATGCTTTGAAGGGCAGAGAATGCTGCTGTTATTTTTGACACTTCTTATTGCTTTAATTTTATGCATTTGTGTTTGTGCATGAATATTTAATCCCAGAAATATTGTTGACCTGCGAATCAGACTTGCTTCTTTGAGACAAAAAGAAGAAAAGCAATCAGAGCCTGAGTCCATAGGCAGTCATTAGTGACACAAGTAACTCCTGAAGATACCTGGAGTCTTTGAAGTCACTTTGCCACCTACCCAGATTCTTTAAATGCACAGGGAAAGAATGGCAGAGACCTTAAAAAGACAAAAAGGGGGAAAGGAAAGAAAAGAATGAAAAAGAGGAAGGAAAAGGAGAATTGTTCACTTGAGGGTCTTATTGGGTTTGAGCTGTGCATTAACGTGAGAGTTATGAAAGCTAATAATCTTTTCAGGGAGGAATGCTTAGGCTACCAATGGGATTTGATGAGGGAATAGTCAGAGAAAGACTAAATGAGAGAATGTGAGAACTAAAAGACTTTCATCTTCTCAGAGAAATCTACTCTACCGACAGGACAAAGATGAAACATTATCCCTCCTTCTGTCTTAAAGACTGTCGGAGAAGGTTAGGAGAGGACTTGACCACTGGCCAATCCTCAAGCTGGACCTGGAGAATCAGAAGCTCTTCACCCCTCTACTGTCCTTGGGATGTATGCTCTGCCCATATTTCCCACAGTGGAAACTGTGTTTAAGGTTGGAGTATTGAAAGAGCAACCTGTTGTTGAGACCACATTGGATGTGTACATGACTGAACCCCATTGAGGCTTCTCTATAAACTCTTAAGATGCTGTTGAGTGGACCGGATCCACTCCTGGGTAAGTTTCCCTCATGTTAACAGCACCACCTACCAAGAGTTGCCTCTTTCTTTGGTCTCTCCTTGTCCTCTGCATATAGAGCCAGTTTAAGATTATACTCAGAAGCTCTCAAGTTTGCAAGTCAACAGGCAAAACACCACAGAAGTGATATTCTATACCAGGGTTCTTCACAGGTATTAAGAGGAAAGGGAGGCTTTCTACGTTTTAGTTGTTTTGTGAACTTATTTTCTGTTTGTCTCTCAATGTTTGTTTCAACATACTAACTCTAAATATCTTTTCTCTTATTCTGTATTCATATTTTACCTTTGTCTCCACCCAGTAGTGGTAGAATTGATTCTTGTTGCACATGGCATTTACAATCTATAAAATCACAGTGCACTGAATTAGTAAATATTGAAACACTGATAACACAGCACACAGGAGAGGGAAAAGAGTGGGGCAAAGAAATTCTTTATGATTAATTTTTTCTTGTCTTGCCATAAAATATGAATTTTATTTCACAGAAGGAAGAGGTGACTTTTTAGGGAGAAGATATAGCATAAGCAACAAGTAGGTGGGGAAACACAGGTTGCAGGAAGACTGCAGTTGGCTGGAACCTAGACAGAGTGTCCATCTTGGGAAGCAGTAGAAAATAACATACCAGAGGGAGGCTGAAGGAAGAATCTGAAAGACAAAGCAACCCTAGCTAGTCAAGAGACCTGATTTTTATTCCACCATGTGTGATTAGGCATTAGGGGTTTTGAACAGAGGAGTGACAAACTCATATTATATATTAAGTGTCAATCTCATATGTCATTCTCTCAGTCAAAAAATATTTACTGAGCATCGGCTATCCATCCAGGGCTAGCACTAGAGATACAGTAGCTATAGGTAGGTATTGCTTCTGCTGTCCCCAAGGTACAGTCTCATAGGGAAGGCAGAAAACTGAACAAGTACAGTTAATCCTCATTGTTCATAGTCTATACTTATGGATTTACCTACTCACTAAAATTTATTTGTAACTCCCAAATTAATACTCTTGGCACGTTCATGGTTGTTCACAAACATATGAAGATTGGTGAAACTCTAAGTCATCTAGAGTACACATTCCCTGCTGAGGTCACACAAAGCAATGCTCTGCCTTCAGCTCTCATACTGTAAAGTATACTTTTTGCAGTCTATCTAGTGTCACATTGTTTTTTGTGTTTGTATTTTTTATTGGTGACTTTTCTGTTAAATATAGGCCTTAGGGACTTTCCTGGCAGCCCAATGGTTAAGACTCGGTGCTTCCATTGCAGGAGCTTGGTCCCTGTTCGGGGAACTAAATCCCCACACGCCATGCAGCATGGCCAAAAAGAAATTTTAAAAGGCCCCCAAATGTAGTGCTGAAGTGCTGTCATATGTTCCTAAGTATAATTGATTGTGGTGTACCTCATGGAGAAAATATTTGAAGTTCCACTCAGGCATGAGTTACAGGGCTGTTCGTCATGACTTCAACATTAGTGAATCAATAATATATATTGAATAAGGTGTCTCTAAACAGAAACACACATAAAAAGAGATTTTATGCTCATTAATGAAAATGTGACCAGTGACTTAACAGGAACCTAAACCTGTATTTCCCCTAGGGGCAATGGTTCAGTATTCACTAATTCAGTGTCATGACTTCTTTATAGAACATAACTACCACAAATAATCATTGTTGATGATAGGTCTGAAAGGTGATATAGTGTGTTTCTTCACTTGGGGGTGTGCAGATGGGACAAAGAAGACTTTGCAAAGGAAGAAAGGATGAAGCAGAGATCTGAAGAATGAGTAGAGATTGCCTAGGTGACTAGGAAGAAATGTAGGTAGGAAGGAAATAATAAAAGTGTTCTGCGCAGAGAAAACATCCTGTGTTTTCTAAAAAAAGAAAAAACAAAGTGACTTTAAAGAAGCACAGAACACAGTAGGAAGGAAATATATTAGTTTGCAAGATCTGCTGTAACACAGTATCATAAACTGGGTACAATAAAAAATAGACATTTTTTGGTCTTATAGTTCTGGAAGCTAGAAGTCAAAGATCAACTTATTGGCAAGGTTGCTTCCTTCCGGGGTCTATAGGGAAGAATACGTTTCACATCTCTCCCCTACTTGTGGTGCTTTGCTGGCAACCTTGTGTGTCCCGCAGCTCAGGAAGTGTCAGCCTGACACTCTGCTTCATCTTCACAAAGTGTTCTTCCTGCATGCATGCATGGGTCCAAATTTTCTCTCTTTTTAAGGACTCCAGTTTTATTGAATTAGGATCCTATTTCTCTACGATCTCATTTTAACTAATTATATCTGCAAACCCTATTTCCAAATTTGCAGTTACTAGATATTAGCATTTAAATGTAAGAATTTTGAGAGAAAACAATCCAATTAGTAACAACAGTAAAGGTACTGAAAGAGGGTGAGAGACAGGAAGACCCAGAACCTAGTAAAAATTACTAAACAATTAAGACTTCACTGTAAAGGAATATAGAAAAAAACTGTGCTTCAACAAAAAATTATGCATTTTCTACTGACACTCATCCAGGCTATAGGATTCTCGTATTTCATAGTATTTGAACATCCACTGTATCATGGAAAAAGCAAGAGAGTTCCAGAAAAACATCTATTTCTGCTTTATTGACTATGCCAAAGCCTTTGACTGTGTGGATCACAATAAACTGTGGAAAATTCTGAAAGAGATGGGAATACCAGACCACCTGACCTGCCTCTTGAGAAAGCTGGATGCAGGTCAGGAAGCAACAGTTAGAACTGGACATGGAACAACAGACTGGTTCCAAACAGGAAAAGGAGTACGTCAAGGCTGTATGTTGTCACCCTGCTTATTTCACTTATACGCAGAGTACATCATGAGAAATGCTGGACTGGAAGAAACACAAGCTGCAATTAAGACTGCCAAGAGAAATATCAATAACCTCAGATATGCAGATGACACCACTCTTATGGCATAAAGTGAAGAGGAACTAAAAAGCCTCTTGATGAAAGGGAAAGAGGAGAGTGAAAAAGTTGGCTTAAAGCTCAACATTCAGAAAATGAAGATCATGGCAACTGGTCCCACCACTTCGTGGGAAATAGATGGAGAAACAGTGGAAACGGTGTCAGACTTTATTTTGGGGGCTCCAAAATCACTGCAGATGGTGATTGCAGCCATGAAGTTATAAGACGCTTACTCCTTGGAAGAAAAGTTATGAGCAACCTAGATAGCATATTCAAAAGCAGAGACATTACTTTGCCAACTAAGGTCCATCTAGTCAAGGCTATGGTTTTTCCAGTGGTCATGTATGGATGTGAGAGTTGGACTGTGAAGAAGGCTGAGTGCCGAAGAACTGATGCTTTTGAACTGTGGTGTTGGAGAAGACTCTTGAGAGTTCCTTGGACTGCAAGGAGATCCAGCCAGTCCATTCTGAAGGAGATCAACCCTGGGATTTCTTTGGAAGGAATGATGCTAAAGCTGAAACTCCAGTACTTTGGCCACCTCATGCGAAGAGTTGACTCATTGGAAAAGACTTTGATGCTGGGAGGGATTGGGGGCAGGAGGAGAAGGAGACGACAGAGGATGAGATGGCTGGATGGCATCATGGACTCGATGGACATGAATCTGAGTGAACTCCAGGAGTTGGTGATGGACAGGGAGGCCTGGCATGCTGTGATTCATGGCGTCGCAAAGAGTTGGACACGACTGAACGACTGAACTGAACTGAACTGAACTGGTTTAACATTTTGTAGATTATAGGCAACTAATAATGATGCAAAATAATTCCTACAGATAAATCCAAATTAATTTCCCTCTACCACCTTTAGAAAAAGCAGTTTTGCCTTAATTTGCTATTAATGTCAATATTCTTCATCTAAAAATATCAGGAGTAATCTCTGAATTCTTTTTTGAACTAGTTAGGATGTCTGCCTGGTTCCATCTTTAGTTAATGAGTAGGATAAAGTGTCTTCATTTTTATATCTGTATGAGTCATCATTTTACCTCTTCCTGAAAATTGCCTTTACAGAAATGTGAATCCCTCTGTGGATAATACATCAATAATGAACACTGCATGAATCAGTCAGTTAACCTAGTAGGTAAACTCTCAAGAGACAAGACAGTTTATTTTTAGTTAATAACCAGATTGAGAGTGATAATGTTGAACTTTATGTTGAGCCCTGTGTTCTTGGAAAACACGGATGGTTAAGAAAAGCTCTCCTCTCTGTAACCTAGGGAAATGGCTTACTATACAGGCCCACACTTCTCCCTGTGACTTAGATGTGTGTGTGTATGTGTTAGTTACTCAGTCATGCCCAACTCTTTGTGACCCCATGGACTGTGGGTCCCCACGTGACCCACCAGGCTTCTCTGTTCATGGAATTCTCTAGGCAAGAATACTGGAGTGGGTTGCTATTTCCTTCTCCAGGGGATCTTCCCTGGTCCAGGGATCAAACCCGGGTCTCCCACATTGGAGGCAGATTCTTTGCCAACTGAGCCAGCAGAGAAGCCTGTGACTTTAGATAAAACTTGCTAATAGACACCTTTTTCTTTATGTTAAGACCAGACGGAGACAATTCTATACTTCTATTCTTTGTGTTATAAATTTTTAACTGAACGGTTTGTTCTCCCCAAGTTAGTTGGACACAGAGAAAAATATTTCCTGTTCAGGTGACTGACTGAAAATCTCTCTGATTATAAAAACATTTCCAACTATAACATCACTTACCTATAATTTGTCTACTTCTCCCTACATAAGTTTAAGATGAAACCATCCTGATGAGAAATTCTGATCTTTGGACTTGGGATGTTCTCCCTCTTGTAAGTTTGAATAAAAGTTTCCTTCTCAGATTCCAAGTGGCTTCAAATAGCCCTGAGATTGGAATGAAATCTATAATTTAATAGACAACTTATAAATTCAGTGAAATTATTATTTCCTCTTCAAGCTTAGTGCCCATGTCAACTCTCTTTGACCTCTGTCTTCCCATTCCATAGCTGGAGTTTCATCTATAGTTTTTGCATCCAATGCTGTCGGGACACTGTAAGAGGGCTGATGTCTCTCTGCACTACAATCTTCTGGCTAAAATTTTTAAACTTCTTGTTCAATTTAACTATTTATAATTAAATTTATTTTTATATATGAAAAGTGAAAAGAGAGCTTCCTAGGTGGCACTAGTGGTAATGACCTGCCTACCACCGCAGGAGACACAGGTTCCATCCATGGGTGGGGAAGATCCCCTGGAGGAGAAAATGGCAACCCTCTCAAGTATCCGTGCCTGGAGAATTCCATGGACAGAGGAGTCCATGGGGTTGTAGAGAGTCGGACACTACTGAAGTGACTTAGCATGGACACACGCATGGTGAAAAGAATTCAAAATTATGTGAAGAAAGAGAAAAATTCTGAAGGCAAAATTATATAACATGCTATTTTCTTTAAAGGTAGTTGATGCAAGAAGCTAAATAACTTCTATGAACACTTGATGATATACATATTAGTATGTGTGTTCCCAGCTGACTTTAGGATTATTAAAGTGTATTTCAGTGCAATGTACAGAAGCGATCGATTCTTCTTTCTACAGAAGGCATCCTTTTAAATTGCAAGTTTTTCTTACACTGATTTAAATAGTTCTGCATGACTTAGAATCTTTCTATGGTGTGTTGATTTTTTTTCAAAGCGTCACAAATCTCAGAGCAAAAAGAAAAAGACCTCATCCTCTTTTATTTCATTTCAATCAGATGATTTTCATGTTAAATGGGTGAGGTAACCAGCATGCTGTTTTCTTTGTTATTGTTTCACATGTATGCTTTTTAATCCCACATTGATCAGATGGACCATAACATTTTCTAATATTCATCAAAGGTCTCAGAATACTGCCTGACAGATCTGGCACTCCAAAAGGAAAAACAAAAAAAAGTATTGATGCTAAATGGATTATCTTTTGAGTATTTGTTTCTAGGTGACAGTGAGTACTTGCAAATTTCCATTTGTAATTAATACATTAATTTTAAAAATTGACACAAATAATAAACTAAATAATGTTGAAACATTCCACTAGAAGCAACTTAAATAAACGTTTCTTTAAAAGTGATCCAATAAATTCAGTTTTGCTAGTGTCCATAGGGATTCAGTTCAGTTCAGTTCAGTTCAGTTGCTCAGTCAACTTCCATAGGAATTAGTGGTGATTAAAAGAAAAAAAGCAAGAATCTTCATTTTTATTTTTCCTTAGACCGGGTAGTAAGGTTACATTCTGAAAGTGCAGTAGCTGTTAAATGAGTGAACAGAGGTTTATAGAAAAGGGGAAGCAAGCAACATCAACACACACACATACTGCTGTTCTCTGCCTTGCCCAATTTTATGCCTAAGGAGACTGGCAGGGCAACTGATGTGATGTGAATCTTAGAGTGAATTCATAAACTCTTTAGTCTTCTTCCTCCTCTCCTTCCCCCGCCCCCATCCCCACCAACCCCATCAATCGGAGATTATATCTGCACAGAGGTAGTCTTCATCATTATGAAGCTGGGCTGCTTCCTGATGTAAATCTGTACTTTAACAAAGAGAGAGGAAGAGAAGGAGAGAGGGATGCCTGGGGCAAGGTCACTCTTTGACCCCAGGCAATTGTCCTTCCCCACGGAGCAGTCCGGGACCAAGCTGGAACTAAACAAACACAGCTGCCCCATCAGCTGCTACCTCGCCACCTGCCTTTTGAAGAAGAGGCTTTCTCAGGAGCCTGCCTAATGAGCGTGCCTGCCATGCTCAGACTGGCTGTTATAGCCTGAAGAGCCCTCTGCACACACATTGAGCTTTTCTCTCTACTTTGCACTTCAAGAACTTAGGAAGCTTCAGGGGAAATAAGGATTCAGTTTTTTTTCTCCCTTCATTGTGATGAGCATTTGCTTTCCCTACAGGAGGCTTTGAAGTACCTTAAAAATTCACATCGTAGCTTTAGGATACAGACACTCAGAGGGATAGCAAGTTCTGCTGATCCTGGGCTGGAGCACAAGGAGGGACTTAGCAGCACTGGCCATGAGCACACCCTCCTGGCATTCCTCACTTGGCTCACCCAGCCCAGCCCAGCAAATTGGAGCAGCTGAGGCTACAGAGACAAGAGAATATTGCCTAAAGAACCCCAACAGATTGTACTATCTGAAGGAGGAAACAGTACAGGCTCCATCTTGAAAGCAGGACTCCATCTTGAGCTGGACTGTGGACTTTGAGCTATATGCCCAGTATCTATGGAAACGGCATACCAACTGGAAAACCAGACCCCCCAGATGGAAGAGCCCCAGGGCTTATACCTAGACTCTCCATCGCCTAAAAGAATGCCCTAATTATCTATGTAACCAAATAGAATCATAAATTCTATTATGCTTATTGGGGTATGACCATAGGCCTATTGATAATCGTCCACTGTTAGCTACCTAGGCTTAAGGCATATGAATCACGGGTTAACTTTGATTGTATTTTTCTTTTCCCTTGTTAAGACTAGTTTCAAAGAATTTGGGGAGCTGGGTTTGAGCACGTATACTTAGAGTATATAAGGTTTTCACAAAAGCTGGTTGGGGTCCTTAGTGAAGAGGAAACTCTGCCTTGGGCCCGCCAGTGTAATAAACTGCACTCCACAATCTGCATTGTCCTGAGTGGGTTTGTTTCCTGGAACACGTGTCTACAACATTATCCTCAGCCTCTGTTGCCATCCCTCTCTCTGCCATTCCCAGAGCTTATCAGTCCTGCCAAAGCCCTCTACTAGCAGATTCAGTCCTTACCTAAAGTCTGAGATGAGTTGAACCAAATAAGAAAGACTTAGAGTTTTCCAGCCCTTAGCCCTGAATCTTTTCTTTCTTCACCCCTGCACCTACCCAAACACACCTTCCTTCTCCAATCTAGTGGGGAGGCTGATCAAGATGAATCTAGTGTGGCTTTTGCATTAATGGCTCAGCATTTAGTTGGACCAATCTTGGATACTGGAGTTTGGATGGAGAGGAGAGTAGAAGATGGGAGCTCAGGTCCTTGATAAATAAGAGTGGAACCCTGGCCCTTATATGGGCAAGTAGGGGAGAAGAGGTGATAGACCCTCATGGCTGGAACTTGAAAAGAGCTAGGGTTTTATAGCAGAGCCAGGTCATTTGCTTTCCTGGGCCATATGCATATTTAGCCCCTTCCTTCGTGAAAAATATTTAAAAAATACATTTTATAACCGTGTTAATAAAAGGTAAATATAATCCATGCTAGAATATATTCACTTTCTCCTTCTGATTTAAAAAGAAATAAAAACAATTCCCCAGTTCTCTAAAAGCAACACAGACTCTAGGCCCTGTGCTTACTCTGCAGTCTCTGAAGGGGGATGATGGAGGAATGATTGGAGGAGGCAGTAGGGATCAAGAGTATATCTGATCCACCTCTTGGTCCTGAAGTAGGTGGTATGTGAGAGGAAAAAAGAAACAACAGCTTCCATTTGAAAAGGAGAATAGTATTCTCAAGGACAAATACATTACTCGTAGGTGTAAGGGTGAGGGAATGTGTCAGAAATGAGACTGCAATCATCTGATCATAGAAGACAGTTCCAGAAGCCCAGAGAAAGGATTCAGAGAAGAGGTGGAACTGAGTCAGATTAGGGTTAGTGTGGCCAAATGGAAATGAGAATTCAGGTGAAGGACGAGTTGATTTCTGGTGGGAGGGACAACTTGAATGTAAGGCACTGTGGTCTTCCCTGAGAAGACCTTCTCTAGGCAAGAGTACCAGAGTGGGCTGCCATGCTCAGTTGGTAAAGGATCCACCTGCGATGCAGGAGACCCCAGTTTGATTCCTGGGTTGGGAAGATCCCCTGGAGAAGGGATGGCTACCTGCTCCAGTATTCTTGGGCTTCCCTTGTGGCTTAGCTGATAAAGAATCCACCTGCAATGTGGGAAATCTGGGTTCAATTCCTGGGTTGGGAAGATCCCCTGGTGAAGGGAAAGGCTACCCACTCCAGTATTCTGGCCTGGAGAATTCCAAGGACTATATAGTCCATGGGGTCACAAAGAGTTGGAAACGACTGAGTGACTTTTTCATTTCCATGTGCCTGGAATGGTCCTGAGCTGTTCAGAATTAGGTTCAGGTGGTCCTGAGGAAACTTCTGGAAGTTCAGCTCACCTGACTGTTAACTTTACCAGCAGAGGGACTGTTGCCTCACTGTGATAATCTGTAAAATGACTGAGAAGGTACAGATTGTATGCAAAGAAATTTTAATGCTTTAATCTCATTTAATTCCCACAGCAACCCATTTTACAGTGGAGAAATCAGAGAAATTGAGAGGTGGTTACTTATCTAGGGGCCACTCCTCAATAATGACTCTTATCACATATGTATATACATATACACTACACACATGTATACATACAGGTATCCCCTGCTTTTCCAAAGTCTGCTTAGGCAACTTTGTTTTTATGAAAAACATACATTAGTATCTGTTTTCAATAACCAAAAGAAATTTGAAGACAGTTTTTGCTTTTACAAAAAAGGGAGGAAAATGGAAATAGCTAGTTTTCAGCACTTGTTCTGCAACTAGCTCTTATAGAAGCGGCTCCTACCCAGAGCAGCGAGAGGGGCACCGCCAAGCTGCTCTGCTGGACCCGTACTCAGCATCTCTCCATCAAGATGCCATATCTTTGATCTGTGTTTGTGAGCATCTGCACTTTATCCTGATTGATTTTGTGCATCTGTTAGCAAGATGTGTCCTAAGGTAATGGCTTCTTTGCTCTATGCCATTTCCGTTTACAAAAGCTTTTATAGATATGCTCTACTTTTGGATAGCAGAGGAAACCTGTGTATACCTACATACATATATGCTGCCGCCGCTTAGTCATTTCAGTCCTGTCTGACTCTCTGTGACCCTACGGACTGCAGCCTTCTAGGCTTTTCCATCCATGGGATTCTCTAGGCAAGAGTACCATAGTGGGCTGTCATGCACTCCTCCAGGGGATCTTCCTGACCCAGGGATCAAAATCGGGTCTCCTGCACTGTAGGCACATTCTTAACCGCTGAACCACCAGGGAAGCCCATATATACATAAGTGTATATAACTGCAGAGGTCTGTGTATATATATACAGAAGTATGTATATTTTGATATTTTATATATTTTATATTGTATATTTATGTATACATACAGGGGATACCTGTATGTATACATGTGTGTAGTGTATATTTTATATAATATACATACATATATTAATCTAAATATATATCATATGTTCCAGCTGTAATTGCAAGTATAACTTGAAAAGTAAAGCACCTTGAACCTTATGAACCTAATGAACCTTATGGTTCATTAATGTATCAGTTCAGTTCAGTTCAGTCGCTCAATCGTGTCCGACTCTTTGCAACCCCATGAATCGCAGCACGCCAGGCCTCCCTGTCCATCACCAACTCCCGGAGTTCACTCAGACTCGCGTCCATTGAGTCAGTGATGCCGTCCAGCCATCTCATCCTCGGTCATCCCCTTCTCCTTCTGCCCCATCAAAGTCTTCTCCAGTGAATCAACTCTTCGCATGAGGTGGCCAAAGTACTGGAGTTTCAGCTTTAGCGTTATTCCTTCCAAAGAAATCCCAGGGTTGATCTCCTTCAGAATGGACTGGTTGGATCTCCTTGCAGTCCAAGGAACTCTCAAAGAGTCTTCTCCAACACCACAGTTCCAAAGCATCAATTCTTCAGCACTCAGCCTTCTTCACAGTCCAGCTCTCACATCCATACATGACTACTGGAAAAACCATAGCCTTGACTAGATGGACCTTAGCTGGCAAAGTAATGTCTCTGCTTTTGAATATGCTATCTAGGTTGCTCATAACTTTTCTTCCAAGGAGTAAGCGTCTTTTAATTTAATGGCTGCAGTCACCATCTGCAGTGATTTTGGAGCCCCCCAAAATAAAGTCTGACACTGTTTCCACTGTTTCCCCATCTATTTCCATGGAGTGATGGGACTGGATGCCATGATCTTCGTTTTCTGAATGTTGAGCTTTAAGCCAACTTTTTCACTCTCCTCTTTCCCTTTCATCAAGAGGCTTTTTAGTTCCTCTTCACTTTCTGCCATAAGGGTGGTGTCATCTGCATATCTGAGGTTATTGATATTTCTCCCAGCAATCTTGATTCCAGCTTGTGTTTCTTCCAGTCCAGCATTTCTCATGATGTACTCTGCGTTATAAGTTAAATAAGCAGGGTGACAATATATAGCCTTGACGTACTCCTTTTCCTATTTGAAACCTGTCTGTTGTTCCATGTCCAGTTCTAACTGTTGCTTCCTGGCCTGCATACAGATTTCTCAAGAGGCAATGTATAGGATAGTGCTTTTATTCTTATGCTATATCCCCTTTATGTGTCCATGCTTCCCATGATGCAATTGCCCTGGATTCTAACTTTCTAGGAGGCAGGAAGCATTTCTAAGGTATACATAAATGCTGAATAGTGTTTTGATGGTAGTGAAAAGATAGATTTTTCTAATTTCTAAATTAAAAATTAAAAATATCAGCTATCTATACTGACAGTTAGTTATCACAATGGGGAGAGAGGTAGAGAGCTTCCTATGTTTATCCAACAAATGAGTGAGGCTTTACTGCTTGTCAGGAGCTTAGCTCCTGGGGCTAGACTAGTTCCTGACCCTGGATGTATTATTTCATTTCTCTAAACCTCTGTTTATTATCTATGTAAAATTACGTAGCGAAATTCCTTGGAGTGCATGGTTGCTCAATGTTGTTGTCTAGTCATTGAGTCATGTCTGACTGTTTTGCACTGTATAAAGAGCCTTTTGATGAAAGTGAAAGAGGAGAGTGAAAAAGTTCGCTTCAAACTCAACATTCAGAAAACTAAGGTCATGGCATCTGGTCCCATCACTTCATGGGAAATAGATGGGGAAACAATGGAAACAGTGTCAGACTTTATTTTGGGGGGCTCCTAAATTACTGCAGATGGTGACTGCAGCCATGAACTTAAAAGACGCTTACTCCATGGAAGAAAAGTTATGACCAACCTAGACAGCATATTAAAAAACAGAGGCATTACTTTGTCAGCAAAGGTCCGTCTGGTCAAAGCTATGGTTTTTTCAGTAGTCATGTTTGGATGTGAGAGTTGGACTATAAAGAAAGCTGAGCACTGAAGAATTGATGCTGTTGAACTATGATGTTGGAGAAGACTCTTGAGAGTCACTTGGATAACAAGGAGATTCAACCAATACATCCTAAAGGAAATTAGTCCTGAATATTCATTGGAAGGACGGATGTTGAAGCTGAAACTCCAGTACTTCGGCCACCTGATGTGAAGAACTGACTCGTTTGAAAAGGCCCTGATGCTGGGAAAGATTGAAGGCAGGAGGAGAAGGGGACGACAGAGGATGAGATGGTTGGATAGCATCACTAACTCAATGGACATGAATTTGAGTAAACTCTGAGAGTTGGTGATGGACAGGGATGCCTGGTGTGCTGCTGTCCATGGAGTCACAAAGAGTCAGACACGACTGAACAACTGAACTGAACTGAACTGAGCTGAGACTGTAGCCCACCAGGCTCCTCTGTCCATGGGGTTTCCTAGGCAAGATTACTGGGGTGGGTTAGCATTTCCTTCTCCAGGGTATCTTCCCAATCTAGAGATGGAACCTAAGTCTCCTGTACTGGCAGGTGAACTATTTACTGCTGAGCCACCAGGGAAGCCCCAGTTGCTCAAAAGAAAATAATTATTATTATTGTTGAATGCTTGCTATATGCCAAGTACTTGGCAAGGTCTTAGGGATTCAAAGATACTCTTAAGAAGTTCCTAGTCAAGTGGGGAGACATTGAAACAAAGAATTACCCCTACACTCTATCCCCTACCACATACACAGCCATGCATGCTGTGATAAGAGATAAGCACAGTGGACTTTGAAATTATAGTGGACTTCGAAACTATAGTGGGAATACCTAAACACCAAAAAGAAACCGGAGAACTCATGGTGAGATGGAAGCATTTGTTTAATATGTGTGTGTGTGTATGTGTGTGTGGTAGTGGGGAGTTATAATTGTGCTAAGAACATATATATATATATATATATATTTTTTTTTTTTTTTTCTGCCCAGTCCCCCACCAACTGGGAAGGCATAGTGGAGTAAAACTGGTGTCTGCCATCCATAGTCTTTCCTGGATGAGCAAAGCAGCATGGAGGAGGAAGCAGCACTCAGAAATGTGATGCTTCTATTCTGCCCCTCTCTCTGTTCATGCTCTCCTCCCCACCGTCTTATATCTGCTCTCATCTTGTGAGAGTTTGGTCGTGAAGTACCAAGGCAGAGGGTAACACAAGGAAGTGTTTTTTATGTGGTCCCTTTTGTTTTTTCTCTCTTCTTCCCCCTCCTCCTCTTTCTTCTTTTTAAAGTTTACTTTTGCTAAATGAGCAACAAGAACCCCAAACTTACTGTTTCTCAGAATCAACAGTAAAGAGCCTTGCTCTGCTGATGTGTTTGGAGTTTTTCTTTCTCTCTGGGATTACAGGCCTTTTCACAGTGCTGATGCACAGTTTTTAGCTATGTTAGTTCTGTAATGTTAGTACTGAATGTTTTCATAATATTCCCCTAGCAGTTAGAAGCAAGGAAAGATTTATTTTAAAGGGAAAAAAGAGATCATTATTTCAGCCCCAGAATCATAAGTTAAGAAAGGAAACTCAGAAAGTGTAAAGGCAATACTCTCAGCTCAAACTCCTAACCACCTCAGGTTTTGCCCAGCTCCATTTATTTATCATTTCAATTACAGAAGAGATGTGTTGCTACAAAAAGCCATATTGTGTCTATTTTCTAAAGGAAGGAAAGGGAATTTAATCTTTAAACTCTTTTATGTGAATATTTCCTCTACCATTGAGGATTTTAGGAAATGAAGAATTTTATCTATAACGAGTGTTTTTATCCTCAAGTCATCTGAACTCAAATAATGTATTTTTCATCTTCTGTGATATTCTTTGTACTCCTTTCTACTGAAGCTTAATTATTATGTTTTACAATGATAAACAGATTAACTTCATTTTTAAAAACCATTTGATTCTTATAGGCAAAAGACTTTAAAAAATTCCATTAGTTTACATGCTACCTATGACTATTCTCAAATTGTGTTGAACACAATTTTTCCTGTACACTATTTAAGAAAAATTAATACATTTTTCTTATGACATCATCAAGACCTAAAACTGAAAAAAGATGTGTTCAAGTATATCTTAAAGAT
>SJYQ01000392.1:563015-592920 GCA_006410935.1 Redunca redunca | reverse complement strand
AACTAAGTATCTTTAAAATATTGAAATATGTACTTCACAACTAACTTGATATTGTTTTGTTTTTGTGTTACTTTGTCTGTTTTAGTATACTGTCTTTTTTGTTAGACTGAAAATAAAGAATGGATATATTAAAATACATGAAAGTGGCTGATAGTGGGATGAAACTTCTCTTCCCAGTTATGTGATAATAACTAAAATTTTAGAGTGTATGATATTCATGCATGCATGCATTCATTCATTCCTCTAAAATGTTTTTGCCTAAGAAGATTGCTGGTTGGGCTGGCTTATGCCTGTGAATCTGGAGTGTCTGAGTTGTCTGAGTTAAAGTATCATACCCCAAATTTTGGTTCTCACTTAAATAGGTGTTAACTAAAAGACCCTCAACATAAGACAAACAAAGCCTAAAGAGTCTCTGAAAGGTGGAAAGAAATAGATAGACTGCCTAGGGACCTCAGGACTTGAACAGCCACAGGACAACTAATTCTCTGGGTTTCTTTATTGCCTCCTGTATATCCCTGGATTAGATCTGGCTGGCAGAAACTTCCAACCTTGAAACCTCCAACAGATGCAGACAAAAACAGCTGCAAGGAAAGCTTGTTTCTCCTAGCCAAAGAATCAGGAAAAGGGTAGCTTCTATCATTCAGTTCAGAATGGGGAACTGATCTTCCTTGCCTGCCTCCCAGAGAAACAGGCATTCCAACAGGGCATTGGCAGCAAAATCCTTATGCACCTGAGCTTCCACCCCCATGAGGCAGCAACAAGGCTTAAAAGACATGGTGTGTGGCAGGTGGGTGTGGGGAATTGGGAAGATTGATGTGGTTCATTGTCGCTATGCTTTACTCCTCTCCAGCCCAACCCTAGTTAGTGGGGCTGAGTTGGGAGCTGAACCTCTATACCCACCTGGCTGCAATGATACTGAATGCAGCAGTGGAAAACAGGGCTAGCTTGTATTAGCCTCCCTTCTCCTCTCCGGCTTCCACATCCCTTGCCCTTCCATTTTCTGATCTACAAAGCCTGATGAGGAGTCAGCCTCTGCCACCACTTGGCATCTGACAAGGCAGAGTGAGTTGATAATTATTAATAATTAATTAAATTAAATAATTAAATTTGATAATTAAATTTACAGGGGTGGTTGGAAATTTACTTTCTCCCCTCGCCTCTTCTGGTGTCAGCAGGAGATCTAGATTGAAGCTGGGTTTATACTTTTCTCCTGGAGGCAATGTTGCGGTGCTAATTATCTCATTTTTCAGGATAGGTATCAGCCTGGCAAAATTGGGAGATGAGATTCCACTCCATATAACTGCAAAGAGGCAATAGGAATCAGGGTTCACTTTTGCAGGAGTGGTATAGGGGATGGGGAGATGGGAGATGATGCCTAGGAAAAAGAATATACACACCCATCTGGCCCCCTCATTACACTTAAACAGGCAGACGACCTGCTTAAAAAAAAATTAAGATCCAGAGTCTATAATATTTCAAATTACCACGATGCATTTGAAAATTACTTGTCACACCAAGAACCAGGAAATCATAACGTGAATGAGGAAAGGCAACACTCATCAACTCTGAGATGAATGATATATTGAAATTATCTAACAAATATTTTAAGGAAGCCACCATCAAATGATTCAACAAATGGTGATGAATTCTCTTGAAATAAATGAAAAAATAAAAAAAAAATTTCAGTGAAGAAATAGAAGTTATTAACCTAATGGATGAATACAACTGGAAAATGCAGTAACTTGAAGTGAAAAACTTATATGTGGAGATGACAGAGAAGAAAGTCAGTGAACATTAAGATAGATCAACAGAATTTACCTTATCTGAACAACAAAGAGAAAATGGACAAAAAAAAATGTATAGAATCTCAGGAATGTAAGCTAATGTTTATATCTTTAAAGTCCCTGAAAGAGAAGAGAGAATGTAACTAAAAACTTAATTAAAGAAATAGCCGAGATTTTCCCAAATATGGTGAAAGACATAAACCTGCAGATTAAAGACCTGAGTGATTAGCAAATACAGAAAATCCAAAGACTCATGCACCTTCCTATTACAGTCATTAAATGAAAAGGGTAAAAAAAAACTGGACTAGAAAGAAAGGGCACACAATATTGCTGAGAGATCCCTTTGTCTTTTTTACAAAAAAAAATAATAATAAATGCTTCCTAGGGCAGGTGGAAATCCACTTGGAACTTTATTAAGGTCTCACATTATTCATTTGCATGCTTTTAAAATCTTTGTTTCCATGCATTTCTTTTTTAAAAATTTATTTATTTTTAATTGAAGGATAATTGACTTACAATATTGGTTTGATTTCTGCCATACATCAACATGAATCAGCCATAGGTTTACATACGTCGCCTTCCTCTTGACCCTCCTTCCCACCTCCCACCATTTCCCATACTTCTAGGTTGTTACAGAGTCCCAGATTGCATTCCCTGTTAAATTTCCATTGGTTATCTATTTTATATGTGTTAGTGTATGTGATTCCATGCTACTCTATCTATTCATCTCACCCTCTCCTTCCTCTCCCTGATCCTTGTCCATAGTCTGTTCTCTATTTCTGCATCTCCACTGAGGCCCTGCAGGTCAGTACCATCTTTCTAGATTACATATATATGTTAATATATTTGTTTTTCTCTGAGTTATTTCACTCTGTATAATAGGTTTATCCACTTCATTAGAACCGACTCAAATTCATTTCTTTTTATGGCTGAATAGTATTTCACTGCATATATGTACCACAGCTTCTTTATCTGTTCATCTGTTGATGGACATCTAGGTTGCTTCCATGTCCTAGCTATTGTAAATAGTGTTGAAATGAATATTGGGGTAAATGTGTATTTTTCAGTTTTAGTTTCCTCAGGGTATATGCCTAGAAGTAGTATTGCTGGGTCATATCGTGGTTTTATTCCTAGTTTTTAAGGAATCTCCATATTGTCTTCCATAGCAGCTGTATCAGTTTACATTCCCACCAACAGTGCAAGAGGTGTCCCTTTTCTCCACACTCTCTTCAGCACTTGTTTGTGGATTTTTTTGATGATGGCCATTGTGACCTGTGTGAGGTTATATCTCATTGTAGTTTTGATTTGAGTTTCTCTGATAATGAGTGATGTTGAATGACTTTTTGTGTGGTTATTAGCCATCTGCATGTTTTCTCTGGAGAAATGTCTGTTTAGGTCTTTTCCCCACTTTTTGACTAGGTTGTTTGTTTTTCTGGTATTGAGTTGTATGAGCTGCTTGTATATTTTGAAAATTAATCCTTCGTCTGTTGTTTCATTTGCTATTATTTTATCCTGTTCTGTGGGTAGTCTTTTCACTTTTTTTTATAGTTTCCTTTGTTGTGCAAAAGTTTTAAGTTTAATTAGGTCCCAGTTGTTTGTTTTTATTTCCATTATTCTAGGATGTGGGTCATAGAAGATCTTGCTATGATTTATGTCATACAGTGTTCAGCCTGTATTTTCTTCTAAGAGTTTTTATAGTTCCTGGTCTTATATTTAGGTTTTTAATACATTTTGAATTTATTGGGTATGTTGCTAAGCAGTGTTCTAATTTCATTCTTTTGTCCAGTTCTCCCAGTACCACTTTTTGAAGAGATTATCTTTTCCCCATAATATATTCTTGCCTCTTTTGTAAAACATGGGTGTGTATAGCTTTCCATCTTGTTCCATTGGTCTAGATTTCTGTTTTTGTGCAAGTGCCATAGTGTCTTGATGACTGTAGCTTTGTAGTATATTCTGAAATCAGGTAAGTTGATTCCTCCAGCTCCGTTCTTCTTTCTCAAGATTGCTTTGGCTATTCAGGGTCTTCCATATTTCTATATGAATTGTGAGATTTTTGTTCTATTTCTGTGAAAAATGCCATTGGTAATTTGATAGGAATTGCATTGCATCTGTCAATTGTATTTGGCAAATATTCATTTTCACAATAATGATTTTTCAAACCCAGGAGCATGGAATATCTCTACATCANGTATTTGGCAAATATTCATTTTCACAATAATGATTTTTCAAACCCAGGAGAATGGAATATCTCTACATCAGTTTAGTTTTATTAAACTTTATTAGTTTCCTTCATTTTTTTCATTTATTTCTGCTTTGATCTTTATGATTTCTTTCCTTCTAGTAACTTCAGTGTTTATTTGTTCTTTTCCAAGCTGTTTTAGGTGTAGAGTTAGATTGTCTATTCAATGTTTTTCTGGCTTTTTGAGGTAGGATTGTGTTGCTATAAACTTCCTTCTTAGAACTGCTTTTGCTGAATCCCATAGGCTTTGAGTCATTGTGTTTTTGTTGCCATTTGTTTCTAGGATTTTTTTTTCCCCATCTTATTTCTTTAGTAACCTATTTATTACTTAGAAATGTATTGTTTAATCTCCATGTGTTTGTGTTTTTTACCATTTACCCCCCTGTAACTGATATCTAGTCTCATAGCCTTGTTGTCAGAAAAGATGCTTGATACAATTGCAATTTTCTTAAATTTACTGAGGCTTGATATATGACCTAAGATCTGGTCTATCCTGGGGAATGTTCCATGTGCCCTTGAGAAGAAAGTATATCCTTCTGCATTTGGGTGGAAAGTCCTGAAGATATCAGTTAGATCCATTCAGTCTAATGTTTCATTTAAGGTTTGTGTTTCTTTATTAATTATCTGTCTAGATAATTAATTGGTGTAAGTGGGGTGTTAAAGTTCCTTACTATTATTGTGTTACCATCAAATTCCTCTTTTTTTTCTGTTAATATTTGCCTTATATATTGTGGTGCTTCTATGTTGGGTGCATTAATATTTACAATTGTTATGTCTTCCTGGATTGATTCCTTGATCATTATATAGTGTCTTTCATCTCTTGTAATAATCTTTATTTTAAAGTCGATTTTATCTGAAATGAGAATCGCCACTCCAACTTTGTTTTGATTTCCATTTGCAGGGACTATCTTTTTCCATCTTCTTACTTTCTGTCTGTAGGTGTCTCTAGGTCTAAAGTGGACCTCTTGTAAACAGCATATATGTGAGTCTTGTATCCATTCAGACAGTCTGTTTCTTTTGGTTGGAGTATTTAATCCATTTACATTTAAAGTAATTATATATATATATTCTATAGGATTTTTCTTAATTGTTTTGGGTTTGTTTTTATAGTTCTTTTCCTTCTCTCTATAGGTGTTTCCTGCCTGTATAAGTCCATTTAACGTTTATTGTAACACTGGTTTGGTGGTGCTGAATTCTCTTAGCTTTTGCTCTTCTGTAAAGCTTTTGATTTCCCCATCAATTTTGAATGTGATCCTTGTGTCATAGAGTAATCTTGATTGTAGATTTTTTTTCTTTGAGTACTATAATTATATTCTGCCATTCCCTTCAGTTTCTGCTCTGTGAATAATCAGCTGTTGTTGTTGTTCAGTTGCTCAGTCATGTCCCACTTTTGTGACCCCATAAACTACAGCATGCCAGGCTTCCCTGTCCTTCACTATCTCCCTGAGTTTGCTCAAATTCAAGTCCACTGAATCCATGATGCCATTCATCCCTCTCATCCTCGGTCACCTCCTTGTCCTCCTGCCTCCAGTGTTTCCAGCATCAGGGTCTTTCCCAAGGAGTCTGCTCTTTGCATCAGGTGGTCAAAGTATTAGAGCTTCAGATTCAGCATTAATCCTTTCAGTGAATATTCTGGGTTGATTTCCTTTAGGATGGACTAGTTTGATCTCCTTGCTGTCCAAGGGACTCTTAAAAGTCATCTCCAGCACCACGTTTCAAAAGCGTCAACTTTTCTTCACTCTGCCTTCTTAATAGTCCAACTCTCACAACCATACATGACTACTAGAAAAACCATAGCTTTGACTACACAAATCAGCTGTTAATCATATGTGTTTTCCCTTGAATGTTACTTGTATACTTTTCCCTTACTGCTTTTAATATTCTTTCTTTGTGTTTAATCTTTGTTAGCTTGATTAGTATTTGTCTCAACATATTTCTCCTTAGATTTATCCTGTATAGGACTCTCTGCGCTTCTTGGACTTGATTGACTTCCCATGTTTGGGAAGTTTTCAACTATACTCTCTTCAAAAGTTTTCGCAGACCCTTTATTTTTCTCTTCTTTCTCTGAGAACCCTAAAATTCAAATGTTGGTACCTTTAATATTTTCCAGAGGTCTCTGAAAGTCAAAGTGAAGTTGCTCAGTTATGTCCGACTCTTTGTGACCCAGTGGACTGCAGCCTGCCAGGCTCCTCCGTTCATGGGATTTTCCAGGCAAGAATACTGGAATGGGTTGCCATTTCTTTCTCCAGGGGATCTTCCCAACCCAGGTCCTCTGCATTGCAGACAGGCTCTTTACCATCTGAGCCACTGGGGAATCCAGAGAGGTTTCTGAGGTTATCCTCAATTCATTTCATTCTTTTTCCATTATTATGCTGTTCAGAAGTTATTTCCACCATACTATCTTCCAGCTCACTTATCAATTCTTCTACCTCAGTTATTCTCCTTTGGTTCCTTCTAGAGTATTTTTAATTTCAGTAATTGTGTTATTCATCTATGTTTGTTTAGTCTTTATTTCTCTAGGTTTTTGTTAATTGTGTTAATTGATTCTTGCATTTTCTCCATTCTATTTTTAAGGCTTTGGGAAATCTTTACTATCATTACTTTGAAACCTTTTTTTCAGTGAGTTTACCTGTTTCCTGATTTTTTTTTTTCTTGTGAATTTGTACTTTGTGCCTTCATTTTCTGTCTATTTCTATGGCTTTTCTTTTTTTTTTTCCCCTCTAACTTACTCCATTGGAGGTCTCCTTTTCCTGGGCTTAGGGTTGTATTCCTTCTTCCTTTTAGTTTCTGTCCTTGGTGGGTAAGCTTGGTCCAGTGGTCTGTGTTGTCTTTGTGTTGGGGGTGACTTGTGCCTGCATTCTAGTGGGAGGGGATGTTTTTTTTTCCCTCTGATGGATTGGGCTGTGTGAGTGGTAATCTGGGAATCCTGTCTGCTGATTGGTTTTTGTCTTGCTTGTTGTTTGGATGAGATGTCCTGCATTGGGTTCCATCCAGTGTTCTGGTCGATGGAGCTGATTTTGTCCCTCTGAAGGGCCATGCTGCGTCAAGTGGTAGGTTTATATGGAAATAACAGACCATCTTACCTGTCTCCTGATAAACCTGTATGCCAGTCAAGAAACAACAGTTAGAACCTTGTATGGAACAACTGACAGGTTCAGGATTGAGAAAGGAGTATAAGAGTATGACAAGGCTATTTCTTGTCACTCTGTTTATTTAACTTATATGTAGAGCACATCATGCAAAATGCCAGAGTGGATGAGTTACAGGCTGGAATCAAGATTTCAGGGAGAAATATCAACAACCTCAGATACATGGATGCTACCATTCTAATGGCAGAAAGTGAAGAGGAACTAAAGAACCTCTTGAAGAGGGTGAATGAGGAGAGTGAAAAGGCTGCCTTAAACGTCAATATTAAAAAAAAAAAAATGATCATGGCATCTGATCCCATCACTTCATGGCAAATAGAAGGGGAAAAGGTAGAAGCAGTAACAGATTTCCTCTTCTTAGGCTCTAAAATTACTGCAGATGATGACTGCAACCATGAAATTAGAAGATGATTGCTCCTTGGCAGGAAAGCTATAACAAACCTAGACAGTGTGTTAAAAAACAAAGACATCACTTTGCCAACAAAAGTCCATAAAGTCAAGGCTAAAGTCTTTCCAACTTGTGGCTCAGCTGGTAAAGAATCCGCCTGTAATGTGGGAGACCTGATTTCGATCCCTGGGTTGGGAAGATCCCCTGGAGAAGAGAAAGGTTACCCACTCCAGTATTCTGGCCTGGAGAATTCCATGTCTGTATGGTCCATGGGGTGCCAAAACGTGGCTTCCCTTGTAGCTCAGTTGGTAAAGAATCTTCCTGCAGTACAGGAGATCTGGGTTTAATTCCTGGGTTGGAAAGATCCCCTGAAGAAGGAAATGGAAACCCACTCAATATTCTTGCCTGGAGAATCCTACGGACAGAGGAGCCTGGCAGGCTATAGTCTAAGGAGTTGTAAGAGTCTGACAGAACTTAGTGACTAAAGCAAGCAAGCAAAGTCTTTCCAGTAGTCATGTACAGTTGTGAGAGCTGGACCATAAAGAAGACTGAATGCTGAAGAATTGATGCTTTTGAACTGTATTGCTAGAGAAGACCCTCGAGAGCACCTTGGACAGCAAGGAGATCAAACCAGTCAACCCTAAAGGACATCAACCCTGAAAATTCATTGGAAGGATTGGTGCTAAGGTTGAAGCTCCAATATTTTGGCCACCTGATGTGAAGAGCCAATTCATTGGAAAAAACCCTGGTGCTGGGAAGATTGAAGTGTAGAAGGAGAAGAGGGCAACAGAGGATGAGATGGCTGGATGGCATAATCAGTGCAATGGACATGAATTTGGGCAAACTCTGGGAGATGGTAAGGGACAGGGAAGCCTAATGTGCTGCAGTCAATGGTGTAATGAAGATTTGAACATGAATTTGTGACTAAACAACAACAACATGGGTTCAGTATGGCTTTGGGTAGCCTGTCTACTAGTGTGCAGTGCTGTGTTTCTGTTTTTTTTTGTTGAAGGATTGATGTGTGATATCTGGGTACGGGTGCTTTCTGGCCTTTGGATGGGCTTGGTTTTGGTGTTAAGATGAAGGCCTTTGAGGCTCTCATCTATTAATGATCCCTGTGGTCGAGAGTTCTCTGGTGGTTCAAAGTCCTGGGCTTGAGTCTCTCACCTCAGAGGTTTAGGCTGAAGGTTGATTGAGTCTCCAAGACACCCAACATGAAAGACAAGGTCCCAGTACTCTTGGTGAAGGCGACACTCAGCAGCCCAGAAACCCAGTGAGGTTTACACCAAAATCCTCTAATCTTTCTAGGAAGGTCTCTGGACCTGTTTTGGTCAGCATGTGGTCAGCTCAGTCTCAGATCTGGCTTTATTCCAGCTTGTAGTTGCCCCTAATGTTCACAGTTGCACTTAGAATACACAGTCTATTACTCACCTGGACATGGTGGGTGGGCTAAGTCTGAGGCTCATTAGGGCTCAACCTGCTCTCTTGGGCTAGGGAGAGGGGAGGATATGGCAACCACATATGGGTTGTACTTGGAGTGCCTGTGTTAATAGTGACTTGTTGGATGTTGTTACAATCTGAGAAGGGTTGTGGGCTCTCCCAAAAGAAAAAGCCCCATTTCATGGATCCCCAGAAATTCAGTTGTTTAAGCTCCTAGCAAGTTGTGAGCAGTTACCTGTGCCTGCTCACAGCCTAGTGATAGCTGCAACCTCTGGGACTGAGACTGCATTGATGGTGTTTTATCCACTGCCTTCAGTACCTCTCCTGGCTTTGGCTGTGATAGGCATGTCCATTTCTGCAGCCATGTCAAAGAGGCCTCTGAGCACATCCTCACGGCCACCAGCCCGCTACCTCTCCCTAGAATGTTTACCGGATCTTCCTCCTCTGGTCCCAACCTCTATAGCAGGCAGGCCAGATCTTGATAGCCGCTTCTCTTGGCTCCCTACCACCACCCTCTTCTCAGGTGAATGTTAGTGTGCCTCTTCTTGGTTCCCTAACCCTTCTTTCTGGGCCAGGCTAGGGCTTGCTAGCTGCTTCTCTAGGCTCCCTTCCCCAACCCTCTTGTCCAGGCTGTGGCTTGTAAGCTGCCTATGGGCTGAGAAGTGCTGTTTGAGAACTTTCTCTGTATTTTGCCATCTACGCCCCCCGCTGTTGTATGGCACTCTGAGGTTCTGCAACTCCCTGCTGGTCTGGCCTCGGAGGCGGTTTCTGAGTGCATGGAAATTTTTCTTCCTTCATGACTCCCTCCTTCCCTTGGAGCACCCATCCTGAAGTCCTCTGTATATATATATATCTTTATCTTTGTCCTACCTCATTCCAGGGAGATTAGCTTGCCTTTTTGGAGGCCTAGGGTCTTCTGCTGTCATATAGAAGTTGCTCTGTAGGAGTTGTTCTGTATCTTGATGAGTTCTTTTATGTATTTGTGGGAAGGCAGGCAATTGCCCTCCCACCATCTTCTTCTGCTTCCCCTTCATTTCTTTCTTTTGGATGTTTATTTTATAAGAAAACATTATGTGTTTTCTTAGTCTAATTAATATTTATTGATCATCTAATATATTCTGTTCTAAGCAGGGGGACACTAACATTGTATAAGAGATGTCAGTAGAAGTGGTGCCAGATCAAATCATGGCTTATAGTACTGTAGGTTTGGGAGAACTTATGACCAACCTAGATAGTATATTTAAAAGCAGAGAGGTTACTTTGTTGACTAAGGTCCATCTAGTCAAGGCTACGGTTTTCCTGTGGTCATGTATGGATGTGAGAGTTGGACTGTGAAGAAGGCTGAGCCGTGAAGAATTGATGCTTTGGAACTGTGGTGTTGGAGAAGACTCTCGAGAGTCCCTTGGACTGCAAGGAGATCCAACTAGTCCATTCTGAAGGAGATCAGCACTGGGATTTCTTTGGAAGGAATGATGCTGAAGCTGAAACTCCAGTACTTTGGCCACCTCATGCGAAGAGTTGACTCATTGGAAAAGACTGTGATGCTGGGAGGGATTGGGGGCAGGAGGAGAAGGGGATGACAGAGGATGAGATGGCTGGATGGTATCACGGACTCGATGGATGTGAGTCTGAGTGAACTCTGGGAGTCGGTGATAGACAGGGAGGCCTGGCGTGCTGCAGTTCATGGGGTCGCAAAGAGTCGGACACAACTGAGTGACTGAACTGAACTGATGTTTATTTGAAAACATAAGTTTCAACCCTATCATCAAGTGATGGTAGAAAAGAAAACTTAGATCATGCAAGCCTTTCTATCTTTCTATTTGCTGATAAGTAGTGTCAGATACTGGGGCTTCCCAGGTAGCTCAGCTGGTAAAGAATCTGCCTGCAATGTAGGAGACCCTGGTTTGACTGCTGGGTAAGGAAGTTCCCCTGGAGAAGGGATAGGCTACCCACTCCAGTATTCTTGAGCTTCCGTAATGTCTCAGATGGTAGAGAATCCACCTGCAATGTGGGAGACCTGGGTTAAAACCCTGGGTTGGGAAGATCCCCTGGAGAGGTATGGAAACCCACTCCAGTAATCTTGTCTGGAGAATTCCCATGGACAGAGGAGCCTGGCAGGCTATAGTCTATGGGGTCACAAAGAGTTGGACACAACTGAGTGACTAAGCACAAGCACAGTGTCAGACTACCTTGGAACAGGAAAATTATACACCTCAGTAAATAATTGAGGATTGGGTTTTTGAAAAGATCAACTTCCTGTAAGTAGCTTTGTGTAGGTCTGCTGGCATTCAGAAACCCTAGAACAGTTACACCCAAGTTCAGACTCTGATATCCTCTCTTAGGCTATATCCTTATCCTCCACAATGCAGAGCACCACAGGAATGGAATACAGCAAGATTCTAAGATACATCTCTGAGAGTCCAGTGTTATGGTGGGGTTATTGCTACTCAGCCGATCACAGTGGTCCACAGGATGGCATAGGAAATGGGGAGACAATACATGTACCAACTCTCGGCCTTTGGTTTCAGCCTGAACCAAATGATGCTTTCTGGTGTTGCCCAAAACCTTCTTTGTTAAATATTTTTTAAAAAATCAATATGTTTTTGAGGAAACAGTGATTCTTTCTGCCTAGTTCTGTTGTTCAAGGACTAAGAGAGGTGGAATTAAGATTTCAGAGCAGGTCTTATAACTATCAGGCTAAGGCCCTCTCCACCTTATCAAACTATCATTTCTTTTCAGGATTGAATCAAAAGAGGATAAAAATTTCCAATGAAAAAATATATGAGAAAATATATTATTCATAGCTTGAAAAGTTAAACATAAAATGTTAAATGTTTAAGATAAAGAAAATTTCCATTATCAACCAGGTAGAAAGCATTAATGTTTCATTTACTAATGTTATGAGATCTGTGTGTGTTTTTCTTTAAAATTTGAGGAACTGACTTGATTTGCTTCATTAAAAAATATGCCTTTAACCAAATAAGAAATTGTCTACTCAGTATTATCCACTCAGTATTCAAGTCCTGGAATATCAAATGAGAAATAATCATGGTTATTGACATAATTTAACTGAATTTTACTTCCTATTTAGCTTTGTTGTGAAATAAACAGCTAATTTTGCTAGGACACATGTNACTGAACTGAACTGAGTGAGCAACTACTGGGGGCTAGTCTGGCCCACAAAGCTGTCTCCTTTGCGGGGAACTCTTGATTTACAGGGTGAGTTTCAAGCACCCTGTTAAGTATGATATAATCATCCCTTTTGACCTACAATTGATTGAGTTGGTCGGGGATCTGACTTTGCTGCTGCTGCTAAGTCGCTTCAGTCGTGTCTGACACTGTGCGACCCCATAGACGGCAGCCCACCAGGCTCCCCCGTGATCTGACTTTAACAGTACTCAGATGTCATCTTTCTTGGGACATGATATTGGAATCTAGAAATTACCAGTCTGTGTCAAGAACTATAACACATAAATAGAAGCTAAGAAAGCTCATTTGCAGAATGAGAGAGAGAAGGATGAAAAACACATACCAAAATATGTAGCAGTGGAATTTTCAGAAAAGGTACTTCTGTCAGCTTTCCCAGATTTGGTTCTCAACCTTCTCGAAGCCTTGGTGGCATTCTTCAATTTTGGTTCCTTTAAACTCTTCCATATCATTTAAATAATTTCCTCTATTTGGATTAAACTAGCTCAAATTGGTTTGTTACTTGCAGTTAAAGTATCTTACATAATACACTGGGTTTCAGACTCTGGCCCTATACCATATGGCCAATTGTATTTTCCAATATTTTCTTTGCACTCATCATTCTCCTTCTTTATTCACATGGACGTGACATCTCTCCTTTTGCCCACATTGATATTCTAGCTTCAAATGCTTTCTTTCTTTCCAAACAACAACCAGTCTTGATAAAGCTGAAAGCCTTTTTTCATACAGATTTTCTCCATTTTTTGACTTCTACTCAAGACTGGTAGTTTATGTTGTGGCAGTAAATTACCTTGAAATATCAGTCACTTAACAAATCTTCATTGTTTGTTCATGCTACATTTTTAATAAAGGTGGTCATGTTTTTCTCTTGCACACAATCAAGAACCAACACTTGGAGAAAAAAAAAAAGCTGTACCGTCTGGAACTCAGAGTAACCTCAATTATTGAAATTGGATTTGTTCCCTTCAAATAATTCTTGGAATATAGAATTGAGTTTATTTAGAAGCAAGACTTCAGATATATTCCAGCTTTCTGTGGGCTGAGATAAAAGGGAGTGGAAGTACTAAGATTCCAAAATAACAGGTACTTTGGAATAACTTAATCTGATTATTTCCTTCCCATAAAGATAGCAAGAGCTATTAGTTTTATTAGTAATAATCTAACATTGAAGTGTTAGGAAGACAAAAGAAGGAAAATAGGTATCAGTCAGAATTTGAGACAAAATTTTCTCTGCAGATATTTTTTCCTTTCTTTTAAAAAATAAGAAGCCAAGACCATGCGATTACTCAGGATTCAAAGACGAAAAATAGTCCAGTTTGGTCAACATGATGTAGCCAGAGGAATTTGCTGACTTAATTATTTAATTCAAATTGTATCTATAAGTAAGATCAAGAATGTAATACTATGGTAATGAATCTCTAGAGCCAGACATCCCGGAATGTGAAGTCAAGTGGGCCTTAGAAAGCATCACTATGAACAAAGCTAGAGGAGGTGATGGAATTCTAGTGGAGCTATTTCAAATCATGAAAGATGATCCTGTGAAAGTGCTGCACTCAATATGCCAGCAAATTTGGAAAACTCAGCCACTGGAAATGGTCAGTTTTCATTCCAATTCCAAAGAAAGGCAATCCCAAAGAATGCTCAAACTACTGCACAATTGCACTCATCTCACACGCTAGTAAAGTAATGCTCAAAATTCTCCAAGCCAGGCTTCAGCAATATGTGAACCATGAACTTCCAGATGTTCAAGCTGGTTTTAGAAAAGGCAGAGGAACCAGAGATCAAATTGCCAACATTTGCTGGATCATGGAAAAAGCAAGAGAGTTCCAGAAAAACATCTATTTTCTGCTTTATTGACTATGCCAAAGCCTTTGACTGTGTGGATCACAATAAACTGTGGAAAATTCTGAAAAAGATAGGAATACCAGACCACCTGACCTGCCTCTTGCGAAACCTATATGCAGGTCAAGAAGCAACAGTTAGAACTGTACATGGACAACAAACTTGTTCCAAATAGGAAAAGGAGTACATCAAGTCTGTATATTGTCACTCTGCTTATTTAACTTCTATGCAGAGTACATCATGAGAAACACTGGGCTGGAAGAAGCACAAGCTGGAATCAAGATTGCTGGGAGAAATATCAATATCCTCAGATATGCAGATGACACCACCCTATGGCAGAAAGTGAAGAGGAACTAAAAGGCCTCTTGATGAGAGTGAAAGAGGAGAGTGAAAAAGTTGACTTAAAGCTCAACATTCAGAAAATGAAGATCATGGCATCCAGTCCCATCACTTCATGGGAAGTAGATGGGGAAACAGTGGAAACAGTGTCAGATTTTATTTTGGGGGGCTCTGAAATCACTGCAGATGGCGGTTGCAGTCATGAAATAAAAAGATGCTTACTCCTTGGAAGGAGAGTTATGACCAACTTGGACAGCATATTGAAAAGCAGAGATATTACTTTGCCGACTAAGGTCCGTCTAGTCAAGGCTATGGTTTTTCCAGTGGTCATGTATGGATGTGAGAGTTGGACTGTGAAGAACGCTGAGCACCAAAGAATTGATTCTTTTGAATTGTGATGTTGGAGAAGACTCTTGAGAGTCCCTTGGACTGCAAGGAGATCCAACCAGTCCATTCTAAAGGAGATCAGTCCTGGGTGTTCATTGGAAGGACTGATGTTGAAGACATCAAAAGTCTCAATGAAGTTTTAGAGTGAGGAAAAAAAAAAAAACAGAGAGGGTGATTGCAGAGAAGATAGCATTTAAGTGGGAAATTAGTATCAAAATGAGAAGTTAATACTAAAGATAATTTANTCAAAATGAGAAGTTAATATTAAAGATAATTTAAACAAAATCCCATAATTTGAAAATTAAATGTCTACCTTTAAATAATGGGTGCCTCTAAGAAGCCATAACAAGGAAAATTAGAAAATATTTGTAATAGAATAAAAATGAAAAGAGAATTTATCAGAATTTGTTGCATGCAGCTGAAGATGCTCAATGCAATTAAATACAACATGGAGTTTTGAAGAAGGTATGAAAACAAATAATGAATATTAGCACACCACTTTGTGAAATTTGAATAAAATGTATACTTTAGTAATAATACTGTATCACTTGGCAATTTCTTTCTTTCTTTCTTGTTTTAAACATAGTATTTCTTTATATTCTCAGGATTGGATTAGAAGTTTCAAGTCTCATTCAAATGTTTTAAAATCAGTAAGATAATAAATTTTCTAGATTTTTAACAGTAATACTAGATGCCAAAAATACGTGGAACTATATCAAAGTTTTGAGTGACTATAAATTAGAAATCTAGCATTCTATTTATACTAAGTAAAACAAGTGGAATCAAAATGTCATCATATTTTTAGCTAGGCAAAAATTCATAAAATTTCTAAAGTGAAGTGAAAGTCACTCAGTCATGTCTGACTCTTTGAGTCATGCAGCAAATTTCCATTGCCTATCTATTTTACATATGGTAATATATGTTTCCATGTTACTTTCTCCATACATCCCACCTTCTACTTTCTCCCTCTACCCTCATATCCCATAAATCTGTTCTCTATAACTGTGTCTCCATAGCATCTGAATTTTTAAAAGTGATTACATGTTTTTCTATCAAATGGTAGTTTTATTGATATGGAATTCTATTATTTTCAATTGACCAGTCATGATATAATGGTATTAAGTGAATAAAGATTACATAATCACAATAGTAAAAGATGTTTATCAGTTCTCACAATCCAGCCAGACAAAAAATAAAAGATAATTACAATCACAGGCCATAATGGAAATGTGATTAACCTAAAAATATAAAACAATTACATACAATTTGGGGAGTTAAGTGGAGTGATGCATGCATCATGCATGCGGTTTCATCATGCAGCCAGTCTATGTCTTTTGGTTGGTGCAATTAATTTGTTTACACTTAAGGTGATTATCAATAAGTATGAGCCAATATGGGCTTCCCTTGTAGCTCAGATGGTAGGATCCTATATGTATGATCTTATACTGGCAGCTAAGATGGTAAAGAATCTGCCTGCAATACAGGAGACCTGGGTTTGATTCCTGAGTTGGGCAGATCCCCTGTAGAAGGCAACCCACTCTAGTATTTTTGCCTGGAAAGTTCCATGGACAGAGGAGCTTGGTGAGCTACAGTCCCATGGAGTTGCAAAGAGGCAGACATGACCAAGCTACTGACACACATGATCCTATTACCATTTTGTTAATTGCTTTGGGTTTATTTTGTTAGGTCTTTTCCTTCTATTGTATTTGCTGCCTAGAGAAATTCCTTTATATTTGTTGTCAAGCCGGTTTGATGGTGCTGAATTCTCTTAACTTTTGCTTATCTGAAAAGTTTTTGATCTCACTGTCAAATCTGAACATATTTCTGGATAGAGTATTCTTGGTTATAGGTTCTTCCCTTTCGTCATTTTAAATATACCATACCATTCCTTTCTGGCTTGTAGAATTTCTGTTGAGAAATAAGTTGGTAACTTTATGGGAGTTCTATTGTATGTTATTTGTTGCTTTTCCCTTGTTGTTGTTAATATTTCTTCTTTGTCTTTCATTTTTGTCAGCTTAATTACTATGTGTCTTGGTGTGTTCCTCCTTGGGTTCATCCTTCCTGGAACTCTCTGTGCTTTGTGGATAACTGACTATTTCCTATCCCATGTTGGGGAAGTTTTCAGCTATTACCTCTTCGAATATGTTTTTGGATCCTTTCTCTCTATATTCTCCTTCTGCTGACCCCTATAATATGAATGTTGGTGCATTTAATGTTGTCCCAGAGGTCTCTTAGGCTGTGTTCATTTTTTTTTTTTCATTTTTTTTCTCTATATTCTGTTCTGTGGCAGTAATCTTCACCATTTTATCTTCCAGGTCACTTATCCATTCTTCTACTTCAGTTTTTCTGTTATTGATTTTTTTCTACTGTATTTTTCATCTCTGCTTCTTTATTTTTTTAGTTCCTCTAGGTCCTTGGTAAACACTCCTTGCATCTTCTCTATTCTTTTGCTGAGATCCTGTATCATCTTCACTATCACTATTCTGACTTCCTTTTCTGGGAGGTTGCTTATCTCTGCTTCATTTAGTTGTTTTTCTGGGAGTTTATCTTGTCCCTTCATCTGGGACATAACTTTCTGCTTTTTCATTCTGATTAACTTTCTGTAATGTGGTTTTCATTCTGGCCACTGCAGGATTATGGTTCTTCTTGCTTCTTCTGTCTGCTCTCTGGTGGATGAGGCTAAAATGCTTGTATAAGCTTCTGATGGGAGGGACTGTTGGAGGCACTGGGTCTTGCTCTGGTGGGCAAGGCCATGCTCAGTAAAATTTTAATCCAATCATCCACTGAGGGGTGGTGTTGAGCTCCTGGCCTGTTTGTTGTCTGGCCTGAGGCAACTCAGCTCTGAGGTCTTCGGACTCTATGGCATGGTTAATGATGACCTCCAAGAGGACTTATGCCAAGTGGCCCCTTCCAGGACTGTTGCTACTAGTGCCCCATTCCCCACAGTGAGCTGCTGCCAACCCACACCTCCACAGGAGACCCTCCAACACTAGCAGGTAAGTCTGGTTCAGTCTTGGAGTGGGGGAGGGGGGGTCACTGTTGCTTTCCCCTGGGTCTTGGTGCACACAAGATTTTGTTTGTTTGTGCCTCCCAAGAATTCAGTCTCTGTTCCCCCCAGTCCTGAGGAAGTCCTATAATCAAATCCCACTGGGCTTCAAAGTCAGATTCCTTGGGAATTCCCAGTCCCTTTGCCGGATCTTCAAGCTGAGAAGCCTGACATGAGGTTCCAGAACCTTCAAAATAGCAAGAGAACTTCTTTGGTATCATTGTTCTCCAGATTATGGTTTGCAGCCTGGCAACCCACTCCAGTACTCTTGCTTGGAAAATCCCATGGACGGAGGAGTCCATGGGGTCGCTAGGAGTCAGGCATGGCTGAGTGACTTCACTTTCACTTTTCACTTTCATGCATTGGAGAAGGAAATGGCAACCCACTCCAGTGTTCTTGCCTGGAGAATCCCAGGGACGGGGGAGCCTGGTGGGCTGCCGTCTATGGGGTTGCACAGAGTCGGACACAACTGAAGCGATTTAGCAGCAGTAGCAGCAGCACTCCTCACAGTAGGCATGGGGTTTGATTTTATTGTGATTGCATCCCTTTTACCATGTCATTCCATCTTCTTCTTCATCTCTGGGCATGGGGACTTTTTTTGGTGGGTTCCAGCATCCTCCTGCTGATGATTGTTCAACAGCTACTTACATTTGTGGTGCTCTCACAGAAGGGGAGGAGCACACTTCCTTTTACTTTGCCATCTTGAACCAGAAGCCCAGTTCAGTTTAGTCGTTCAGTTGTGTCTGACTCTTTGTAACCCCATGAATCACAGCACAGCAGGCCTCCCTGTCCATCACCAACTCCTGGAGTTCACTCAGACTCATGTCCATGGAGTCAGTGATGCCATCCAGCCATCTCATCCTCTGTCGTCTCTTTCTCTTCCTGCCCCCAATCCCTCCCAGCATCAAAGTCTTTTCCAGTGAGTCAACTCTTCACATGAGGTGGCCAAAGTACTGGAGCTTCAGCTTTAGCATCATTCCTTCCAAAGAAATCCCAGNTCTTTCAGAAATTTCCACAGTTTATTGTGATCCACACAGTCAAAGGCTTTGGCATAGTCAGTAAAGCAGAAGTAGATGTTTTTCTGGAACTCTCTTGCTTTTTCCGTGATCCAGCAGATGTTGGCAATTTGATCTCTGGTTCCTCAGCTTTTTTTAAATCCAGCTTGAATGTCTGGAAGTTCATGGTACTTCATTATATTTAAAGGCCAACTAATATTCTATTGCATATCTATACCTAATTTGCTTATTCATTCATCAGTGCATAAATATTTGTATTTTTTCTACTGTTTGACTATTATTAATAATACTGTTATGAACATTTATGTACAAGTTGTGTGTGGTTATATCCTTTCATTCTTTAGGAGTGGAATTGCCGGGTAATATTGTAACTCTTAAGTTTAACTTTTTGAACAACTATCAAACTATTTTCCAAAGTGGCTGCACTAATTTATATTCCCACTAACAATGCATGAGGTTCCATATTTCTCCACATCCTTGCCACTTGTTATTGGTAATGACTAATGATGTTGAGGAGAAGGCAATGGCATCCCACTCCAGTACTCTTGCCTGGAAAATCCCATGGATGGAGGAGCCTGGTGGGCTGCAGTCCATGGGGTGGTACAAGTCAGACACGACTGAGCAACTTCACGTTCACATTTCACTTTCACGCATTGGAGAAGGAAATGGCAACCCACTCCAGTGTTATTGCCTGGAGAATCCCAGGGATGGAGGAGCCTGGTGGGCTGCTGTCTATGGGGTTGCATAGAGTCAGACACGACTGAAGCGACTTAGCAGCAGCAATGATGTTGAACATCTTTTTGTGTGTTTATTGCTCCTTTGTGTACTGTGTGTATGTTTGTTTGTGGATAAATGTCTTTTCAAATCCCATTCTCATTTAAAAATTTGGGTCATTTGTCTTTTTATTGTTGATTAATAAAAATTCTTTATTCTCGATACAAGGATTTTATTAGACATATGATTTGCCAATATTTGATTCCATTCTGTAGGTTGTCGTTTCATTTTCTTGATGGTGTCTTTTGAAATGGGAAATATTTTAATATAATGAAATCTATTCTTTTTTTTTTTTTTGCCTTTGTGCTTGTTTTTGAACTCTCAAATCTGTTTCATTGGTCTGTATGTTTATCTTTATGCCAGTACTTAATATAGCTTTCTAGTATTTCTCCTCAAATGTAAACTGATTTTCCCTTTTTAAAAAGATTTTTATTATTTATTTGTTGCTATGTGTAGGCTTTCTCTAGTTGTTGCAAGTGGAGGCTCTTCTCTAGTTGCAGTATACAGGCCTCTTATTTTGTTGGCTTCTCTTGTAGCAGAGCACAGGCTCTAGGGTGCATGCTCCATAGTTGTGGTGCATGAGCTTTGTTGACCCATTGTATGTGGGATCTTCCTGGAAGGGATCAAACCTGTGTCCCCTGCACTGGTGGGCAGATTCTTCACCTCTGAACCACTAGAGGAGTCCTCATTTTCCCTTTCTGTGCCAGAGAACAACTTGGCTAGTCTGCCCAATCATTATAAGTCCGTCTTATCACTTTTTGAGTTATGCAGTATCTCAGCTGGAAGGGAACTTGGTGATTAGCTGGTCCAGTTATTTCATTTTACAAATGGTGACTCTCAGCTCCAGAGCTTAGAGTCTGCAATTGTGTGGGCCTTTCTGCACACATGGTACAAAGTTCAAGAAATCTTATCCATTTGTTATTTCTGTTCCAGGTTTTTTGAAAGAAATCAAATATCATGGACTCTATACTTCTATTCTCATTTCCTTCCCAGGAACAAGTAGCATTCTGAATCTGTGTACCATTTCATGCTTTTGTACTTTTCCAGAACCAATATAAAGCCAGTTTATTATGTTCATTATTTATTAACATCCTTTTTTCTTTTTAGCATTGTTTTTGAGGTTTGTTCATATTGATACATATAGCTTTGATTCTTTCATTTTAAATATTCTAACATAGTCCATTTAATGATTATACCATTTTCATATATCCATTCTCCTATTCAGAGACATTTAGGTTTTCTCCATTTATTTGTTCTGTTATAAGCAATGTTTGCACATTTGTCCTCCTGCTCAGATGTGAGCATGTCTCCAGTGGAGCAATGCCACAGGAGAGCAGCAGAGGACCTACAGCTTTTAAACTAGATACTGCAAATTGCTCTCTAAAGTGCTTCTCATAGCTCCTGTTTTTCATATCCTCAATTGTATTTGATATTGTCACACTTTTTAATTTTTGCCAATCTGATGTTTGCATAATGGTACCTCATTATTTAATTTGCATTTCCCTGACGACTAGTAAAATTGAACTCTTTTTTCATGTTTATTAGCCATTTGCTTTTCCCCCTTCCATTACATGCCTAAAATACACATTTCAGAATACTGTCTTTTCCCTACAGCATGAAATTGCTATTTTGTATTTAGCCTATAGTTAAATATGTCTCTCTAAAGACTAGTCTACTCTTACTGCTGCTGCTGCCGCCGCCACCAATTCTTCCACTATTGCTCTTTACTGAGGGGCTACTCTGTGCCTGGAGTATTTATTATTCTAATCCTCACCAGAAACTTGCAGAGACAAAATTTCCATTCTAAAGACAAGAAAACTGAGGTTGAAATAGTTATATATAATATATATATATACAAAACTGTAGAACTAAGAAGTGGTGGAGTTTTATTCGAATTCAAATTCATTTTCTTAAAAGTCCCTCCTTCCCCTCTAACACAGTTCTTTTTCTTTATTTTCTGTAAATGTATCTCCTTATCTCTGTTGATTTTGGCACTATTTTAAAGAAAAATTTCCCAGTTTTTCAGGGATCCCTTAAAGTTTCTATCTTTTAATAATTACTTTGTAATATGTTGAAATTTCTTAATTATAATTTTGATTTTTAAAAAGGTCATTGTTTTCAACAATAGACTGAATAGAAGGAATGCAAAACAGATCTATTTGGACTATCATTTGAAATAGTTAAAGAGTAAATCATTATTAACTAACTACAATTCAAGTGGTCCTACTTAGTTTACACATTAAGCAGTTGCCACTCAGGTCAAACCTGTGTGTGATTACCTATGACAGTGTCTTGAGAGAAAGAAACAGGAAAAGTAAGTACTGCAGGGAGAAAATGGGAAAATAGTTAGGTCAAACAGGGTGCAGTTATCAGGTATCAAGAGAATGCTGGTTTCTGGTAATCAGGGGAGTGAAAGGTAAGCACTACAAGCTTATTTAAAATTTTGCATGTCCTCAGTCACAAAAAGAATGAAATAATGACATTTTCAGCAACACAGATGAATGTAGACACTGTCATACTGAGTAAGTCAGAAAGAGAAAAAAAATCACGATATCACTTATATGTAGAATCTAAAATATGACACAAATGAATTTATTTATGAAACATAAACAAACTCAGACTTTTAGTTACTGAAGGGGCAAGGGAATGGAAGAAGGATAAATTAGGAGTTTGGGGATCATTAGATATAAACTAATATATATAAAATGGATAAACAATAAGGCCCTATCATATGGCACAGGAAACTATATTCAATATCCTGTAATAAACCACCATATGTGTATATATATGCATAAGTGAATCACTTTACTTACATCAGAAACTAATAGAATATTATAAATCAATTATATATCAATTTAGAAAAAAATTACATGTGATTATATTTGCTGTTACCTTTAGTTGTTGGAGATGGGTGAAGTAGAGATCAAAGTTCTATCTCCTGAAATGAAAATGAATAGCTCATGTATCTATCTTTAATTATTCACTTTTTACTATTAATTCACCAGAGACCTTTTTTATAATAACTGGGCTTCACCAATAGCAGTGTAGTAAAGTTGCTCATGGGCTCACTTGCGGGAAGCCATCTTCTGAACTCCACTGCTTTCCAATGGATTCCAAATGTGATACAAATGGATTAAATAATTATTAGCACTAGTATTTCTATTAAAGGTGAAATAGGATAACGAGGATTCATGCTTGTCAATAAGGCTGCTTAGTACTTCATGGTTTTCCTTTTCCAATGTGCTCTTGCAAATATTAAACAGACAAATGATTCTGCTGTGATGTGAATAGAAGTCACACAGCTGTAACTCCATGGACTCTGTGAATATGTTCCCTACATTGTCAATTAATTTTGCTTCCTGAAGCATATTCTTTCATGTATAGTTTCATCCGTGCTGTGTGTTCTGCCTGGAATGATCAGAGGCCTGCTAAAGTGGATAAAAATAACAAATTAAAAACAGAAAAAAACAACAAAACATAATAGCTTTTCAGGAGTGAGGCCAGAACTTGGAGTCTATTTTCTTTTCGTTTTTTTATATTTTAATTTATAGGGTAAATTCATCACCTTTCTCCCACCCCTTGATAAGAATGGTCTTTTGCACTCTATTAACCTCAGGTTCTAGAGAGAGGCAATTTCCTAACAGGTGAATTAACACTAGATAACATTACCTCAAATGCCAAGTCATCTAATGTGTAATTGAAAAAAAAATTTAAGATGGAGTAAGGCAGTGTCTTAACTTCGTTTTTTTTGTTTTTTTTAAAAGAAAAAACATTATAAAGAGTCTTTACAAACTAACTATACACTCCCTACCTCTGGAGAGTGATTTGCCTATTAACAAGCACAAGAACAACTCCCACTACCAGTACAGAAGAAATAGCACCCAATTTCCAATTACTTTTGCGGCTGACAGTTCACTGGACTGTTAAGACGCATTCGGCGCCATTGTGTGGATGTGGTGGAGCCAGGCAGCCGTGTGCGCCTCTCTTTTTGATTATGTAGTAATTAGACTGTTCCACTAATGGAAGGAGGCAAAAAAGTTTTTAGAGCAAATTACATCCAGTGAAGCTAGCTTTGAAAAAATCTCTGGCACAAAAGAATAAAGAGTAACCTTTTTGTCATGAACACTGTGAAAGGTTTTATGCGTTAACTAAGCTGCATAAAAAATGAAAACTTGGAATCAAAAATTAGCTCAGGCATAATTGTATGTTTGCTTGCAAATACTAAAGCAAATAGGTGATTCAGACAAGCTCATTAGTCAATAATAAGCCTTTCAGAGATGTACACAAGAGACTCTGGACGCAGTTGAACATCTCTAGGAATTTCGGATTCTGTGTCTCTGCTCCGTGAATTCATTGAAGATCCCTTGGCAGTATCGGAAGAGTGGGAGCTCGCCCTTTTGTCTTTGAACTGGCTTCACCTGAGAGCTCAGCTCTTCCTGTAGGTTATTAATGTATTAGTCATCCTATAAAAGTTCCCTTGATTTATTTTTCTGGTGGGGAATTTAATTCCTTCTCTTAAAATTAAAAACTCAATTTCGTTTTTCTGCTCTTTCGGCCTTGCCCCAACACCCACAGTCATCTTTTTCTTCTTTTCTTCCCACATATTTTTTTCACTCAACTTTATATCTTTAGTATTTTGTGTGAATGTGACATTTTCCTTTTTTACCTACAGAATTTTCCCATTCTCACTCCCCAGTGTGAACTGAAAATGGCAGTTCTTTATTCAGTACACTGCAAATGACTGGCACTCTATTGCAGGTATGAATATAACCAAATATCTCCCTTTTTGGTCTTATAAATTCCTAAAGGCTTGGATGCCCTTTTCAATTTCTCTATCTCTCTCTCTCTTTCTTTTTTTTTTTTTTTTTTTTTTTGGTTAACAGACATAGTAAAAAGAGGCTGGAGCTGGGGATTCTTAAAATTATCAGTTAATTAAGCATTGCTCTGATGAAAGAGAATTTTTTTAACCTGGGTTTTCATACATTACTAGTTTATGCCTGATTTATATCCGATTTAATGTTTGCATAGTGGTTCTCTGATGCTGTTTCTCTTGTATATGGCAATTAACAAAAATTGTATTTTTAGCAGATTTTCATGGTGACCATATTTTTCAAAAAAAAATTCACAATCTAGAATTTGACAAAAGATTTTTGTGCCAATTCTGCCATTGAGAAGCACATTGTTAGATTTAGATTGTGAGATAGTGACAGTCCTGAATGCTGAAATCTGTCTTCCTTTAGGGGATGACAGGACATTTAAAATGAGGATCCATGAAGATTTTCAGCATGGGGTACTGGTATGGACAAAAAAAAAAAAGGTGGGGGGGCTTTATGTATAACTTTTAACATGTTACTTATATCTTCATTTTTTTGGTCTCTCAAAAGAGCATATTTGAAAGAAAATGAATAAATTTGAAGGAAATTAATGCAAATGACATTGTACATGGTAGATCCTCAAAGATACTGTTTTATTAGAAACAGTATTTCTTAAGATATTTTCCCTATTAATGTCTTTTTATCTACATCACATGCTATGATTGATCTTAAAGAACTTTACAGTCGATATGAACAAATGAGTATGTCATTACGCCTTGGTTGAGAACAGGATTAAACATATGTGTCAAGGAACATAATATACTTTGAAATTATTTGTGATTCTCTATTATCGCCAAAGGAGAAAACGACAAATAAAAAGAAGGAAGGAAGAAATGACAATTTAAAAGGGCCCATTTCAAATATAAAATTTTTCATTTTGCCAGTCTTGACTGCTTCTGCCATTGATATTATTACTGTCATTAACGTCATTAGTGTGATCACCACCATCATCAATCCCTGCAAATCTAGAATCACACAAAAAGACTGTATGTATCTTTGCTTTTGAGGGTCTTTGTTGTCCAACATTTAAAAAATAAATAAAATAAAAGCCAACAAACAAACAAAAAAACGAAAACTATTCAACAAATACTTGGAAAAAATTTTTTAAACTTAAATATTCTCATACTTCTCTGGTATACATTTCATACAGAATATTCCATTCATTGTTAAGACATGAAACATGTACAGTAAGGTTGGAAAAGCAGAGTTTGACAACAAAAATGAACTGCTTCTTTTCATGAAATATTGGTGTGAGTTAAATTTTTTTAACTCAAGGAACAATTTAATTGAAACATGCTTTTACATGAACTGGACTGCTCAATTTTAAATTAACATTGTAGCAAGTTATCTATTAAATAAGACACATTTTTGGGCAATAGAAATAGCTGCTTCCCAATCTCTTTAATATATGTTTTAGAATTTTTGAATCTGTATTTTCTTACATTGGGTTTTCTTAAAGTTTGACATGCATTTAATGTACAATCTTCTTGCTCCATTGTACAAATGGGGTACGTGTAACAAAACATATATTTGAGGAATGTTATGACTTTAATTCGACATAGGGAATTAAAGGATCCATGAGGGATCCTGTAATACTTGTGACCCAGAATATAGGTATACAGTTATGAATTTATTTAGGATCTCAGTGTGGAGGTTATATTTTAATACTCCTCAGTTTATAGCCCACATCACAATTAATGCATGTAAAAAGTCTTTCATCACTGTTCAGTTCAGTTGAGTTCAGTCACTCAGTCGTGTCCGACTCTTTGCAACCCCATGAATCACAGCACGCCAGGCCTCCCTGTCCATCACCATCTCCCGGAGTTCACTCACACTCACGTTCATCGAGTCCGTGATGCTATCCAGCCATCTCATCCTTGGTCATCCCCTTCTCCTCCTGCCCCCAATCCCTCCCAGCATCACAGTCTTTTCCAATGAGTCAACTCTTCTCATGAGGTGGCCAAAGTACTGGAGTTTCAGCTGTAGCATCATTCCTTCCAANNATTGTGATCCACACAGTCAAAGGCTTTGGCATAGTCAGTAAAACAGAAACTGATGTTTTTCTGGAACTCTTTTGCTTTTTCCATGATCCAGCAGATGTTGGCAATTTGATCTCTGGTTCCTCTGCCTTTTCTAAAACCAGCTTGAACATCAGGGAGTTCACGGTTCACGTATTGCTGAAGCCTGGCTTGGAGAATTTTGAGCATTACTTTACTAGCGTGTGAGATGAGTGCAATTGTGCAGTAGTTTGAGCATTCTTTGGGATTGCCTTTCTTTGGAATTGGAATGAAAACTGACCTTTTTCAGTCCTGTTGCCACTGTTGAGTTTTCCAAATTTGCTGGCATATTGAGTGAAGGACTTTCACAGGATCATCTTTCAGGATTTGAAATAGCTCAACTGGAATTCCATCACCCCCACTAGCTTTGTTCATAGTGATACTTTCTAAGGCCCACTTGACTTCACATTCCAAGATGTCTGGCTCTACATTAGTGATCACATCATCATGATTATCTGGGTTGTTTCATCACTCTACCCTGCTCCTATAACTTTGCTCTTTTCTACATCTACTTTACTTTGTTTAATATGTACCTTTTTGTATCTATTTTTATATTAATAAGATGCCTGTTTTATTTGTCTGTGAGTATATTTAATGTCTATAAATGGTGTTGGCATAGCATTCTTGATTTTTAACATCTTTTAAACTAAGCAGTATCTATTAAAAGAATCAAGATTGCTGAGAGAAATATCAACAACCTCAGATATGCAGATGACACCACCCTTATGGCAGAAAGTGAAGAGGAACTAAAAAGCCTCTTGATGAAAGGGAAAGAGGAGAGTGAAAAAGTTGGCTTAAAGCTCAACATTCAGAAAACGAAGATCATGGCATCTGGTCCCATCACTTCATGGGAAGTAGACGGGGAAACTGTGAAAACAGCGTCAGACTTCATTTTTGGGGGCTCCAAAGTCACTGCAGATGGTGACTTCAGCCATGAAATTAAATGACACTTACTCCTTGGAAGAAAAATTATGACCAACCTAGATAGCATATTGAAAAGCAGAGACATTACTTTGCCAACTAAGGTCCATCTAGTCGATGCTATGGTTTTTCCAGTGGTCATGTATGGATGTGAGAGTTGGACTATGAAGAAAGCTGAGCACCGAAGAATTGATACTTTTGAACTGTGGTGTTGGAGAAGACTCTTGAGAGGCCCTTGGACTGCAAGGAGATCCTACCAGTCCATTCTGAAGGAGATCAATCCTGGGATTTCTTTGGAAGGAATGATGCTACAGCTGAAACTCCAGTACTTTGGCCACCTCATGAGAAGAGTTGACTCATTGGAAAAGACTGTGATGCTGGGAGGGATTGGGGACAGGAGGAGAAGGGGATGACAGAGGATGAGATGGCTGGATGGCATCACTGACTCGATGAATGTGAGTCTGAGTGAACTCCAGGAGTTGGTGATGGACAGTGAGGCCTAGGGTGCTGTGATTCATGGGGTTGCAAAGAGTCGGACACGACTGAATGACTTAACTGAACTAAACTGAATTTTGCCGTGAACAGGGATTGGATATTTGAAAATTAGGATACAGCTTGCAAGCAAACACTTTGACATCTATTACAGAGGAACAGGAGTCTTAGTACTGGAATACAGAAATTGTGCATCAGAAATCCAGACTGATACATGAACCATCCAAAAGTATCATTATGGTATACGTATTATTGTGTATAAACCAAAGTACGTGGTAATATTTGGTAAAATTTCAGAAGAAAAGGAAATCAGTAAGTGGTGGAGAATTAAAAGGAATCTAGAAATTAAAGGGCTCAAGATTTGAAAATGCATCAGGAAAAGGGATTTAAGTGGGGTGTGGGGAGAGGAGTGGCAATACAGCAATGTGAATAAAGGCAGAAAACTGTAGGCTGCATCATAGAAGGTAGTGAGAAATAATGTAAATAATGCCTTGAAGCTCTAGAATGATATTGGTTTTACTGTGGACTTGTTCTGTTCCCTTTTGCTCATACCTACTTCTTTTTCATGGTTGCCCTCTTTCTCTACTATTATTGAGAGCTCCCCTTGTGTGAGACTTCCCAGGTGGCTCAGTGGTAAACAATCTGCCTGCCAATGCAGGGGATGCAGGAGATGTGGGTTCAGTTCCTGGGTTTGAAAGTTCCCTTGGAGGAAGAATTGGCAACCCACTCCAATATTCTTGCCTGAAAAATCCCATGGACAGAGGAGCCTGGCACACTACAGTGCATAAGGTTGCAAAGAGCTGGACAAGACTGAGAGACTGAGCATGCATGCACACCCCTTATGTGGCTGGGGAAGTGATAGCAAAAACTCTAGCCTCCATTCTCTATATGGTGATCCATCCCCTGTAAAGATCCAAGAAGAGGATGTTTTCTCACCAAGGGTCTTTTTGTATATAAATTTATAGATAAACTATTCTCAGATATCCTTGGTTGTCTATTCCTTGGGCCAAGTGCTGAGGACATGGGAATGGAGTGCCGTGATTGATCAAGCCTCTGCCACATGCCCAGGTCTGAGATGAGAAGCAAGCAGGCCATATGGTGAACAATCTTCCAGGAGACACACAGATGGAGAAAGAGGACAGTTCCTCCCAGGAAGGAGGAGCCAGGCAGACAAGAGCAGCAAATATCTGTTGGAACTTCCCATATGTCCTCATAGCAGTTCACAGATGTAGGTAGGATCGAGATTCCCATTCACATCAGTTGACAAGGACACAGTGGCTGACCCAAAGTCAAATAAATTCTAAGTGGGCAAAAAGAACTTGATCAAAGTCCACTGAAGAGTTTAGAGCTAGGAAGTGAAGTGATCAAAGTGCATTTAAGAAAGATTAATAACATAGAGATAAGCTCTAAGAGTTGCATTTTATTTTTGAACAAAAGTTTTTCCATTCTTTAAGTTTGTTTTTTTCTTTCTGTATTTTTAAAACCTGTGAATCATATGATAGTTCTTTGAGGGTAAAATTTAGAGAATCAATGTAAAAAGCTTTTGATTATTCAGAAAAAATAATATAGATCTTAAACACACACACACAACTCCCTCTCTTGCTATTCACACTCACAGACACAATCCTATTATGTTTATTGAAACTTTATTGTGTTCTAGGTACCTCTTGTATGCCTTACACATATTATCTCATTGAGCTCTCGTAAAGTAACCTTATGATGCAGGCTCTACCGTTGATTTGCATTTTACCAAGTCACAGAAAGTTTGTTAAGTAGTTTGTCCAAGTTCATGTAGACAATAGATGTTAAAACCAAAATTAATCTCCAGCCTGATTGCTAAACAGATGTTCTTACCCACCAAACATACAGTTAAAAAATGTACTCATATGCAGGAAAAATATGTGCATATTTTACCATATAGGTGTATTTTGCATGATTTATTTGTGATCGCTA
>SJYQ01000392.1:510298-562854 GCA_006410935.1 Redunca redunca | reverse complement strand
ACCAATTACAGTTCTTCCTAAATACATAAAGCCCAAATTAGTCATGAAGGAAAATTTCAGGTGTCAAATAGTCTGATATTCACAAATACATTGCCCTATATACTATTCTTTCTATGACTTTATCTGTTACCTAAACACCTCTGCAAGAATCAAAATCTCCATTAAATATATTTTCTTTTCTATTTTAAATGTATTTTTTTCATGTTTCATTCTGAATATAATTGTTCTTGACTTATAAAAGATCAGCACTTCACTGCTGGAAAATAACATTTTGATGGCAGCCAAGACTTAGGGAAGAAACTACGCAATGGATCCTGTCAATATTCAGCTGACAGAGGCTACTCCTGCTTGTTTCAGGGGAAGATTTTCAATCTGTTTGCAAGTAGCTGCCAAAACTTTTGAATGAATAGGGACGAATGCAGTCAATCACCCAGATGTTGCACCTGCAGGAAGCCATGCACCCAGCTATTTAGAAATAAGCAGGTGCCCAGAATATGAAGACAACACACCTGGAAGATATGTGGGGTGTGTATGTGTGTTTGTGTGAACTTTTTAAGGACACATATTGATGTCATGTTGAAACAATAATTAACCCCTCTCATATGCAACTCTGAGATAAAATGTATATAATATAGTTTAGATGAATGTTTATGTATAGTCCATATTATATGTTGATTTTATTGACAAAAGGTAGATAATTCTATCTCACCATATATATGAATGCTGATTATCTAATGCCCAAATCTATTTGGATATATCAGTTCAGTTCAGTTCACTCACTCACTCATGTCCGACTCTGTGTGCCCCCATAGACTGAAGCATGCCAGGCTTTCCTGTCCATCACCAATTTCCAGAGTCTGCTCAAACTCATGTCCATCAAGCTGCTGATGTCATCCAACCATCTCATCTTCTGTTGTCCCCTTCTCCTGCCTTCAATCTTTCCCAGCATCAGGGTCTTTTCTACTGTGTCTATTCTTCGCATCAGGTGGCCAAAGTATTGGAGCTTCAGCTTCAGCATCAGTCCTTCCAATGAATAATCAGGACTAATCAGTATGCTTTACACATTTGATTTCATTTAATTCTCATAACGTGATCTTATGATGCAGGCACTACTGTTAATTTGCATTTTACAAAGTCACAGAGAGTTTGTTACATAGTTTCCTTTAGGATGGACTGGTTGGATCTCCTTGTAGTCCAAGGGACACTCAAGAGTCTTCTCCAGCACCACAGTTCAAAAGCATCAATTCTTCGGCACTCAGCTCTCTTTCTGGTCCAACTCTCACATCCATACACAACTGCTGGAAAAACCATAGCTTTGATTAGATGGACCTTTGTCAGCAAAGTAATGTCTCTGCTTTTTAATATATTGTCTAGAATGATCATAGCTTTTCTTCCAAGGAGGAAGGTTCTTTTAATTTCATGGCTGCAGTCATCATCTGCAGTGATTTTGAAGCCCAAGAAAATAAAGTCTGTCATTGTTTCCATTGTTTCCCCATCTATTTGCAATGAAGTGATTGGACTAGATACCATGATCTTTGCTTTTTGAATGTTGAGTTTGAAGCCAGCTTTTTCACTCTTCTCTTTCACTTTTGTCAAGAGCCTCCTCAGTTCTTTGCTTTATGCCAAAAGGGTGGTATCATCTGCAGTATCAGGTTATTGATATTTCTCTGGAAGTCTTGATTCCAGTTTGTGCTTCATCCAGTCTGGCATTTTGCATGATGTATTCTGCATATAAGTTAAATAAGCAGGGTGATATACAGCCTTGACATACTCATTTCCCAATTTGGAACCAGTCCATTGTTCCATGTCCGGTTTTAACTGTTGCTTCTTGACCTTCATACAGATTCCTCAGGAGACAGGTAAGGTGGTCTGGTATTCCCATCCCTTGAAGAATATTTCATAGTTTGTTGTGATCCACACAGTCAAAGGCTTTGGAATAGTCAGTAAAGCATAAGTAGATGTTTTTCTGGAACTCTCTTGCTTTTTCTATGATCCAACAGACATTGGCATATGATCTCTATGCCTTTTCTAAATGCAGCTTGAACATCTGGAAGTTCTCAGTTCATGTACTGTTGAAGCCTTACTTGGAGAATTTTTAGCACTATTTGTAGGACCACCCAAGATGGATAGGTCATGGTGGAGAGTTCTGACAAAGTGTGGTCCACTGGAGAAGGGAATGGAAAACCACTTCAGTATTCTTGCCTTGAGAACCCCATGAACAGCATGAAAAGGCAAAGATATGACAATGAAAGATGAACTCCCCAGGTCGGTAAGTGCCCAAAATGCTATTGGAGAAAAGTGGAGAAATAACTTCAGAAAGAATGAAGAGATGGAGCCAAAACAAAAACAACATCCAGGTGTAGATATGACTGGTAATGGAAGTAAAGTCCTATGCTATAAAGAACAGTACTGCACGGGAACCTGGAATGTTAGGTCCATGAATCAAGGTAAATTGGAAGTGGTCAAACAGGAGATGGCTAGAGCGAACATCGACATTTTAGGAATCAGTGAACTAAAATGGACTGGAATGGGCGAGTTTAATTCAGATGACCATTGTATCTACTACTGTGGGCAAGAATCCCTTAGATGAAATGCAGTAGTCCTCATAGTCAACAAAAGAGTCTGAAATGCAGCACTTGGGTGCAATTTTAAAAATGAAAAAATGATCTTTGTTCATTTCCAAGGCAAACCATCAATATCACAGTAGTCCAAGTCTACGCCTCAACCACTAATGCCAAAGAAGCTGAAGTTGAATGGTTCTATGATGATTGACAAGACCTTCTAGAAGTAACACACACACACACACACACACACACACAATCCTTTTCATCATAGGGGGCTAGAACGTGAAAGTAGGAAGTCAAGAGATACCTGGAGTAATAGGCAAATTTGCCCTTGGAGTACAAAATGAAGGAGGGAAAAACTAACAGACTTTTGCCAAGAGAACGCACTCATCATAGCAAATACCCTCTTCCAATAACACTCTACACGTGGACATTGCCAGATGGTTAATATTGAAATCAGATTGATTATATTCTTTGCAGCCAAAGATGGAGAAATTCTATACAGTCAGCAAAAACAAGACTGGAAGGTGACTGTGGCTCAGATCATGAACTACTTATTGCCAAATTCAGACTTAAATTGAAGAAAGTAGGGAAAACCACTAGACCATTCAGGTATGACCTAAATCAAATCCCTTACGATTATACAGTGGAAGCAACAAATAGATTCAAGGGATTAGTTAGATCTGATAGACAGAGTACCTGAAGAACTATGGATGGAAGTTCATGACATTGTATAGGAGGCACGGATTAAGACCATCCCCAAGAAAAAGAAATGCAAAAAGGCAAAATGGTTGTCTTAAGAAGCCTTACAAATAGCTGAGTAAAGAAGAGAAGCTGAAGGCAAAGGAGTTAAGGGAAGCTATACCCATTTGAATGCAGACTTCCAAAGAATAGCAAGAAGAGAAAAGAAAGACTTCCTCAGTAATCAATGCAAAGAAACAGGAAAACAGTAGAATGGGAAAGACTAAAGATCTCTGCAAGAAACTTCGAGATACCAAGGGAACATTTCATGCAAAGATGGGCACAATAAAGGACAGAAATGGTATGGGCCCAACAGAAGCAGAAGATATTAAGAAAAGGTGGCAAGAATACAAAGAACAACCATACAAAAAAGATCTTCATGACCCAGATAACCACAATGATGTGATCACTTACCTAGAGCCAGACATCTTGGAATGTGAAGTCAAGTGGGCCTTAGGAAGCCTCACTGTGAACAAAGAAAGTAGAGATGATGCAATTCCAGGTGAGCTATTTCAAGTCCTTAAAGATGATGCTGTTAAAATGCTGCACTCAATATGCCAGCAAGTTTGGAAAACTCAGCAGTGGTCACAGGACTGGAAAAGATCAGTTTTCATTCCAATCCAAAGAAAGGCAGTGTTAAAAAATGTTCAAACAAACTACTGCACAATTTGGATATCTAGTAGTGAATATTTCATCATGGTAATGGTTAAGTAAACAATATATCCACCTGTAGTTTTTCTTGGCTTCCCCCAGTGACTTCTATGATTTTATTATCTAGTCATCAATGAGTTAGCCCTATATGAATTCAAATGACCAATAAGCAGGGGTTTCCCTGGTAGCTCAGTGGTAAAGAACCTGTCTGCCAATGCAGGAGACATGGGTTCGATCCTTGATGTGGAAAGATTCCCCATCCTGCAGAGCAACTAAGTCTGTGTGCCACAACTGTTGAGGCTGTGCTCTACAGCCCAGGAGCCACAGCTACTGACCCACGTGCCGCAACTCCTGAAGCCTGCATGCCCTAGAGCCTGTGCTTTGAAACAAGAGAGCCATCAGGATGAGTAGCCCGTGCACTGCAACTAGAGTAGCCCCTTCTCTCTGCAACTAGAGGAAAGCTAACACAACAATGAGGACTCAGCAAAGCCAATAAATAAATAAAATTATTTTTTAAAATGACCGATAAATAAAGATAAGAAAACATGTCTGACCTGCTTAGTTATTCAGTATATGTGATAAAATGTAAAATAAACAAAGATAACAAGATAAAATAACAAGATACAGTGTAGGAACTTTAAAGAGGGGGACAATTTGGTCAGAATGCTTTTTAAGTTTATCTCATGATATAAATCATACAGCTATGACTTTGAAAACATATACAAATTGTAGTAATTTAGTACACGGAAATATCAATTCTGGAAATAGTGAAACATTGAAAGCTGGTATTGTGGTTCTAATCTTGGATAGAGGTAGTGAGCAAGTTGTGAAGACAGGAACATGGGGTCAGAGAATGAGAAAGGTGTACTGCTACTGGACTTGGGGCATAAAGGGAGGGGGATAGACGCATGTTGATTGGATTAGGGTGTTGGCCACTCACTTCACACTGCAGAGGCTAGATATATAATCTATGGTGTAAAACCAGTTGGGAATCAGGGGGCCCAGAGGCAGGGCTGTGTTGCTGCTGCTGTTAAGTCACTTCAGTCGGATCCGAATCTGTGCGACCCCATAGACGGCAGCCCACCAGGCTCCTCTTTCCCTGGGATTCTCCAGGCAAGAATACTGGAGTGGACTGCCATTTCCTTCTCCAATACATGAAAGTGAAAGTGAAGTCACTCAGTCGTGCCTGACTCTTAGCGACCCCATGAACTGCAACCTACCAGATTTCTCCGTCCATGGGATTTTCCAGGCAAGAGTACTGGAGTGGGGTGCCATTGCCTTCTCCAAGGGCTGTGTTAGGCATCTGCTATACTGAAGGCTATTGGACAAGTCTCTGTATAAAATGACTGAGTCTCAGATATCAACAATCTCTCTTCACCAGCCTGGGTATGTTTGTAATAGGCTTTAAGTTTTGTCTTCTGGAATTCACTAAGAAAAATAATACTATTATCTGGGAAATTACCTTGGTAAGACTAAGAGAAAGGCGAGATCCTAACTCAATTTGCAGTAACCCAAACAAAAAATGAAACAACTACATTTCTCTGAGTTAGAAAGAAAGAAATATTGAGATGTGAGAGAGATGAGGTATAAGAAGTTGGAAGGAATGAGAAGACAGTGAGAACCAGTGAGGAGACACAGGGCTAAGGCACTGGAGGTGAAGTGGTCATTTGCAAGAAGATCCCTGGGATGAATTAAAAAAATGGAGAGAGTAAATCTACTTAAAAGGCTAGCATTCATTTTGAAGTTGTCTGCAATTCTGTTAGAGTGGCCAAAAAGTTTGTTTGGGGTTTTTCACTATTTCAGTATTTCACTATTTCCAGATATTATGATATTTCCACGTACTAAATTACTACGACTTGTTCGTGTTCTCAAAATCAGATCTGTATGATTTATATCTTGTGCTAAACTTAAAAACTCCAAATAAACTTTTGACCAACTCAGTATATTGTTGACTTTCCTTTCCCTTCCCCAAACCATCTATAACACTCGGGGTTTTAGTGGGAACTAAGAAAGGAGCTTAATTCCATACATGGGTTGATGTGGTGTAGAAGGCAGAGTGTACCTGAAATGACAAGAATTAAAACCTCCAAGCAAGAAATCACCATTAGGACATATTCAGCACCCTTGCCTACCCTCTGCCCCTCTCCCAACTCTGCTCATATTTCCAAGAATTTGGAGAAAAAAATCAGGTAAAGGCTTTGGATTTCTGTAGGAAGTTGAATGAAGCTTGTGCCAATCACATAATAGGGAGCCAAGAACTGACATCTAGGAGACTTTGTAGGTCTGATGCCCTATTCAATTCTTGTTAAAATAATAAATGACTTTTTCCTTTAAGAAATAGATTTAATGAAGTAGAGAAGCACTGTGATAAATTGTCTGAAACTAGTGTGGAGTATCAGACTGTCATGGATAGTCTTAAATAAATCAAACCAAAAGTTAAAAAAAAGAAATCTGAGACAGTAGTTTCCATCTTAAGAAAATGTACAAATTTGAAAAACAAAAACATGCTCTGGTTTTCAGAGGCTTATTTATTGCAACATGGAACATTACTAATCTTAGGTGGGTATGACACCATGACTAGCTCTAGGGTCCAAGCAAAAGTAGGACTATAGAAGAATTCATGGAGCCCAGGATACCAGAGAGACTCCCCAGAGAACTAAATATGCTTCTTCCTGTCCATTTGTACTCAAGGATTCAGTTTTTCTTTGACATTAATGGAAACATATTGATGTTAGAACCAATAGCTCCTGTTTGGTTTCTTCTTAATAGGTCCAAATGTAAAATTATCCGGTTGCTTACTTATTCATTCTCAAGCATTTATTGAGTTTTTGTCTGTCAGACATTGTGACACAGCACTGACACTGCACAGATAAATAAAACATGGTCCCATCCTTGGGAGCACAAAGCCTCGTGAAAAGAGAGCAGGCAAACAATTTTAATGGGATTGCAAATGGTAAAGTTTGGGCAAGGTTTCAGTGGGAGCACTGGTAGAGACAGGTGCTGGCTCTGTCTAGAGAAGATGGAAAAGACTTCAAAGAGGAGGTTATTTATAATAAAAGCACTAAGACCAGAATCAGGGTCTTAGGGTATCTTCTAGGAAATAAAACAGGTTTCTTGAGCTGAAATGAAGCATAGACATATAGAAGGCCTAATTTTATTAGTGAGCATTATATTTCTCCCCATCATTCCTACCACAGAAAAACATAATCAATTTAGTTGAAGACAAATATCCTGATAATCATAACTACCACTAATAAGCTACATATTATATTAGTTAATGTAAGCTAAGCTGTTATAATAAACAGAGCCCAGATGTAGTGACTTAAGGAACAGTTTATTTCTCACCTGTAATTCCAGAGCAGGCATCCCAGGTCAGAAGACAGCTCTTCTCTGCACAGAGATTGAGGGAATCGGGCTGCTTCTGCCTGTGTCTTGGTCATACCCACCCTCAACATTTTGTCAGAAGTATAGTTAGCGTCTGGGTTCAAGAGTAGAAGGAGGGAGAGGGGATGAAGTAGGTGCACTGCCATCCCCAACTGCCCTCCCCCCCAGTCTAGAAAATAGTCTCAGCATAGCATCTGATTACAAAGGAGACTGAGAAATGTAATCCAATCATGTGTGCAGGAAGGGGAGACTAGGTTTTGGTGGCCAGCAAATATTCTCTACCATAGATATGAAATTAAAAATGAGAAAATTTTAGACAGTCTAAATTGTTCTAAATGGGTCTAAATCTATAATATAAAAAAATTTATAATACTATATAAATATCTTCACTTAGGCTAAAAACAATGAATTGTACAAGTACAGAGTAGGACAGCCAAATTAGCATTGTTCATGCAAGAAAAAGTTGGGTATTTTGCTTGAAGACTAATTCAGTATAAGCCCACAGTTTGATGTGATTCCTAAAAAGCAAAAATATACAAAATCAAACAACAACAAAAACAAATACAGTTGTAGACTGCTCCAGTACAAGTATAAAAGAAGGAAAGGAATTGATCCAGAAATACTTAAGTCAGAATGTTTTAATAGTGTTCTCACATTATTTTGAAGAGACTCATGAGCAAACAGAAAGAGTCTAGGATGACAAAGTGGCAGGGGTCTAGAAACTGTTGTTTGAGGATGAGTAGTAAAGAAATCAATTTCTGTCCTAGAGAAGAAATGCCATGATGAGGGAAGGTTTTGTGTGTGTATGTGTGCGTGGTGGGGGGGAGCAGGGGGCAGGAGGATATGAAGTAGGGAAGGGTATGTATTAAAGTGGTCTTTAAAATTCAAAGAAATTTAGTTTAAGTTCTTGAAATTCAGCCATATGGAAGGAAAAAGTACATTTATTCTCTTCTGCATCACGAAACAACAATAACAAAAAGAATGTTCTAGTTTGCTGTGACAAAGATCTGAATAATAATTAAAGCTATCCAAGAATTCTGAAAGATGTGAGAGTTGGACTGTAAAGAAGGCTGAGCGCTGAAGAATTGATGCTTTGGAACTGTGGTGTTGGAGAAGACTCCTGGGAGTCCCTTGGACTGCAAGGAGATCCAACTAGTCCATTCTGAAGGAGATTAGCCCTGAGATTTCTTTGGAAGGAATGATGCTAAAGCTGAAACTCCAGTACTTTGCCCACCTCATTAGAAGAGTTGACTCACTGGAAAAGACTCTGATGTTGGGAGGGATTGGGGGCAGGAGGAGAAGGGGACGACAGAGGATAAGATGGCTGGATGGCATCACGGACTCGATGAACGTGAGTCTGAGTGAACTCCGGGAGTTGGTGATGGACAGGGAGGCCTGGTGTGCTGCGATTCATGGGGTTGCAAAGAGTCGGACACGACTGAGCAACTGAACTGATTGGCAGTGTGGCACCTTTAGTGTGGACCCTTTATATCTTCCACATGACCATGATAGTTTCCTAATATTTGAAGATTTTTCTAATGAGGTCAGTCGTGATATTATTAGGAAATGTGATTTAAAAAGCATTGTATAATGAAATGTGTCAAATTTTGGATGATCTGTATAACTCAATGAGGCACTATTTTCCAAATGACCAACACATTATGTTATAAAATCCTCATGGATTAAAAAATTTGCTCAAAGTACACAATAAACCAGTGAATTTTTATTTAAAGTAAAAAAAAATCTTTGATAGGGGTTGGATTCCGTATTGTAATTAACTTTTAAGAAATAATCACATCACTTGAGTTTTGGTGTAGTATCAAAGAAGATATCTAGAATTATCTGAAGTTGCTATTAATATACTGTTCTCTCTTTCACCTACCTGTTTGAGGTCAAAGTTTTTCATGTACTATACTCTTGCCTGGAAAATCCCATGGGCGGAAGAGACTGGTAGGCTGCAGTCCATGGGGTAACTACGAGTCGAACACGACTGAGCGACTTCACTTTTACTTTTCACTTTCACGCATTGGAAAAGGAAATGGCAGCCCATTCCAGTGTTCTTGCCTGGAGAATCCCAGGGATGGAGGAGCCTGGAGGGCTGCCGTCTATGGGGTCGCACAGAGTCAGACATGACTGAAGCGACTTAGTAGTAGTAGTAGTATAACTAAAATCACGTTTTGCTTTATTGAATGCAGAAGCAAATTTAACAATCCAGCTGTCTCGTACTAGGGCATATATTAAAAAGATTTGTAAAAGTGAAAACAATGTCACTCATTTCCTTAAATTATTTTGCTTTGGAAAATATAGTTACTTTCTTACATTTCTTGTATATTTTTGAATAAATATATTACTTAAACTGTATAAATATGTATGGGGTTTATTATTGTCTTGAAAATAAAACAATATTTGAGCCTCTTGATGAAGGTGAAAGGGAGAGTGAAAAAGCTGACTTAAAACTCAACTTTCAAAAAACTAAGGTCATAGCATCCTGTCCCATCACTTCATGGTAAATAGATGGGGAAACAATGGAAACAGTGAGAAACTTTATTTTCTTGGGCTCCAGAGTCACTGCAGATGGTGACTGCAGCCGTGAAATTAGAAGACACTTTCTCCTTGGAAGAAGAGCTACGATAAACCTAGAAGTGAAGTGAAGTGAAGTGAAAGTCACTCAGTTGTATCCAACTCTTTGTGACCCCATGACTCCATGGGGTCATACAGTCCATGGAATTCTCAAGAGCAGTACACTGGAGTGGGTAGCCTTTCCCTTCTCCAGGGGATCTTCCCAATCTAGTGACAAAATCCAGTTCTCCTGTATTGGAGGCAAATTCTTTACCAGCTAAGCCACAAGGGAAGCCCAAGAATACTGGATTGGGTAGCCTATCCCTTCTCCAGTGGATCTTCCCAACCCAGGAATCGAACTGGGCTGTCCTGCATTGCAGGTGGATTCTTCACCAACTGAGCTGTCAGCGAAGTCCCATATAGACAGCATATTAAAAAGCAGAGACATTTGTTGACAAAGGTCCTTCTAGTCAAAGTTACGGTTTTTCCAATGTGATGAATGGATATGAGAGTTGGACCATAAAGAAAGCTGAGTGCTGAAGAATTGATGCTTTTGAACTGTGGTGTTGGAGAAAACTCTTGAGAATCCCTTGGCCTGCAAGGAGATCCAACCAATCCATCCTAAAGGAAATCAGTCCTGAATATTCATTGGAAGGACTGATGCTGAAGCTGAAGCTCCAATACTTTGGCCACCTGATGTGAAGAACTGACTTACTGGAAAAGACCCTGATGCTGGGGAAGACTGAAGGCAGGAGGAGAAGTGGACAACAGAGGATGAGATGGTTGGATGGGAATTACCAACTCAATGGACATGAGTTTGAGCAAGCTCCAGGAGTGGGTGATGGACAGGGAAGCCTGGCATGCTGCTGTCCATGGGGTCACAAAGAGTCGATTACAACTGAGTGACTGAACTGAACTGCAACACTCAAGAGGTGTAATTAGTAAATAATTTGATTTATTCCTCCAGTGACTGTTCAAATACATACTGCAGGACTAATGTTTTCCTTTACCTTTGAGTGGAAACTATGGCATGGTCCATGACTCTGAAGCTATAAAAGTGATTCTAGCTCAGTAATAGTATGTCTAGTACAGTAAGTAAAAAGTAAAATTTCTCTTGAAATTACAGCTTTTTTGTCTCCCTCCCTCAATACTAGGTGTTGGAAAGAGTGGAGTTGCTGTTGTTCTTCACTTGGTGCTATTCCTCTCCATTTATCTTTCTTAATATGAGTTATAATCCTGGGTTGGGAGTTAGGGAGGAGAAGAAGGAGAGTCAGTGGCAGGGGAAAGTTCTAACTTGACTGGAAGTATCGCTGATCTTAGTTTTCCTTACCAAAGGCTGACTCTTTCCCTAGTGGGAATGCCTCTGTGGTTCTTGAGACCCTCACATTTCGCTTCCCCTCTCCTGAGCATCTTCTCCTCCTCCCAATCTGAGCATCTCTGATCATAATGTCCACCAAAATGGGTGACTGTGTTTTTTTTTTTTTTTCCCCAGCTGGTCAACTTAACTTCAGGCATTCCATGGTGTGCATTCTGCTTTCTTTTGCTTCAGTCCTTCACAGAACTTAGGTTTTCGTGGCCCTCTAGATGGAGACCAAGACAGTGTCATATCATCTGTCTAAAAAAATCTCTTGCTTCACATCTTTTCTACAGGAAGACTTCCATGTGTGACCCCTCATTGGTGGGAATGCAGTAAATTCACAAGCCACAGTGCTTTATCTAACTGCCCTAATCTTATGCTTTACCATGTTGAGGCGGATTCCAGTTCTCGGCCCCCTCCAGGTTTTAGGAGACACATTTCAAGGTCTTCAAAAGGTGGTCTTTTAAAGACTTAAAAGGCAGGACTCCCCTGGTAGTCCAGTGGTTGAGAATCCTCCTACCAGTGCAGGGGATACAGGTTCCATCCCTGATCTGGGAAGATGCCACATGTCGCAAGCCATGTAAACCTGTGCGCCGCAACTATGGAGCGCATACACTGCGACTACTAGAGTCTGCAGACCCTAGAGCCTGTGCTCCACAACAAGAAATGCCACCTCAACGAGAAGCCTGCACACTACAACTAGAGAGTAGCCCCTGCTCTTAGCAACTGGAGAGAGCCCATGTGCAGCAATGAAGACCCAGTGCAGCTACAAATAAATAGATAAATAAATAACACTAAAAACAAGTAAAATATGGAAAAACTTTAAAAAAGAATTATTTTAGTATGATACTGGAAAAAAAAAGATATCACTGAATTATCTATTTTGTAGATATCAGTTTAAGGGCAGGTGCTTCTCTAACCTTGCTGTGTGTGTTGGAGGAAGTGTTAGCTATACTCAAAGTACAACACCTCATCTGAGCTCCAATTCTTGATGACAGTGAGCATTAAGAACTACAAGCTCGGGAATTTCCTGGTGGTCCATTGGTTAGGACTCCATGCTTTCATTGTTGAGGGCCTGGGTTCAATCCCTGGTTGGGAAACCTAAGTCCCACAAGCTACATGAAATGTAGCATCTACAGGTGCCTTGAAGTAGATTGCTAAAACAGACATTTTTCTTCACTTTTCCTGTATCCACACCCTGTGTGAAGTGACTTTGTAGTTCATGCTTTCAGAAGGTGGAATCTATTTCTTGGTAATCTGAACTGATATTATCATTTGTTTTGGCGAGTTGATTGGCCAGAGGAAATGACAGAGTGCTGGTTCCAAGCCTGCCATCCAAGTTTTGAGTGGTTCTGTTCTCTCGGGGTATCTTACTCCACCAACTGAGCAAAAACCAGGCAAGCCCACTGGTGGGAGAGCACAGGAAGAACTTAGCTGTCCCAGCCATGTCTATCATAGATCAACCTACAGTCAGCTAGTTAATTAAATGTGTGTGTGCACAGGTGTTCACATGTTCACACACACTCAGCCATACCCAACTCTTTGCGACTCCATGGACTGTAGCCCACCAGGCTCCTCTGTCCATGGAATTTTGCCTGGAGTGGGTTGTGTTTCTGTAGGGGATCTTTTTGACCCAGGGATCGAACCTGCCTCTCTTGCACCTCCTGTATGGGCAGGAGGATTCTTGACCACTGAGCCACCTAATAAGCCCAATTAAATAGGAAACTCGTTTTCTATACTATACTCACAATACCTCTGACACCAAATGTGTGAGTTTTTTTCTTGACAACAATTATTAATAATTTTCCAACTCTCTGGATATCAACTTAGGTGTCCTACAATTCAATTAGGACATTAAATATCTAAAGTTAGTGCAGGTCCCACAGGTTAAGAACTCAGTCCCTCAAGGTGCCCCTCACTTCAGACACCATTTACAAGTCAAAGGTTATCACCTGTACTTCTGACCAAGTGGCTATAGAATGGCAGTTTCCACAACCCTCTCCCCAGATTTGATAATTTGCTTTAAGGGCCTGAAGAATGCAAGGAAATACTAACTTACACTCAACTGATTTGTTTTAAAGGATACAAATAGACAGCTGAAGAGTTACATAAGGCAAAGTCTGGAAGGTCCTGAGTACCTTGTCCTCAGGCACCTCTTGTCCCTGTGATTTGGGTGGTGCCACCCTCCCAGCACATGGATATGATCATCAACCTGGTAGCTCTGTAAACCTCATAGTTCAGGGATTTTTATAGAAGCTTCATCATGTAGGCATGCTAGATTACTAATTAAATCTCCAACATCTCTCCCATCCCTGGGAGTTGGGAGTGGGGCTGAAAGTTCTAAGCTTCTATTCATGGCTTCCCAGTTCAGTCCCTCAGTCATGCCCAACTCTTTTCGATCCCATGGACTGCAGCATACCAGGCCTCCCTGTTTATTACCAACTCCCAAAGTTTACTCAAATTCATGTTCATTGAGTTGGTGATGCCATCAAACTATCTCATCCTTTGTTGTCCCCTTCTCTTCCTGCCTTCAATCTTCCCAGCATCAGGGTCTTTTCAAATGAGTCAGTTCTTTACATCAGGTGGCCAAAGTATTGGAGTTTCAGCTTCAGCATCAGTCCTTCCAATGGATATTTAGGACTGATTTCCTTTAGGATGGACTTATTTGATCTCCTTGCAATCCAAGGGACTCTCAAGAGTCTTCTCCAACACCACAGTTGAAAAGCATCCATTTGAATTATGCCTTGGTCTTTCTGATAACCAGCTTCCACCCTGAAGCTATGCAGGAGCCCACCAAAATTTGTCTTCTTAGAACAAAAGACTCTTCTATCACCCAGGATATCCCAAGGATTTTAGGAGCTCTGTGTCAGGAACCAGGAACAGAAATAAAATATGTAGTTCTTAGTTTGTCATATCAAGGTATGTGATGGACAGAGGAGCCTGGTGGGTTACCATTCATAGGGTCACAAAAGAGTTGGAAGATGACTTAGTGGCTACACAACAACAATGTAAGAGAGCTTGACAAAGAAGAGCGGAGCTGCCCTCATGATCCACCACTGACCACAGAAATGTGAGTAAGCTTAGCTGAGACGGGCGCTGCCTACTTAATGCTTGTAGTTTAGACCCACTAAGTTTTGGGCTGATGCATTATGTTGTTGTTCAGTTGGCAAGTCATGTCGTGTCCTACTCTCTGCCATCCCATAGACTGCAGCATGCCAGGCCTCTCTGCCCCTCACCATCTCCCGGAGTTTGCCCAAGTTCATGTCCATTGAGTTGTTGATGCCATCCACCATCTTGTTCTCTGTCACTGTCTTCTCCTCCTGCCTTCAGTCTTTCCCAGCATCAGGGTCTTTTCCAATGAGTCAGCAATAACTAATTGATACAGGTTTTAGTGAGAACCAGGGCTTCCCTGATAGCTCAGTTGGTAAAGAATCCGCCTGCAATGCATGACACCCCGGTTTGATTCCTGGATCAGGAAGATCTGTTGGAGAAGGGATAGGCTACCCACTCCAGTATTCTTGGGCATTCCTTGTGGCTCAGCTGGTAAAGAATCCGCCTGCAATGTGGGAGATCTGGGTTCGATTCCTGGGTTGGGAAAATCCCCTAGAGAAGGGAAAGGCTACTCACTCCAGTATTCTGGCCTGATGTATACTGGGCTGTATACTCCATGGGGTTGAAAAGAGTAAGACATGACTGAGCCACTTTCACTTTCACTTAGTGAGAACCAAGACTAAAATGGGCTTTCCTTGTATAGTAAAGAATCTGCCTGCAATGCAGGAGACCAGGGTTTGATTCCTGAGTTGGGAAGATCCCCTGGAGGAGGAAATTGCTACCCATTCCAGTTTTCTTGCGTGGGGAATTCCATGCACAGAGGAGTGTAGCAGGCTACAGTCCTTGGCATGCAAAGAACTGGACATGACTGAATGACTAAGCACACACACAAAGACGAAAATAATTTTATTTTGATATCCTATTACAGTAATGTATAACTTGAAGGAAAGGAGAAGAAGAGTATCACAGACTGGGGAGAAGGGACAATAGTAAGAAAATAAGCAGTTAAAATATATACAATTGAGTATTGAATAATATGGTTTTGAACTGTGCAGATTCACTTACACATGCTATTTTTCCCAAATGTACATACTATATTACCATACAGTCAGTGGTTGTTGGATTCTCTGGTGCAGAACCATAGATGTGGAGAAACTGCATGTACAGAGGATCAACCATAAGTTATATGGAAATTTTCCACTGCTAGGAGGGTTGTTCAAGTGTCAACTGTATTTATTCAGGAGTCAGTGGATAGGCTAATGTGAAGATGAAACTTTACACTAGGGGGCAGGAGGATAAAGAAGCCGGAAAAGTGAATTCGAGTTAGACTCCAGAGACTTTGGGGTAGGAGCTTCTGTCGGCTGTCATTTGACGTTCAATGGAGAACCCCTGAAGGTGACGACTATGGTTTCCATCCCCATTTCTTATATTTCTCTCATTCTGGCCACTCATTCCTATAGTGCCTGCTAAAGTAAAATTCAGAGTCAACGGAAGCACCTCTGTTTTAACCCACAGGGTACTGACTGGCAATGAAGAAAACATTCTCAATGTGTTTCCTTGTGAATAACTCCCAGCTTACATTTTATGGCTTGAAGCACAATTTGACAGAGGATGAGCCAAGATACTTCTATTCTGACCAAAGAGAAACAGATGGAAGAAATGATTTCCTCCACAAAAGAAGACAAGTAAAAAAGAAATTATCCTGTTTAAGTGAAAAAGATAAAAANTCTGATGGTAGGAATGCAAGCTTTTGCAAACATTGTCAGTGGTATTTTCCTCTTATTTGTGAAGCCATCATTTAGGCTACCTACTTTTGTGTTTTTTCGCAAAACCATCCCTGTAAATTAATGTACCGCCAGGAGCCTAGTTGGTTTCCATAGCACCGAATATGCTCAATTTGATTAGGAAATTGTTGTTGTTGCTCAGTCACTCAGTTGTATCTGACTCTTTGCAACCTTATGGACTGCAGCACGCCAGGCTTCTCTGTCCTTCACTATCTCCTGGAGCTTGCTCAGACTCATGGTCCATTGAATCCACGATGCCATCCAACCATCTCAACTTCTGTCACCCTCTTTTCCTCCTGCCCTCAATCTTTTCAGCATCAGGGTCTTTCCTAGTGAGTCAGCTCTTTGTATCAGGTGGCCAATGTATTGGGATTAGGAAATAGAGGGGCTGAATTAATGGTAAACTGCCATAATTTGAGTTTAGGGAGGAACACATATAAAAATGTAAAAAAAAGCAAATACGTTGACAATTATGCATGAGAAGCTTTAAAACCATGCGTGTTACAGTCTTTCAAACTTCTGGTTATGTATGAACTTCTGATCAGTTATGTTATTAGGCCTCATCAGTTATAGAGTTTGGCACACAACTAGCTTACAATCCAGATCATCTAATTAGAATTCTTCTGTTTTTATATGGAAAAATGCTATTTCATTCTTTGGAATAGCAAAGCTGGGATGATACAAACCTGGAGCTTTTGGTGGAATTGCTACTTCCTGTCCTCAATTAATACATGGAACAAAATCGTCTGAAGCTATAATGAATGAAGCTGATGTGCAGAGAAGCAGGAATGTGAATTGAGCAAAGGCAGAGATGAAGTACATCTCTGATCTTCCCAGTTACGTGATCCAGTGCAATCTCTTTTTAACTTAAACTATTTGAGTTGGGTTTCTGCCACTGGAAACCCTGAGAATCAACTAACATATTCCCAACCAGTCCAACTGGGTCTTCTAATATGGCACATGTGTTGCTATTAGGAATTTCATTAAGCAAATTATTTTACATCTCTGGCTCAGCTTGCCATCTGATTCTAATAGAGACAACAGTCAGTGTCTTTGGAAGAAAATATAACTATAATTCAAATTTTGGTCATCTCGAGTCATGATCATTTTATGACCTGAAGCACAAGTATTAGCTGTCGCTGCAAGAGGTATTATTTAGGATGGAACCAATAATTGCAACAATTTACCACATTTTCATAGGAGAACTTAGAGTGAATGTGTTTTTCATTAGCTCCTGGGATTTTTTTCCTTCAATACTGTGATGACTGGCAGTGTGCTGAGCTAGACAACATTCTTGTTTTCTCTTAATAAGGACTAAGAGTAGAATGGAAGGAGGATTTTTGGAGTCTGATGCAGCTTAAGCTTAACAGCAATAAAATTAGAGGAAGGAAAAACATGCATCAGCAGGAACTAGAAAGTAACTTATTGTTTTTTGGCCCCATAAATAACTCCCTAATTCCCCCAACCCTGCGGCCAACCCAATCCCACCACAGTAGAAGTGCGGGGACCTTAGTCCAGCATCCTTATTTTGTAGAAAAGAGATTAAGTGACCTTGCCAATGTCATAAAGCAAGTTTGCAAAGAACTACTCCCTGTCTTCTTTTGATATAGTAAATTTGACATAAAAACTTAAGAGAGATTATTTTGTTATCATGTAAGGGGGTTATTTTCCCAGTTAATGTTCCCCGATAATAGATGAAGAAAGGAGGGAATCTTTCTTCAACAGTTTTTAAATAATATGTATTTATTTGTTTGGCTGCATGAGGTCTTCCTTGCCACACGTGGGGTCTTCCATCTTCACAGTGGCATGCTGGATCTTTTAGTTGTTGCACACGAACTCTTAGTTGCAGTATGTGGGATCTAGTTCCCTGACTAGGGATTGAACCTGCTCTCCCTGGACTGAGTGTAGTCATAGTTGCTGGACCACCAGGAAGTCCCAGGAGGCAATATTTATATGAACACAAAAGCAAAACAGCCTCCACCCAAAATAAAATGGTTCTTATCCTTTTTCCAAAGCACCATGACAGCATATTTTTTCCCCTGTTCCCTGGAATGCCTTAGTTTTCTGATTCTGTGCCACTGCTTTTGTTGTTTGCATCTCTTGGAATAGCCTTCCTATGCCTCATTCTGGTTTAACACACATGTAGTGAGTGCCAGACACTCTCAACACTGGTGCTGTCTGACAGAAACAGAAAGGAAGCTACACATGAGATGTAAAATGTTCTAGTAGTCACATAAAGAATTTAAACAGTAGAAATTAATTTTAATAATATATTTTATTTAACCCAATATACTCATGCATGCTCAGTTGCTCAGTCGTGTCTGACTATTTGTGATCCTGTGGACTATAGCCTGGCAGTCTTCTCTGTTCATGAGATTTCCTGGGCAAGAATACTGGAGTGGGTTGCCATTTCCTTCTCCATATATTAAAATATTAAATATTAAAATAATATACCCCAACTGTTATTATTTGAATATCTAATTCATATAGAAAATTGTTAATGGGATAGTTTATATTCTTCTCTTTGTACTAAGTTATCTAAATCTGATATGCAATTTACACCTACAGCACATTTCAGTTTTGACAAGCTGTATCTCAAAGTGCTTAATTGCCACAAGTAGTTACTCAACCCACTCCAGTACCCTTGCCTGGAAAATCCCATGGACAAGGGAGCCTGGTAGGCTGCAGTCCATGGGGTCACTAAGAGTCGGACACGACTGAGCGACTTCCCTTTCACTTTTCACTTTCATGTATTGGGGAAGGAAATGGCAACCCACTCCAGTGTTCTTTCCTGGAGAATCCCAAGGACGGGGGAGCCTGGTGGGCTGCTGTCTATGGGGTCGCACAGAGTCAGACACGACTGAAGCGACTTAGCAGCAGCAGCAGCAGCAGCAGTCATTGGACAGTGTAAATGAAGAACCTTACAGTATTGTCAAATCTTACCAGTCTCTCAAGATCAAAATCAAACTTCCTTTTCCCAACATATTTTTTCCTGTGCTTTGCATGCCAAACATACTTCCTATTCTGAACTGATAGTTTTATTACTGTGAAAAGCCCTTTCTCCATGAGTACCCACAAAGGGTCAGGCACCACACTAGATCTTAGGAAGTCCTTTCATTCTTCAAGTCTTTGGAACACTGACTGTATCTCTTGGGGCCTATATACTGTTATACCTCATCGTATGCTTTGGTTAGCTTATGCACTTTCAGTTCAGTTGAGTTCAGTCACTCAGTCGTATCCGACTCTTTACGACCCCATGAATTGCAGCACGCCAGGCCTCCCTGTCCATCACCAACTCCTGGAGTTCACTCAGACTCACGTCCATCGAGTCAGTGATGCCATCCAGCCATCTCATCCTCTGTCGTCCCCTTCTCCTCCTGCCCCCAATCCCTCCCAGCATCAGAGTCTTTTCCAATGAGTCAACTTTTCGCATGAGGTGGCCAAAGTACTGGAGTTTCAGCTTCAGCATCATTCCTTCCAAAGAAATGCCAGGGTTGATCTCATTCAGAACGGACTGATTGGATCTCCTTGCAGTCCAAGGGACTCTCAAGAGTTCAAAAGCATCAATTCAACCACAGTTCAAACGCATCAATTCTTCGGCGCTCAGCCTTCTTCACAGTCCAACTCTCACATCCATATATGACTACTGGAAAAACCATAGCCTTGACTAGACGCACCTTAGTCAGCAGAGCAAGTCTCTGCTTTTGAATATGCTGTCTAGGTTACTCATAACTTTTCTTCCAAGGAGTAAGCATCTTTTAATTTCATGGCTGCAGTCACCATCTGCAGTGATTTTGATGCCCCTCCAAATTAAATCTGACACTGTTTCCACTGTTCCTCCATCTATTTCCCACGGAGTGATAGGACCAGATGCCATGATCTTCATTTTCTGAATGTTGAGCTTTAAGCCAACTTTTTCACTCTCCTCTTTTACTTTCATCAAGAGGTTTTTTAGTTCCTCTTCACTTTCTGCCATAAGGGTGATGTCATCTGCATATTTGAGGTTATTGATATTTCTCCTGGCAATCTTGATTCCAGCTTGTGCTTCTTCCAGTCCAGCGTTTCTCATGATGTACTCTGCATAGAAGTTAAATAAGCAGGGTGACAATATACAGCCTTGACGTACCCCTTTTCCTATTTGGAACCAGTCTGTTGTTCCATGTCCAGTTCTAACTGTTGCTTCTGGCCTGCACACAGATTTCTCAAGAGGCAGGTTAGGTGGTCTGGTATTCCCATCTCTTTCAGAATTTTCCACAGTTTATTGTGATCCACACAGTCAAAGGCTTTGGCATAGTCAATAAAGCAGAAATAGATGTTTTTCTGGAACTCTCTTGCTTTTTCCATTATCCAGCGGATGTTGGCAATTTGATCTCTGGTTCCTCTGCCTTTTCTAAAACCAGCTTGAACATCAGGAAGTTCATGGTTCACATATTGCTGAAGCCTGGCTTGGAGAATTTTGAGCATTAATTTACTAGCATGTGAGATGAGTGCAATTGTGCGGTAGTTTGAGCATTCCTTGGCATTGCCTTTCTTTGAGATTGGACTTTACTGGAGGGTAAAAAAATCTCCCCACAGGAGCTATCTCTTACTTATATCTGTACATTTCATCCCATATTACCTGTGTTACACCATTAATACAAGAGTGTTGAATTATATAGATAGGATAACATTGTATTATGTATATCTTCCCATTTAGAATATGAACATCTTAAAGGAAGAGTCCATATCTTACTTTTCTCTATGTGCTCTCAGAAACTCATAAGAAAAAAATTTGTACAAAGAATATGTTTGTCAAGTACTTGCTGATTGTTGTTGATCTCCACCTAAGGTTCAGTTCACTTCAGTTCAGTTCAGTCGTTCAGTTGTGTCTGACTCTTTGCGACCCCATGAATTGCAGCACGCCAGGCCTCCCTGTCCATCACCATCTCCCGGAGTTCACTCAGACTCACGTCCATCATGTCCGTGATGCCATCCAGCCATCTCATCCTGGGTTGTCCCCTTCTCCTCCTGCCCCCAATCCCTCCCAGCATCAGAGTCTTTTCCAGTGAATCAACTCATCGCATGAGGTGGCCAAAGTACTGGAGTTTCAGCTTCAGCATCATTCCTTTCAAAGTAATCCCAGGAGCAGGCATTTTCCTGTGCTGAATCAAGGTAGGGTTGAAAGGAGATGGAGGTCTGTTTCTCACTAGATGTCTGCCAAATGGACTTTGCTGCCAACATACCCTATGTCTCTGGATAACATGATTAATTTTCCAGAAAAATTCTGGAATTTTTTCTTAAAACTAGAATTTATTTCTAAGTTTTAAAAATGTTCAAGAGACTTTAAAAAGGCCTGAAGAGCCCAAAGATGTCATATACGGCCCCAAAATTTAATATATGATTATACTAAGGTTGTGTTTGTTGTTTCCTCCATTGCTAAGTTTTCTAATTTTCCATCCTGTAAAATTAGATTTGTATGGTGCACATATTTAGTAGAAAAAACATAGGTTGTAAACTGAGAAAGTCATGAATTTTAGTACTGACCACTCCCTCCTACTTAGATAGTTAGGTTCACTTCTTTATCTTTTTAAACCTCAGTTTCCACATCTGTAAAATGGTGATCATGATATTTATGTAAGTTGTTCTAATGATGGCATGAACTAAGAATGGCAAGAACTTGTGAGTTTAAAGCTCTTCATCAATATCTGACATATGCACCATAAATGTGCAATAGATACTGTGTTTTTTCCATATCTCTTGCCAGAAGGAAAACAGTAAATGACAAGCTGGGGTAGACCTACAAAGTAGGTCTGTCTAAGTTCTGGTGGTATACCATTTCTCTTTTTTATGACTTCCCATGTGGTCTCAGGCAATAAAGCAGCTGCAAAATAAATGTCCATGAATCTGGAAGAAAGTCTCTTGAAGCAAGTCTTGGAACTCTGTCTAGGACTCTGTCCAGCTACTTGTTGAAAACCTATGTGAGGACAGTGAGAAAATGCTGATCAAATTTGTAAGTGGCACAAAGCTAGTCTGAATATCTAACATGTCAGAGGACAGAATCAAGGCTCACAAAGGTCTTTAGATGCTATTGTAATGGTCTAAATTCAATAAGATGAAATTATATAGGGAATAATGTGAGGTTGTGCACTTTTGTCTGAAAACTCAGTTGAGGTAGTTATAGTTTAATTGTAGGTGTGTGAAAAAAAATTTCAGGGAGTTCATGGTCTTAGTTGACTATACACTTGACATGAATCCATAGTAATAGGGTTGTTCAAAAGGTGAAATCAGTCTTAGGCTACATTCACAGGTGTTTTGGAGTAGGAAATGGTAATCTACTCCAGTATTCTTGCCTGGAAAATCCCATGGAGAGCGGAGATTGGTGGGCTGCAGTCCCTGGGGTTACAAAAGGTTGGTCATGATTGAGCACGCAGACACACAGATGTTTAGTCTCCAGGATGAGAGTAGATCGATCTGGTTCTCTGTGCTTGCTGGACAATGCCTAGATTTTTAGAGTCTGTTTTGGGAACTACACTAAGAGGAACAGAGGCAAATGAGGACATCATAGGGCAAAAGCATCTGGAGCCATTCCGCCTTAAGCACTCATCCAGTACATCTTTACTAGTGTTGGCTGTGTTAGAGGCACTTCCCTTGCTTCTTGGGATACAACAGTGAACACAGCACTCAGGCAATTCTCGAGGGAACTGAGGAAATTTAGCCTGTGAGGGAGAAAACTTTGCAAACGTGTGCTATTTCCTAATATTTAAAGGGCATAGCATCCTTCTGTATGATCACAGAGCTAGTGTGTTAATACATGTATGTTAAAATAGAGTAGGGTTGGAGCCAGGACTTTCCATCAGTTAAAAGCATCCCTGGATGGAACAGGTTGCTTTGCAACTGGGGTATACAGATTAAGTTGACTGATATCTTATAAGAAGGAGTCAAATATGGTAAAATTCGGTAATAATGAACTCCATGAGAATAGGGATACAAATATAATATATTTAAAAATTGGCTCCTCTGTCCATTCTTCAAAAGGGACTGGCTAAATTTGTTATCTTCTTAGAGGTGCTGGGAATGGAAAGCTCACTGGGCTGTGAACAGGGGAGGGAGCTTAAGTAGGGAAATAGCAGGTAACCCATCCAGGGAAGCAGGCCTATGTTCTCCTGGTTCAGTCTTTCCTGATCAGACCTAAGGAGCAGGTGCCGTTTCATTTAATGACTCCTGGAATTGCTACAGTAATCTTAGAAGTCCCAGCCAGCCCCAAGCACTGCTGCTGCTGCTGCTAAGTCACTTCAGTCGTGTCCGACTCTGTGTGACCCCCCAAGCACTGAATGGTCTTATTAATATTAATCTGGAATAGATAACCACCATCAGGTGGTGCTAAACCATAACTAGGATTTGGATAGATCCAGATTATGCCACCAAATGAAATGCCACACTTGTTATTTCATTAACATCACAATAATCAGCCTAGATGTCTTATGTGATTGGAAATTTTGAGTTCACTTTTCAAATTATGGAGGGATTTTATCATACTAAAGTGTTGCTGGACTACATTACCACTGAACTTCTATCTGGACCTCTGTTTACCTAACTGTCCTAATTCTGTGATGATCCAATCATCCATCAGTAACATCTAGTCTGAATCAGAAATCATTGTTACTTTATTTGTATTTCTGCAATGTTTTTTCATGTTTCCCCTCAAAGAGTTATTAAATTTCATTACAATTCCCCATCCCCAATACATTCATCAGTAAATATTTGTTCAGGTGCCTGCTCTTGTTTAAGCACAAGGAGAAGGAATTGTGCCTGATTTTAAGGGGCGATCAGGACAACTGGATTGACCAGATCAGACCAGCATGGCCCTGAGAATCACTGCTGGGTGGGACTCCATGGCGTGGGTTTGAGAAGCTCAATGCTAGAGCTGGGAGAGCAGAAGAGAGGACTTCTTACTGCTCAGGTTGCCCTGCTGGGGGCATGTAGGTCTTTCGCCACATTATTCTCTCAGGTGATCTGGCTAATAGTGAACTGAAGTGGTGGTAGATAAGAACATGCATATATATTTACACTTATATTTCAACATTTCAAGCTATGGTCAGGTTTTCAGGGCAATGCCATGAAGTCATCAAATACTGTGTGTGTGTGTGTGTGTGTGCTCAGTCGCTCATTTGTGTTGACTCTTTGCAGCCCCATGGACTGAAGCCCGCCAGGCTTCTCTGTCCATGGGATTCTCCAGGCAAGAATACTGGAGTGGGTTACCATTTCCTTCCTCCAGGGGGTCTTCCCAACCCAGGGATCAAATCAGCATCTCTTTCGTCTCCCGCATTTGAGGTGGATTCTTTACCACTAGCGCCACCTGGGAAGCTCTGTACTCTTCCTTGGTAGCTCAGCTGGTAAAGAATCTGCCTGCAACGCAGGACACCCCAGTTAGATTCCTGGGTCGGGAAGATCCTCTGGAGAAGGGATAGACTACCTACTCCAGTATTCTTGGGTTTCCCTGGTGGCTCAGCTGGTAAAAAGAATCCACTTGCAATGTGGGAGACCATCGTTCAATCCCTGGGTTGGGATGATCCCCTGGAGGAGGGAAAGTCTACCCACTCTACTGGTCTGGAGAATTCATGGACTGTATAATCCATGGGGTTGTACATGGTTGGATAGGACTGAACGATTTTCAGTTTCACAACTCCATTAAAAAACAAAACTCACCTTCAGTCTAAAACTATTATTACCTTGATAAAGTACCAAAAAACTATTATCAGTATAGATGTTAGTATAGACAAAAAAGCTATATAGTTATCTTTTAAACACAGAAATTTGAAGCAGATCATTTTCCTAAACATTGTTTGCCTTTTTTCCAACAAATTCAAAGCTTTGACTTTATCTTTTTGTAGCAATTATTTTTAGCTGTGTACCTGTAAGCCAGCCATTTTCTCTCTCTGAATCTCAAATCATATGTGTAAGTATTACCCTACATTTTCAGGGCTAGCAAAAGAATACAAATGTAATGTTTTATGTAAAATTACAGAATAAGTGCTCTTCTATGGGTATTTTTCTATACCAGGCAATCACTGCCTCAGTTCCCCATTTTCTTAGTGTGTATTTTCTTTGTTTCTGCTTGCCATTGACTCTGCTTGGTGAAGTTTAATTGTTTTTCACAATCAATTGCTGTTGGCAGATCTCTCCAAACAGCTCGTGTTTTTTTCCATCAATAAATAAGGGATTAAAATTGTTTGAGTGCAGAGCAGTGTATTATTGGTCTTTGAGAGGATTTTAGGTGATCTAAAGGAAACTGGGTTCTTGCCCTCCAGAAGTGAATAGTCTTAAGGGTGTATTAACCGACAAACATTTTCTATAAATACATATATTAAGCTCTGCGTTCTATCCACCTAAAATTCATTCTGCTGCTGCTGCTGCTAAGTCACTTCAGTCGTGTCCGACTCTGTGCAACCCCATAGACGGCAGCCCATCAGGCTTCGCCATCCCTGGGATTCATTCTAGTAAGGCACAATAGGAGAGACTGGGGCAAGGGACTGGCCCTTATCCTTGGAACTTAGAAATTAGGAAAATTTCCCCAATACTCTGATTCTTCTTAAGAACGTCTCTAGATCTGATATCTATAAATTCATAACAACCACTTTGAGTGTTTTAAATTTCTAGCTGGTGTTACAACTTGTGAGCTGCCGATGATAATTTTTAAAATGTATTTAAGCAGTTATATTTTTCTATACTATGAGATTCACTAACTATGTGCATTGTCTCGTTTTATCCTGACAGCAACTTTGAGAGGGATGATACTCTGATCACACCCATCTTACAGACTTTTGGGTAGGTTATTTGGCTTGTTGTTGTTCAGTCTCTCAATTGTGTCTGACTCTTTGCGATCCCATGGACTGCAGCAGGTCAGGCTTCCTTGTCCTTCACTATCTCCTGGAGTTTGCTCAAACTCTTGTCCATTGTGTCAGTGATGCCATCCAACCATCTCGTCCTCTGTCATCCCCGTCTCCTTTTACCTCCAATCTTTCCCAGCAGCAGGGTCTTTTCCAGTGAGTCAGTTCTTCGCATCAGCTGGCCAAAGTATTGGAGCTTCAGCTTCAGCATCAGTCTTTCCAATGAATATTCAGGATTGATTTCCTTTAGGATTGACTGGTTTGATCTCCTTGCTGTCCAAGGGACTCTCAAGATTCTTCTCCAACACCACAATTTGAAAGCATCAGTTCTTCAGTGCTTAGTCTTTATGGTACAACCCTCACGTCCATACATGACTACTGGAAAATCCCTAGCTTTGACTATAAGAACCTTTGTTGGCAAAGTGACGCCTTTGCTTTTTAATTGCTGTCTAGGTTTGTCATATATTTCCTTCCAAGGAGCAAGCCTTATTTGCCTTAGAACACACTTAAAGTAAGTGATAAAGCTGGAATCCTAATTCATGTATTCTGATGGCAGAATTTATCTGCATGATAGCTTTGCTAAACTACCTTAATAGCAATTTTATTAATCTTAAAATCAATTCTTTCAATTTTTAAATGTCTCTCCATTCTGCCTTTCCAAATTCTGATATTCTGCAATATACTAAACTCCCTCCCCGCCACCATTCCAAACCTTTTGTGAAAAAAGATTTGTTGTGAAATGGAAACACATTTGTTTAAGAACTAGAAGGTCCTCTAATTTTCATTCCACTAACATTTATTTGGATAAATATTAGGAGTTCGCATCTCTGACCTTGTTTCCTCCTCTGAGATGCAGGGATAAATGCTGTCTTCTATGTAAGCTGTTGAAAGCAATTGCTTAACATATGTGAAATTATATGGTAAACTGTAATGGAGTAAAATTAATATGACATATGATAAAAAACAATTGATTTTTGCACTTCCCTGGATCTTTGTAGTTTAACTTTGTAGAGGAACTCTCCATTTTCTTAAAAATTTTAGATATCTTTTTCAATCTTTTGGAATAACATGAAGACTTTCAGAAGCAAACATACCAAAGGAAAAATACTCCCTTTATTTTTTCCCCACTTTTTCCTCTCAAAATACCCTGCTTTTTGACTTCTTCAGAGGGTTCTGGGCTGAATAAGTTCTAAGATGGGTCATATTTACATAGTGGTAAAAAATGAGGGTCATATGGGTTTCCTCATATGTTGTTGAGTGCTTCATAGGCAGTTCTGGAAGCAGTTGGCTCTTTGAAAGCTGCAGGTCAGTAATGACACACCAGACTATTCCCTCCTTTCATGTATATAATGATTGTGTTATCTAGGGAGATACCAAAGGGTGTTATGGTTGGACAATATGGACATTTACTGCTGGCTGGACCATCAGGAGACTTTTGTATAAGGAATTACTAGATATTCCAGAAAGGAATATCCAGACGTCATCACAGTCTGGGCTTCCTTGGTGGCTCAGATGGTAAAGAATTTGCCTGCGATGTAGGAGACCTGGGTTTGATCCCTGGGTTGGGACGATTCCCTGGAGAAATAAATGGATACCCACTCCAGTATTCTTGCCTGGGAAATCCTATGGACAGAGGAGCCTAGAAGGTTACAGTCCATGGGGTTACAAAGGGTTGGACACTATTAAGTGGCTGACACTTTCACTTTTCATCATAGTCTACCCTCTGCTGAAATTCTCAAACAAGCAATCTGTAAAATGCTAGCTAAGACGCTTCAGTCATGTCCAACTCTTTGCAACCCCATGGACTGTAGTCCACCAGGTTTCTCTGTCCTGGTGGATTCACCAGGCAGGAATACTGGGGTGTGTTACCGTGCCCTCCTCCAGGGGATCTTCCTGACCCAGGGATCGAACCTGGTGTCCTACAGCTCCTGCACTGCAGGCAGATTCTTTACTGCTGAGCCACTGGGGAAGCCCAGTGTGTAAAAGGGCCATTCCTATAAAGAGGGGTGGGGGCTCACTGACTTTTCTGGGCCAGAATGATGATTCAGTTTGGAGCCAAAGAATGGTTTTCAACATTGCATCATTTTTAAGGTGCACAGATTGCTGCCTCCCTGAGAATCTTAGTCCTGCAGCCATTCTCTCCTGGCTACATGTAGGACCTGTGAGATAACCAGTGAGGGGAGAGGAAAGGATGTGGACATGAGAGGTAGGCAGGGCCTTACAATCTTTTTGTTGACAGGGGTTCTAAATCAGGTATTTTATGATTGCATTTTCATGGGTTTATGAGGTCTGGGAAACTTGGACTTAACATACGTAAGTTGTTTTGTAGGAAAGGTAGACCCAGATCATGTGATGGTGTGGTGTTCATTGGAAGGATTGATGTTGAAGCTGAAACTCCAATATTCTGGCCACCTGATGCGAAGAGCAGACTCATTTGAAAAGACCCTGATGCTGCGAGGGATTGGGGGCAGGAGGAGAAGGGGACAACGGAGGATGAGATGGTTGGATGGCATCACCGACTCAATGGACACGAGTTTGGGTAAACTTCGGGAGTTGGTGATGGACAGGGGGGCCCGGCATGCTGAGATTCATGGGGTTGCAGAGTCGGACACGACTGAGCGACTGGACTGAACTGTGCTGTAGTTTAACTTCAGGCACCACCACCACTGTGTGTGCACTCATTTTGCTATCTACTGCGTCATCTTTATGAGAATGAATTGTTATGAGTGAAAATTATAAAGTAAGAAGTTATTTATATTAATCAGAGCATAATAACAATGTATCATAAAGCCTAAGTTTTCTTGTAAACTGCTGAAGATTATGACAGAGAAGGCTTTTAGCAAAAAATGTTAAAAAATAAGCTTAGGGCTGAGGTGATGCCCAAGAAAAAGCTCATCCATAAGACTAAGGAATCATTTATCAAGGCAAAAGGCTACCTGCTGAATATGGATGACTGATGGGGAGAAAAAGCCCCACTTTCTGCTGCTTTTAGATGGGGATACAGCTTGACCAAGTAGTCCATGCTTCTGGTAATTACTTATTATAATATAACCTACTGGAAACAAGCTTCTTGAAGATGTACCAGCTTGCATGGCAGAAATCCGAGAGGAGTGCCCCTGATGGTCGATCAATTGCCCAAGATTATAGTGGTCTTTCCTGTCACCTGTGGCAGTGAGGGAACGTTATTTCATCAACAGAAAGGAGTCCAGGACTGGTGAAGGGACTACACACCACCACACCTTCCAACATATTTGCCTCTTAGCATCTCCTCCCTTCCTCCTCCCTCTCTCTTTACCTTCATCCTTCCTTCCTTTTTCATTATTTCTGCATTGTTAGCTGAAACAAGTAGGGCAAAGTTTATGGATTAGGAAACATTTCTTACTGAGTCACACAAAAAAGTGTGGCCTCTTGATAGAGATGGTAGGTAAAGACACTTCAGATTGAAAAAACAGTGAGAGCAAAGGCATTTGGATGGGAAAAAGTGGGAAGATTTTAGGACACTGTTAGAGGTTAAACTGGGAGGGAAATTAAGGTATGCATAAGAGGTAAATGATAGGAGATTTTATTAGAAAGATAGAATAGAGCTATAATGTAGAGAACATTGATAGCCAATATGAGGAGCCTGTTGAAGAAATGTGAGATAAGATAAATTACAAGTAAACTATTTTTCTATGTAATGGAACATGGAAAATTTCAGGCGATCTTGAATAGATTTTTAAATTAAAATTTTAGAGCTAGAAAGAACATTCCTCATTCAGTCCTGTTGCCTAAATTTTTATATAAAATAAAAATATTGAACAGAGTTCTTTATGGTATACAGTAGGACCTTGTTGGTTATCCATTTAAAATATAGATGTATGTACATGTCGGTCCCAAACTCCCTAACTATCCCTTCTCTTCATTCTTCCACTTTTTGCCCCTGCTGGCATCCATAAGTTCATTCTCTAAGTCTGTGAACCTGCTCAGTGTTATGTGGCAGTCTGGTTGGGAGGGGAGTTGGGGGAGAATGAATACATGTATATGTATTGCTGAATTCTTTTTGCTATCTACATGAAGCTATCACAACATTGTCAATAAGCTATAATGCAATATAAAATAAAAACTTGAAAAATAAAAATATAGACTGATTTTTAAAGGAAGGTCCAAATTTATAACCTTTGCCCCCTGGCTTAGCATACCAGGCTGCCTTTCCAACTGAGGTGTGTGACTTTCTAAACTCAATGCTTTCTAGTCTTTATGTTGATTATTTGTTTACATGGAATGCCTACTTTGTTACTGGCATCCTGCATATAGTAGAGTCTACATACATATACTAACTGAATAAATGCATGAATATTCTGGAAAAGAGTGAAAACACATTATAAATGGAATTCCAGGGAAATCACCAAAGAACAAAACTTTTGGAGAAATGAGAAGAGAAAATAAAAAGCTTATTCCTCTAGCCTGGTAATTTATTAAAAGTGAATGAAATACAAGGAAAAAAGTCATAGGGAGGAAGAAATGATCTTGCCAGAATCAGGAATGGTGGTTGGGAGACCAGGAAGAAGTTATCAATATAATAAAGAACTCACACTTACACATACACATTCATACATACATGCATACACACCTGACGTGATACAAATTTGCTGATCTCCACAGTAGACAGTGAGAAGTCAAAGAATGTTCAAGAAAGCCTTGAGGGGCAGGAATTTGTGCATGTCTGTCATCGCGGCATGTCCTCACTCCTCACCATACAGGCTGTTAAATAAGTCTAGCGCACACAAGACTCAAGTGCCAGCCAGAAGCCTCTTCACGAATTTAGTTCAGGGTGGGGCTTCCCAGGCGGTGCTAGTGGTAAAAAACCCTGCCAGTGCAGGAGACATAAGAGATGTGAGTTCAATCCTTGGGTGAGGAAGATCCCCTGGAGGAAGGCATGGCAACCCAGTCCAGTAATCTTGCCTGGAGAATCCCCACGGATGGAGGAGCCTGGCAGGCTACAGTCCATGGGGGCACAAAGAGTCGGACATGACTGAAGCAACTTAGTAGGTATGCATGAGCGTAGAGACAGTGATTAGTGTCAAATGCCCTCCAAATTGAGATTAGAATTTGCCTGTAGGTTACCAGAAAGCATTTGGTATGCTGCTGCTAAGTTGTTTCAGTCGTGCCCGACTCTGTGCGACCCCAGAGACGGCAGCCCACCAGGCTCCTCCGTCCCTGGGATTCTCCAGGCAAGAACACTGGAGTGGGTAGCATTTGGTATAATTACTTGATTTGTAATTAGAAGGTAATAGGACCAGAAGGTGATATATAAAAGACATACAAAAGAAAGGCAGAATTCCTTTTGCGAGCTTTTTCCATCAGTCACAATTCTGGATTATGTTCAAGAGGTATTTCAATACATTTTGGTTAAATTTCATTGAATACACTAATTCACCACCTTATAACAAACTGGCCTTCCATGCTCTGTCATTTCATTACCTGTATCCTAATACATTTTATATTAATAGTATCATTTTACTGTGTTAGATGCTATGTTTGGGTGATGAGGAATTAAACATGAATACTATTTTCTTTATGATACTGGCCACAATTAAAAAATTTTTTTTAGCTTGCTGAGTTGAATAGTAGAAGGTGAGGTTTGGGGATCGGTAAGAGTCATTTCACTTAACCTGTTACAATTCTGCCTCACTCTTGCCTACAACAGTAATGAAGATGCTCCACACCTTTGCTCACACTGTTTTCCTCCTGGCATTATTCATCTCCACTTACACAAGTGATCTCTGTCTTCCAAAACCAGCCTTCGTGTCCCTTGCCTTCTTGATTTCCTTGTAGGCTGTGATTTCTTTCTTCTCCATGGACTTCCACAACATGGTATTTAAGACTGTCTTATAGCTCTTGTGTTTTTACATGCAATTGCATTTGTTTATGTATCTGTTAACTAATCTACTAGAGTCATATTCAGCAGATTCTGTTTACCTTTGCATTTTCATGAGATGAGGAGAGGGCTGAGATACGTTAATAAATTAATGTTCCTCAGGATAATATTATATCAGCCTGCTTATTTTTAATCCCTGTCTTATTTCATTGCATTTCTAGCTACTTATCTGGCCTTAATATTTCAAGATGTAGGGCAGACAAACAATGAGAGCAGTCACCAGTTACTGAATACTTAGCACATATAGTCAGGCACTGTCCAAACGCTTCTCTTTCATTCTCTCATTCGGTCCTCCTGACAACTTTGTGAGCCAGATGCTATTGCCATTTTACACTTGACATGACTGATGCAAATAATAAGGATCTAAGAAGTCTCCTGCTTCTGCCACTTTTGACACATGGATTTTGAGATAAAATAAGGTTCTTCTTATCTCTCTCTCCAAGTTTTCTCCTTACAATTGCATAGCACATGAGATTAGTTTCCCTAGTTGGTTCTCTAGTCAATAGTTTTTGCTTCAAACTCTTTGTAAAATGTATTGATCTTTGCCTTTGTATCAGTTTTATAATCCTAAATTTAGTAATTAATATCACTGTTTCTTTCTCTGGTTGGTTTGAATCAATCAGCGATTGATTGATTGGTTGTGTTGGGTTGGTACATACAATTTACTTTAGTTTCAGCTGGAGATATTTTAGGTTTTGTTTTGCTTTCCTGCCATATATATGATAGGAAGAGATTTAAGGCGGGAATTGGCTGACATGATTATGGAGGGCTGGTATGTCCCAAGATTTGTGGACTGGGCCAGCAAGCGGGAGACCCAGAGAGACGACTTTCCAGCTCAAGTTGTTCCAGAAGGCTGTCTTTTGGAGAGCCAGGAAGAACCAATGTTGCAGGTGAAAGTCAAAGCTGTCTGCTGGAGAGTTTTCTCTTGCTTGGTTTGATTCAGGTCTTCAGTTGGTTGGATGAAACCTACCCATGTTACAAAGAGCAACTGCTTCACTCACAATCCACTGATTTAAAGTTAACTTCACCCCAAAACACCTCACAGAAATACTCAGAATAATATTTGACCAAATATCTGGACATATTGTGAAACAGTCAAGTGGATACATAAAATTAACCATTACAATAATGTTCTAAATAATTTGAACATGAGTTCGTAGGATGTTGGAGCTCACCATGGAAATAAATGTGAGAGACTGGCGCAGTAGAAATGGGCTGTGAGCTGACTGTGGTAGCTGCAGTGGTCTCTGGTCTCTTTAAGAGGAGCCATAAGTAGAAAATACATAGGGACAGAAGGTAGAGTTAAGTTCATTCTAAGCTAATGTTGATAAACAAATGCAATCATTTAAGACCAAGTGAAAAAATGACATTTGTTCTTTGTGTGTATACTGGCTTATTTCTGAACCCAGCACTGTACATGTTAAATTTTGTTTGTATGAATATTATACTTAGTGACTAGCACACAGTAGTGTTCAATAAATTGTTATTGTTGTTGAAAGATGGGATATAGAGTGAAAAGGAAGGTGGCAGAAGATTGCAGTTTCTGACTCATTGATACAGTTCAAAGAGGATTAATCTGAGAGAAGAGATCTAGGGAGCCCTCCTGGGAAAGAGGCCCGGGCAGAGTGGAAAAGTGGTGCTGAGGATCCTGGTTGACTGCTTGGAGGTTTAGAGTAAGGCTTTGTTACTGGTGAAGGCAAAAATACACAGGCAAGAAACCAGGCCATAAGGCCAGTCATAAGGATGAAGAATTGGTTGCAAAAAGTGAGTGTTAACTAGGGAAAACTATAGTGTGATGCTCACTCTAGGCATTGCTAGTTCCTTAACACAACTGTAGACCTGGGGTAGCATTCTATTTTTTTTTTTTTTTTTATATTTCACAAACTTTATTCAAATTATTGAAATAGTCACAGAGCAATAAAATATGCAATTCTGAAGTGATGTCAGTATCATGGAGAAGGAAATGGCAACCCACTACAGTATTCTTTTTTTTTTTTTTACATGTAGCATTCTATGTCCTGACTTATTAACTGGATATTTTTCTAGTTGGGCATCACATGGCTTAGCAAACCTTGGAATCAGTTTGGACACCACCATCCTTATTTTCTGTCCCACATTCATTTTCGTATGGTATTGACTTTCTTATCATAACCATCACTGAAAATGGCATAGAAAAGATATGATGTCATTGAAAGAAATGTCATGTGATTTAACGTTGAAATTGTAATGTCTGATGCAGAGTATTGCTGTTTCTCTGAAAAAATTAAAAAATATCCAAGAACACTCTTGTGAGGGTTTAATAGAATACATTTTGAGAAATAGCAATTGAAAATTTTTAAGCAGGATGTTCAGATGACAAGCCTGTGGTTTGAAGAAACCCCTCTGGTTTGTGGGTTGGTCAGAAGCAAAAGTGGAATTGGAGGCGATGAGTTCAAATGCTGTTGCAGTAGAGAAGGCAAAATGATGGTGTCCTGGTCTCACACAGTGCGACTGGAAATGAAGACATGTGTCTGAACATTGTTTAAAATAAAAGCCATCAAAACACAAGGTTTGGGTTGAGAGCAGGAAAAATAAAGAATTTGGACCCATAATTACTTATTTTAGGATATAATGTTTTTGAAATATACTCTGTTGTTAACAAGCTCTGCTTGATACAGGTGCAGGGATTTATCTCACAGCTGTCTTGCATTTCAGACTGCTTATTATGGTTTGACTTACAATGCTCTAACTTTATGATGGTGCAAAAGCAATACGTATTCAATAGAAATTGTACTTTGAATTTTGATCTTTTCCTGGGCTAGCAATATGCTCTCTTGTGATGCTGGGCAGTGGCAGTGAGCACTCAGTCAGTCATGCAATCATGCGGGTAAACAATCCAGACCACTCTGTACTTAAACAACCATTCTGTTTTTTCACTTTCAGTATAGTATTCAATACATTACATGAGATATTCAACACTTCATCATCAAATAGGCTTTGTGTGAGATGATTTTGCTCAACTGCAGGCTAATGTCAGTGTTCTGAGCACATTTAAAGTAGGCTAGGCCAACCTATGATGTTCTGTACGTAAGGTGTATTAAATGCATTTTTGACTTATGCTATTTTCAATTTACAATGAATTTTTCAGATGAAACTGTATTGTGAGGGTAATCCTATTGTAAGTCAAGAAAGTTCTGTAATTTGTTAATCTTTTAGATACAAAAGTTGTCTATAACTCTTGTTTACCCCAGGCTCCTACCATGGGATAAATCAAGATTCATGGAATTACAGAGGCCTTCGGATCATGTCCAGTGCCATGGTGGCTACACCCATGATACTCTGCACTAAGGCCTCATTTTTCTCTGGCCTTTTCTCCCAGCATCACAAAAGCTCAACTAGGGTTGTAGGAAAAAATACAAAAAACCCAAAGAGTCTCAAGGCCACAGGGTCCCTTATCCTGGCTACCTGGACTTATGCCCTTGAAGCTCAGCTCTGTGCTGTGCTCTCCTCTGCCTCCTTGCCTCCTGGCAAGAGCTCTTGCCAAAATATTGCAGCCTCAGCTGCAGCGCCGCTGGTCACTGTCTGTTCCACTGGCAGCTGCCCCTCTGCCTCTGAGTGTGGTTTTTCTTTCAGGTGGCAGTGGTCAAGTAGGACTCTAGTTCCTGGTCTTTGATCCCTGAAAGTTGGTTTTGGTCTTTAAGGTTATTGCTTCTCTATCAAGGCACCTGGGAAGGAGGAAACCTTCCTTGGGAACCTCTCCTCGTGTCCTGGGGTAGCATAGAGAGATGGCACCTCAAGGGCTCTGACTGTGAGCAGGCCTCAGGCTGGGCTGTGCTGGACGACAGGCCAAGCAGCTGCCTTCAAGGGCATTCACACCTGTCGTTGGGGACCTTTGTACCCCTCCTCTTTGTGAAACTGTCCCAGCCCTGTGGTCCAGTAATCTAACTATGATTCCCCAGTCCCCTAATGAGTCCTTCCAGATGGTCTGAGGGTCTATCTTGGTGTCTCACCGGCCCTGATAGGGGGATGGAGGTTATGCTGCTCCAGTGCAACTCTTCCGGAATGTTTAAGGAAAGGACAAGTTTATTTCCCCTCTCCTAGAAGACAGATTTTCCAAGCTCTTTGCCAAATACGGTCCCTAGTGTATCTATTTCTTTATTCATGCTTAGGGACTTGTTTTTTTTTTAGATATTTGAGGCTGACATTGGAACCTCACAAATATAGCTATCTTCTAAATGGAATGAAACTTTAGGGACTGGTAGTGCATTCATCAAATGCTAAATTGCCCTTAAGAAAGGCTCCTAAATTTATCATAAATGCACAGTGCTAACATGAGCTGGAGCCATACCCCAGTTGATGGGATATGTTTGTGAGGAAGTCATATAATAGACACCCGAACGTGCATTTAACAGCTTTGCTGCAAATGCATGTCTGTGTGCATGCACCCTTTTAACTGTGGCATTTTTTCCTTTCCTTCATTTGGGGTCAGAGTAGGGGCAGCAACCCAGTCGTGTGCTATGGCTTTGCGTAAGTCCACTTGTGGTCAAGCACAGCCCCTTTGAAAGATCCTTGGCTCTGAAGCCTAAGGAATTTGAAATGGTATTTGCAAGATGGAAGCAACCAACAGATCAGCATTTGTGAAGTACAGGCAAGATGACTTCAAGCTGCAAAGCTGGGCCTTGACAGACGGATTTAGCACCATTAGCAGTGGCTTGTTGAAAAACAAAAATGACTTCAAAACTCTTCCCTCTGAACCAGAATGTTACATTCATCTCTTCGTTAAAACATCCGTTATTTGCTGACTTGTTTCCTGTCACCCACTCCCCCACCCCCCAGCCTCTCACTCTTTTGTGTCAGAGCTAATGTTCCCAGCGTCTACACTGTGTAGGCCCTGATTATTTGTGAGACAGAGTGAGTTAATGCAGATTTGCAAGCTGTTCCCATTTGTTAAATGTCAGAAAAACACATGCAAGTCACTGGCTTTGGCACTTAGCTGCCAGCTGGCTCTTCTGGAGGCAGGGGACAAATGACAGTCTATCACACAGCATGCTTTCAAAGGAAGAGGGGGCCTATTCCAGAACTGCAGCATCGGAGCAGTTTTTAACAACATAAGCAAAATAAGAAGCCAGCATCAGTTTTTCCCTCCCTTATTTCTCCCCCTGTTGTTGAGTGAATGGCAGCACAACATTTGGGAGCTTTTTAAAGCCTTGGGAATATCGATTCCACTGCCCACCATCTGAGAGAGTGATGGGATAATGGGAGCTTACCAGAAGCGCTCACACTGTCTGGTGAGTGACGGCAGAGATACCCTTCAAGCCTGGGGGAGAGGCTGTGCCCGCCTTATGTCTATCTTGCAGGTGGTTGTGGCTCCCACCCCACCACGGCCACCCTCTCTGCAGCTGTAGGATTCAAACTGAATTTCTGCCTCCCTCTCTCTCTCTCACGCTACAGTCTTTGGGTCCCAAATTCTATCTCTAACCAGCCCCTCTGCTACACACACACACATCCCACTCCCTTAAGAAGGTAAAACTTACAGGGTGGAAGTAACAGAGGCATTTTTTTCCTTAGCTCATTCATTCATTTATCCATCAGTTATTTACTGAGTATCTAGTATATGTCAGATATTGTAGAGGATGAAAAGAAATAGGACACATGGATTCTTCTTTCATGCAGGGAGCTAAGAGGGTTGTTGGTGATTAAAAAAAAAAAAAAAAAAAAAAGACCTGATAACTGAAAATACAAATGGGTGCAAGAGGAGAATGATGTCATAGTTCTCTGGAAACAAAGGAAGAGTTCGTGAAATAGTGGGTAATGAACTGGCCTTGAAACAACAGGAAAGATTTAAATAGAAAGAAACAAAGGGCTCCTGAGATGGAGGTGATGATGAAAGGAGAGAATGAGCATGAGAAGCGGGGAGTAGGCGTTAGGGAGGAGGGTTAGTTAGGGGAGTGGTGGAAAAAATGGAAAACTAGACTGAAATCAGGTTCAGGAATATGGGCTTTCAATGAGAGTTTTTGAATCAGAGAGTATCAATTCAGAGTGGTTTTTCAGATGACTGTTACCCACTTTGTTGTTATTTAGTTGCTAAGTCCTATTTGACTCTTTTGCCATCCCATGGACTGTAGCCCACCAGGCTCCTCTGTCCATGGGGTTTCCCAGGCAGGAATACTGGAGTGGGTTGCCACTTTCTTCTCCAGGGGATCTTCCTGACTCAGGGATCAAACTTCCATCTCCTGCATTGGCAGGCAGATTCTTTACCACTGAGCCACCTGGGAAGCCCCTGTTACCCACTTACCCATGTATGAACTCTTGAGGTGGAAGAAATTTTCTTTCACCCTCTTAGATTCTCTGGTTGGTCTAAGAAATAAATTTACATGAGACAGATTAACAGGAGAAATCAAACACAGTTTAACAAAAACGTGTATGTGGGAGAGACCCAGAAAAACGAAATAATACAGTGGTTGAAACACACACCTTAAATGCCATCTTCAACTTAAAAAAGAGATTGTTGCAGGTAGTGGTTTAGGACCTCAAAGGGGAGGAAGGCAATTCACCTGAAGACAGAAAAGCAAATGCTTGTTTGCTAGGACAGGTGAAGACAAGGGGATACAGAAAGGGATTCTAACAAACAGACTTAAAAGTTTCCTCCCTCTCTACATACCTAGTTCATGCTACAAATCCATGGTGATAGCTCCCTGCCTGGAACAAGTCCTGGATCTACAGCCGTTAGGCAGTTAGGGAGGTCAAAATTTCTTCCAGGGTCTTTTGGGGCTTGATTGTTTTTAGCTCAAAATAATTCACATTCCAAAGAGATATTTTGGGGTGGCAAACTTTGTTGCCCTACAGATCAGACTCAATGCTCTTGACACATCTAAGTGATCTATGCACAAAAGCAAACCAGGCTTTCTCTATGGTAAACCCAAAGACAGCATATCACAGAGAATGGTTCCATGGTTTAGTTAAGATACTTCGTTTTGGCCATTAGTGCTCTTAATGGAAAACTGAATTTCCCCTAAAGCCGCTGACTCCCCTTATCCTAGCAGAACTGCTCATCTTCTAATATTTTATCAGTATTTTGTTAATTCCTTTTGCTGTTTGGAAATTATCACTCTTGCTGTTTGGAAATTATCACTCTAACACGATTATGGAAAAACAGCCCCTCCTCTGTTTGAGTTCATAAAACTGGCAGCTACCCTTTACCATTCCTAGTCATTGAGGAGCTGGGTTCCTGCCTTACCTCATTGCTCTGCTCTCCTAGGTCTTAGCTGACTTTAATACCCATGCCAGCATAGCACTTCTGGAGACAAAGAAGTGCTCTTTGTCTTAATCCTCTTGCCCTAGACTTAAACTTAAAATGATATTTATCCCTCCTACCTCGGGTCCATAATTCTAAGATCATACCTTGGGTTTTTGTTTCTTTTAACCAACTAAAATCTTAAGCTGGCTCTGTGGTCTCTGACCCTTCTTCCATCCTTCCTAAATTGATGGTCTTCACATCCCCTCCCCCCTTTCCCCCAGGCTGATATCCAGAATGATTTTACCTCCTTTCCTGGTCAGCCTAGCTCCATGGTGAGGACTGGCATCTCCACAAAGGTAAAGCCTAATTCTGGCCTTCTGGAAGCCCGAAGGGTCACTTCATCATGTCCCCAAAGTCCTTGTCCCCTAGTCTGCTCCTATCATAGCAGGTGGCCTTGCCTCTTTCTTCCTGAGAAACATGTTTTCACCTAGGCTCCTCTCCTTTTCTAAGGAACAGGTTAATCTCTCCAGAGCAGTTTATCTGACCCCTAAGACAATGTCATGTTCTGCCTCTCTCATTTTCAACTTTGCATTTTAAATTGGTTCTTCTTCTTTATCTTATGAAAATACTCAAGGTTCTTTCTTAAAAAACAGACAAACAAAAAATCCTGAAATCAATCTCTCTGTATTCCACGCTTCCCTCTAGAAACCACTTTCTCCTCTCCTTTGGATGAGAATTAAGCTTCTTGACTACATATTGAGGCCACTGCCTTCTGATTTCCATGTCTGCACTTCACGTCAACGTTTCTGGCAGAGACTGTGAAGGAGCATCTGAGACTCCATCCAGAAGACTTTTCAGGGCTCATGTAACTTGAACTCTAAGAAATGTTTAACTTTATTTAATATGCCTGTGGAAAAATGACCCAGTTTCTTCAATTTCCTTATAATGCTGCTGATTCTGGGCTTGGGTTGTTATGGTAATAGGAATGATCTGCAAAAACTACTGGCATGAAGTATGTCAATAGGCTTGGGTCATATACCTTGTTGAAAAGCTTACTTTTTGGGTTGGTCTTGAGATGTGACATGGTTGTCACTGTAGATGTTGGTGTATATTACACTGTAGGGTGCTCTATAAATATAAGCAAAAGGAATAAATGAGGTCATCAGAGACTCTAAATGAACAAACTCATCAGATTCTTGCCTTCATTATTTTAACTCTGATGATTTCTGGAGACTATAAATACTGAATGTAGGGTGGTAGATGCAGAGTCTGGCACCACTAGAAAAGGGGAGCTTATAATGCAGACTGGTGGTTCCTGGCATGGAAGCTGAGTCTTAGCGGACAAGTAAAAATAAGCCAGACAAAAGAGATTAAGTTATGAGGGCATTCCACCAGGGAAAAAATATGATGCCAAAAATTATGAAGCCAGATGGCTTCTATGACATTATAGTTTTCTGATTCCCTTCTTAGCTCTTCCTTCTCAATCTTTGCAGGTTCTTCTTCGTCTGGAAGGTACAGTCCATGGGGTCGCAAACAGCTGGACATGGCTGAATGACTTTCACTTCACTTCACTCCTATCCACTCTTTAAATGTTATGATATTAAAACAGGGACATTGATAAGAAACTTTATAATTTGCATGCCTTATATCATTTAATCATCAAATCACTCATCTGTTGAACAAATATTGATCATCTGATATTGCTTTGGTTCTATGATACAAAAATAGACTAGATCATTCAGCAAGTTCACAGTCTAGAACTCAGGTGCATGAACATGTGTGCCTGTTATGCAGCTAATTTGATGTCATAGAGGAACAAAACTTGCCACCCCAAAATGTCTTTGCATGTAGATTATATCAGCCTGAAAACAAGGCCCAAAAGATTCAGGAAGAAACTTTAATCTTCTCCCTAAGTATATGAAGAATTTAGATAGAGGGCCTATTACAGAAACAGAGCTATCACTAGAAATATTTGCAGAGAACATGTGCTTGGTGTGGTGGGAAAAACTTGAGTGGGGCCTGGAGATCAGAGTCCACTGTGTGTCCCATTGTCTCTGCCTGGTCCATCAAACATTTGTTTACCAAACACATGCTTTTCTGCCTCCATGACAATTGTCTTTCTCCTCTTTGAAGTCCCAGACCCCTACTCTCATTTTCTTTTGTCTTGGTATTTAAGGTGAGAGTTTCAGCCATTTGGTGAGATACTCAGTTTTTCTGAGTCTCTCCCATGTACACACGTTATTAAACTTTGTATAAATTTCTCCTATTAATCTGTCTCATGACAGCTTGATTATTAGAACAGCCAGAGAACCTGGAAAGGTAGAGGAAAATTTCTTCCTCCCCAACAATGCCTAGAACATAGGAAATACCAATTAATATTTGTTAACTTAATTAATATAACTCAATTGTCTAGAAATTGTAAGACTGGCATCCTTTTCTTATCCCAATCCCTGCCCCCACTATGCATTTCCCCCACTCTGGCTATAAAATATGTGAGCATAAGAATGAACTCAAAGTGTGTAGATGGAATAAATGATACTTGTGAAAAAGGTTTTGCCTAATCTCTTTCTCTTGGTCAGACATAACTGAACCTTTGCTTTTCTCCAGCCAACATTCTGAGTGGTTCAAATGGCTTTACCTTTTTTGCCAGTTACTGTCCAACAGGCAGAAAATCTACTACATTTTTGATTGAGTTCACTCTAATAAAAGATACAGGGTATTAAACAGCTCTTACAGAATTAAAGGAGTACAGTTTGAGCAGAGATCATTGGGAAAGAGGAGATGAGAACAAGACTGTACAAACTCCTTTGGTGATCTCGGATTGCATACATGTTCATTCTCTATCTGTCCCTACCCCTTCTTGTACATTTTGTACCTTTTTGTACCTCTGTGTATGCGTGCTAAGTCACTTTAGTCATGTCTGACTCTTTGCGATCCTGTGGACTGTAGCCCTTCAGGTTCCTCGGTCCATGGGACTCTCCAGGCAAGTATACTGAAGTGGTTGCCATGCCCTCCTCCAAGGTCTCTTCCTAACCAAGGGAAAGTACCCATGATTCTTATGTTCCCTGCATTGGCAAGCAGGTTCTTTACCACTAGTGCCACCTGGAAGCCTACTTACACCTAAATCTATATCTTTATCTATCTAAATCCATATCCATATTCAAATCATAGCCATTTATATCTAACTATATGCTCCTATTAATGTGGCTTACAAAATTTGTCTTTATAAATTACTGCGAACTTCTCACTACTGCTCCAAAAGAATCATGATGGCTAGATAACTATTTTTACATTTGATGTCTGTTTTCCATGCTTTATATAAGTACAAAAAAACCTTTCAGATGTAGATGAATAAGACCATTATAAGCTTGTCTCTTCTGTATCATGCATGCAGCAACATATTAGAGCAAGAGAAAGTTAGTGTATGGAATGTAAGACATGGAAAAACAAAAGTGCAGGATGGTGTGAGGGAGGAGAAAGAGTATCTAACTGAATAATTTTCCAGACATAAGAGACCAAGAAAAGAGAAAAATTGCAATCTATACAGAGAGTCGATTCTATTGGTCTTTCTAAAAGGATTATGTCATCAAGACAAATGTGGGGTAGATGAGCCAGAGGCCACATGCAAGGCTGGTGACCGTCAAGATGCTTTCTCAGGACTTTCTTCTGGGATTCTCTCCAGAGGAAAAAGAGTACAAGGTAAAACTTTTGTGAATGAATCTAATATTTGATGGTTTTTAATAATGATGAAGTGATACTTGTTCAACATTTTATTCTCTTCCAAGTTGATTCAAAAACATTGTCTCTCTTTTAGATTATCAGTTACATTCCACATTGGTTAAGCTCATTCCTAATTTTGTCCTTATCTCTAATTCTTATTCCATATCTATCTATCTATATACATATATCTTCCATTTCACCCCAAATTGATCTTCTCTGACTCTTGAAACTGGCTTGTACTTTTCACCCAAAATTGATCTTCTCTGACCCTTAAAACTGGGTTGTACTTTTCAGCAATTTTATACATCATCTCATTTTCAGTGCTTCTTTTCTCCTTTCTGTCTTCCCAAATTCTAAAAAGCATAGCTCAAGCTCCATCTTCTCTGGAAAATCTTCCCTTGAACTTCTACCCTGAGGTCCCATATCTCAGTTGGCAGATATCTCTATTAGTTAGATCTTTCTCAGTTGCAAGTGTTAGAAACCCAACTCAGACCATCTTAACTAGAGGAAGGAGATCTTTTGTGGGAGATAACAGAACAGAGAGATTAAAAATTTGGATGTAGGCTGAGAAGTAGCTGAACCTAGAAGTTCATGATGTTGTCAGGACTTTCACAGTCTCTTAGCTTCTCTCACGCCTGCTTCTTTCTCAGATGGCTTCGCATGTGTTGAGTAAGTTGTCACTGGCTGCCTCTCTCCCTGTATCTCTCACTGTAGGACTTTTAGGATTTCCAGTGATTGTGGGAAATTTTCCTAGAGACCTCTAGTGTAAAATTCCAGGGAGGACTCTGATTTACTAACTTAGATTGCTACCCATTTCTATACCATTTGCTGTGGCCACAGATATGAGTCACTCTGGGATCAGTTACATCTGAACCACAGAGAGTATATTCCCTGTAGGAACAGAAGAAGAATGAAAGAAGGCAGGCAGACCAAAACAATGAACATCCACATAAAATTCTCTGTATTTAATGTTTTTACAGCCTCCCAAGAATTCAAACTTTAAGCCTTGAGACTGTTTCTCAAATTTCATTGTTTCCTTGACTGCTTTTTACACACTTGGTGTTCAAAAATATGTTAAAATGATTTTGGAGTATATGTAATATGTCTGCAACAGTTTATTTTGATTGGTTAGGGTATATTTTAAAGAAACCAAACTGTTGAATATTATGCACATAGAGGCTATTTACCAGTACATTTATTTTTCCAGGGCCATGGAATACTCCTGAGACCTCAACTGTCTTGAGAATATAGTCAATGGGTGGGAGTATGGGGTGGGGGTACAGATGACAGCCTGGGTACAGATCACTTTAATTCTTTTGTTGGAAAAGCAATTCCATATGCACATTCTGATAGTATATTGTCTTCACAAGAGAAAAACATGATTAACAGTGGAACATAATAAAGGATGCAGGGTGGCCAGAAAAAAAGCCTATTTTCTGCTCAGCATTTGGACCCCCTTCGAAGTAAGTTGTATTGTAAATTCAAAAGAGTCTTATATAAATCTGGTAAAATTTCTATTGGAATAGGTGACCTATTTAGTCTATTACATCTCTAGTTTCTACAATTCTGAGGTTCCTTGGGGCGTGTGCAGAATGGAGCAATCGAAGAACAGCAAATTTCACAGTATGGTCTACCATCTGTATAGAAACAGCAAGAAAACTGATGGGATTTCTCTCCCTGGCAGATATTTATTTCTCAAGTGCCTTTAAAACAGGAGGTCTGTAAATTCTTCTCAAGTTGTTAAAACGTGAAGATTGATTTACAAATGTATATTTACTAGGAAGAAATATTTCACAATGTGCCTAAAAGTTTCATTAAAAAATCTAACTAAATATTTCTAGTTTCTCCCCTGATTCTTTAGTTCCTACAATTTTAAAAAATCAGGGAACATTTGTAAGTGCTAAATGTTAAATGGTTGTCCCCAGTTAATTTTTAATCAACTAACAATAGTTGTGTTAATTGAATGCCATTAACAAACCATAACTCGATGCATTAGCTCTTATGTTATGCAAAGAAACTTTTTCCTACAGCTTTTATATATTATCTGACTTGCTTCTAAATAGAGCATCAATATCTATAGACTGTGAATTTAACAAATGCATTTGTTGACATATATCTGTGTGCCCTGCATCCACTTAAAACAATTCAGAATATACTGAAGTACAAAAATGAAAGAGAAGTCCAAATTTAGTCCCATGAAAAGAATTAGAGTAGCAGCAGCCAAAAGAGAAGCCAATTTAAAATTTCAGAATTTTAATCTTAATTCGCTGTTTTTACTTTGAATTTCTGAGTAAGTGGCTTAATATTTCTTTGGCTTTTCATTTCAAGAATTACTTTGGAAACATGACTGGAATGATTTTGATAGGGAATATTTCTTCATCATAGATTACAATAGAAAATTAACACCATTCTTATAGTTCAAAAACCCGATACAAAGCTAATATATGTCACTACCTTGATATATTTCTGAAAATGTAGTATAGCTTTGTGGTCCAGAGAAGATGCAGTCTGAGTTACAAAGAGTGGCAATTTTTTACATCATGGGTCCAGTGGAACAGTCTGGAGGCAGAACCAGAGCCTTAAGAACCAGGGCCAGCAGGAGATGAGGACGCAATAGCTGCAGGTCAGCCTGGTTGTCTTGCATCCTGTTCTGAAAGAGCTATTCCGCAAATATAGCCACTGGCCACCTCAAGACAAAACAAACCATTGAAAGGTACTAAACTGTGAAAGTTTTTCTTTTCCTTTGTATATTCCTCTGCTCACACTTATGCTCTATTGTCTCATCAGATTTGTTTATAAAACACAAGTTCAAAGAAAGGGCTTTACAACTACTAAGAATATGTGTGTGAGTTGTTCAGTTGTGTCTGACTCTTTGTGATCCCTGCAGCCTGCCAGGCTACTCTGTCCATGCAATTCTCCAGGGAAAAATACTAGAATGGGTTGCCATTTCCTTCTCCGGGACTACTAACAATAAGAGCATTAACTATGTGTGGGCTTTTTCTGAATGTGGGACCCATTCAGACTCCCCACAAAGCCCTTCATTGGTTCTAAAAGTATATGGGAAGCCTGCATATAATGGTACCCATTAGGAAGAGTTGCTTATGTTCATGCTTAGTTGCTCAGTCATGTCTGACTCTGTGTGACTCTATGGACTGTAGCCCACTAGGGGCCTCTGTCCATGGGATTTTCCTGGCAAGAATACTGGAGTGGGATGCCATGTCCTCTTTTAGGGAGGAAGAGTTGGAATAAGGCTCATTAAGGCAACAGGAGACATTTACATCAAAAGAGAGCGTATTGTTAGCTAGATCCTTCGGAATATCGTTATAATAAGCTAAAAGTCTCCACAGTTATTAGAAGTCAGTCTATGTCTCACTCACCAAGAAATGGTCATCAACCAACCTTAAGATTCTCTAAGACTCTTTGGAGCTGCATTTTAAGTCTTTGAAGCATGAGTAAAGGGAAATATAATACATTGTGCATTGTAATTATGCTATCATTAGAAAATACATTGGTTCTATTGAAAATCTTAATCCTATTAGCATTATGACATACAAAGGAGTTCTAACCAATCAGAAGTAGAGAAAAATATTTCTCTTGGTTGTTCTTTCTGAAAGCACTTTCTCTAAACACTTCTAGAAGGTCAAGGTGACCTCCTAGCCCTATGTCACACTAGCTCTAACTTTTCCACTTCTTGAGAAGTATCCACAGTGAGTGTGACTAACCAGAAGCCAGATATACCTCACAGACCTACTAGCTCTAGATTCCCAACTCTGGATAGATATTTACTTTCCCAGAATATGAGGTCTTTTCAGGACAGACTAATTTAATTCTGTGACCTGCCCTGCTGCTGGATGGCTTCTACCAGGCATTCTGGGAACACTGCCATAATAACGATGATAATGAATTGTATAACTGTCTAGGATTTTTTTTTTAACCTTACTTATTTGGTTCTCATAACTCTACAAAGCCAGTAATAAGAATTTCTTTATTTTACAAATGAAGAAGCAACCTAAAGGAAGGTACATGATTTGTCCAAGTTACTCACACATTAAATGAGGAAACCAAGCCTTGAAGTTAGTCTAATTCACTCTATTACTTTAGAGAAATCTGCTTAGGTTTTAAGGACCCTTCAAAGTTTCTTTGACACCTAAAAACTGGAAAAAGGACAATGTTTCCAAGCACATATAAGACCCTTTGAAATTTTCACTTGTTTTCTTCATCCCAATCAATAAAGACTACTCACAGTCTTGAAGACATACATTGGATACTTGCTTCCATGGCCTTCTTTTAGGCTCCATCCTTGATCCTCAACTTCTGAGGTCTCCCTTTCATTTAGGTTCAGGTTTAGTGACATATCTGTAATGAAGACTTTCTGCAGTAGAAATAATATCCCCCTCCTTCCCCAAACACACACACTTTTGGCTTAGGTTTTGCTTGTATCTCCTGCATGAACCTCACCTCTTATCCTACTAGGGCTATTTGTGTACCAAGGCCATCTTCACTATTATGCTAGGAGAGCAGCAAGAACTCACAAATACCTAACTCACAGCCTTGGTCATACTAGGATTCAATGGATGTTGTCTTGACTGAAAGACAAAAAATAAAAAACATAACTCTCAAACTAAATGTTGAGAGTTATGTTTTATTTGGGGTCCTCACTGAGGACTATAGTCTGGGAGACAGAGTCTCAGATTACTGTAAGAAATTGCTCCAAAGAGGTAAGGGAGGAGTCAAGTTATGTAGGAGTTTTTGCTGGAAAATAAGCATGTAGTTGAACGTCTGCCAATCACAAAAAAACAGACATCTTAAGTTGATGATTTTAGTGCTTATCTATGTATGGGAAGATGCAAGGGTCTGGGCTTATAGAAATAATTTCTTTGAGATACATTTTAAATATCTAGGACCAGTATCCGGTTTTCCACCATCCTGAATTCTCCACAGGGCACACAATCAAGGGCAGCTGCAGTGGCTGATGGCTTAATGGCCACAATATTTGTTGTTTACTGAAATGGCAATGTTCTCTGTTCATATCTGGTTGGCCATCTCTCTCTCTCTTCACCTTTTAACTTTTAATTTTGTGTTGGGGTATAGTGTTGTATACCACAACTACAATGCTGTGGTAGTTTCAGGTGAACAGTGAAGGGACTTAGCCATACACATACGTGTATCCATTTTCCATCAAACTCCCCTCCCATCCAGGCTGGCTAATAACATTGTCTTTGTTGGTTATCCATTTTAAATATAGCAGTGTGTACATGACCTTCCCAAACTCCCTAACTATTCCTCCCCCATGGCAACCATAAGTTCATTTTCTAAGTCTTTCTTAGTTTCTTTCACCAAAGAAGACATTCAAATGGCCAACAGGCACATGAAAAGATGTTCAACATCGCTAGTTACTAGAGAAATGCAAATCAAAACTACAATGAGATGTCACCTCACATGGGTCAGAAATGACTATCATCAAAAAATCCATAAGCAACAAATGCTGGAGAGGGCATGGAGAGAAGGGAAACTTCCTACACAGTGGGAACCTACATTGGTATAGACACTATGGAGAACAGTATGGAGGATCCTTAAAATAATAAAAATAGAGCTACCATATGCCCCAGAAATCCCTCTCCTGGGCATATATACAGAGAAAAACATGTTCTAAAAATGATACATGCACCCTGATGTTCATTGCAGCGCTGTTTACAAGAACCAAGATGTGGAAGTTATCTAAATGTCCATCAACAGAGGAATGGATAAAGAAGATGTGGTACATATATACAATAGAATATTACTTGGCCATTAAAAATAGTGAAATAATGCCATTTGAAGCAATATGGATGGACCTAGAGAGTGTCATACTGAGTGAAGTAATTCAGACAGAGATGATTGGCCATAGTTCTAATGTAGCCATTGCATTTCTTTTGTCATTTGCTTTCTGTCAATCTTGTCTTTTTATTTGTTTAAGGAAAGAAACACCTTGAATTCCTGTCTGTATTCCTTCACAGAATGTAACACAAAGGAAGTATGAAATCAATACTTGCTTAATGGTGGCTCAGCTGGCAAAGAATCTGCCTGCAGTGCAAGAAACGTGGTTTTGATCCCTGGGTTGGAAAGATCCCCTTGAGAAGGAAACAACTACCCCTTCCAGTATTCTGGCCTGGAGAATTCCACGGACTATATAGTCCACAGGTTCTCAAAGAGTCAGACACGACTGAGTGACTTTCACAATGAGTTGTTAAGCTTGTGTTAGTCTATGCTTTGCATGGAGATCATCCAAAGTTGTCCAGAGCTCAAATTATGAAGTAAGGTGGCTTGTTTTTGGTTTTCTATCTTTACTCATTTCTTTCCCTCAGTAACTCAGCTACTGGCTCTTGTTAAGGTGTAATCTAGCTTTGTTAGGAGCTAGTTTTATATCACCTGTGTGTGTGTTCCCTCTGAAGCACTCATGGCTTCAGACTATTCTTCCCAGTATGGATTATATGTCCCATTTCCTCAGGGTCCTGGTTTGCAAGTGCACTAATGACTACTATTTGATTCATGTGTTAGCCTCTCTAGAACTAGCAGCATTATACTGGAGTTTTCTGAAGACAAAATGCCTTTAATTTTAGTGGTTTTGGAACAGTTTTCTGATGGTGAAACTTTAGACATCATGGTAGGGAAATGACAAGGAGGTTTCAAGGCACAAATGTGTTTTTACTTCTTATAAATTCCACACCACAGGCATCTGCCCAAGTACAAATGTGGCACTGCCATCATTCCTGACTTCTAAAGAAAAATAGGAGGATGTGGAAAGAGAGGTTTCCTGTAGCCAAATCTACCATGGGAAATGGTTTTTTAATCTAATTGAACTCTTTATGAAGATAGACTTCTTTCTTCGGTATTGGTTGAAACTTCTTTCTTTCTGCATTGGTAGTGGGGAGTAGGAGATGTGGCTGTGAGCCTGGGAGGAAGCTATGTGACTTGGATCATGGTTTTGCCCAAGTTCCCTCAATTGCACACTGTTTCTTTAAGGTTTCTGAGAGTCCCTGCCATTAACATTTTACTTAATCAGTATAACAAAAATTTGCCTCCATTTCCTCATATAAGCATCTTGGATTGTTGATCTTTAAGGCCTCTCTCAGCAAAAAAACTTATATTTATGTGGAGATAGTTATTATTTGCCCTTCAGCTTTCCTGGCTTTATCATTTGGGGAATAATTCCATGAGTAAAAAATTCTTTATATATTTTAAACATCCATGAAAATATTTCTAATCAGGTACTTTTCAAGTTACTAATTACCAAACTAAAGATGAAATGTTTAGGTCTCTCAAACCTAACGATGTCTCTTTAAATCACTTTTTTCTCCTGCACAGCTAGATCCACATCTGTAAATGTCTAAGTTGTGCTGCCAGACAGTCTTGCCTACAGCTACTTGATTCTGGGTGAGCCTTCCATAAAACTGATTATAGCATTTCCCTGCCACACAGTGAAAAAACAATGTAGTGTGATATGATAAAGCTTGGATTGAATGTGGGGAATATGAAAGTGTCTGTCATCAGATAGAAGGGGCAAAGAGAGTGGCTTCTTTCTCTGGGGTGAGGTGGGGATGAGAATTGCATAGATACTTATTGAGATAAGCTCCCTGGACTTTCCTGAAAAATCACCTTGTTATCAGAGTTTTGTTCCTTTTCAGCTTCTAGTGAATACTGCCAGCTTCCTAGAAGTGTGTGTGTTTTGATGGGGAGACAAAAAAATAAAATAAAATAGAAAATGAAAGAAGATTAATATTTGCTAACTATGCACTCTGTGATTATTTTTATATATGTTAATTGAGAGCCTAGTATTTTGCTAAATATCTGGTAGTAGGTGCTGAATTAAACTACTGAACAAATAAAAACAGGTTTTTTATTCAATGAAACAAAATTAAAACAAGCTGATTATTTTATTTTATTTTGGGGTGAATGACAGTGCATTGACTGGGATTGAGGTTCTGTGGATGTCAGAAGGAAGGCAAGGGACCTGGGCACTCTCTTAGGAAGATTATAATCCCATTTAAAAGAGGGAGTTTGTATAAGGTTTAACTACAATTTGAAAAAGTAATTAAAATGACAATAAAAAATCCATTTTAAGGCAATCAACTGTAAATATTGAGTGAGTAGGTGTGGCAATAAGGTGGAAATTTAGAGAACAGAGCTGTTATTTGGGGGAGGAGGATGTGGAACAGGATACACTAAAGGGGGTTATTTAAATAAAAGCATTTTTATATTATTTTACTAGGTACTATAAACCAAATACTCTGTTAGGTCCTGGGCATACAATAATACTTAGGTCATGGGAAAACTTAGAATTTAAATGAATGGTTCCCAGATTTTTACAGGCTTAAAATTCACCTAGGAAACTTGTGACAATGCAGATCCCTAGGACCCATCCAAAGAGAATCATATCCAGCAAGTCTGGTGTGGGACTTAGGAAGCTAAATTTTGATAATCACCTAATTTGATTGGGTATAGATTATCTGGAGACTGTTTTAGGGAATACTGATATAGGGCAGTCCCATGGCCCCAGTAGAAATACGAATTCTAGAACTTCACCTTAGGCCTTATTGAATCAGAAACTATGGAATGGGACCAGCAATTTGTGTGATTTTGATGCTGATTGAAGTTTAAGAACTAGGTGTAGGTATAGTATAACTGGAGGTAAATTTTGCCTTGTTCATAGTTTCTCTGGGCACATCATCCCTTGAACAACCATCCCTTGAATATATGTTTTGTGTATTTTAGTTCAATCTGAAGACACAGTATGGTATCAAAAAAATCCAACAGTTAAGTCTTTGCATGGGATTAAAATACAGAGAACTGACATAGATTTAAAAAAATAAGTTTAATTGGAAAAAACTCCATCATACCAAGTCTGTGTTCATCTGTTGGTAAATTGCAGATCAGATATTGATTAAAGCAATTGTCCTCCACATTGGTACTTTTCGTCACCCACTGTGAAATGGAGTTAGCACTGAGACTGGAGTGAGAATGCCTGAAGTCATCCTTTGCAACTAACGTAATTTCTCTTAGCTTCAGTTTTCTCTGTAATGTATAAATAACATGTGTATAACCTACCTTGCAGTTTGGTTGTAAATAATAGAAATAGCTAGCATTCACTGAGGGCTTACTCTGTGCCAGACACTGTCCTAAATGATTTATATGAATTATCTCTTTTCACCTTCCCAAGAGCCCTGTTATCACTGTCTACAAAGGAGGAAATTGAGGCTTATGGCAAGAATACACAGAAGAACTGTACAAAAAAGATCTTCACCACCAAGATAATCACGATGGTGTGATCACTAATCTAGAGCCAGACATCCTGGAATGTGAAGTCAAGTGGGCCTTAGAAAGCATCACTATGAACAAAGCTAGCGGAGGTGATGGAATTCCAGTGGAGCTATTTCAAATCCTGAAAGATGATGCTGTGAAAGTGCTGCACTCAATATGCCAGCAAATTTGGAAAACTCAGCAGTGGCCACAGGACTGGAAAAGGTCAGTTTTCATTCCAATCCCAAAGAAAGGCAATGCTAAAGAATGCCCAAACTACCACACAATTGTACTCATCTCACACGCTAGTAAAGTAATGCTCAAAATTCTCCAAGCCAGGCTTCAGCAATACGTGAACCGTGAACTTCCAGATGTTCAAGCTGGTTTTAGAAAAGGCAGAGGAACCAGAGATCAAATTGCCGACATCCACTGGATCATGGAAAAAGCAAGAGAGTTCCAGAAAAACATCT
>SJYQ01000392.1:465410-509502 GCA_006410935.1 Redunca redunca | reverse complement strand
AACTCTCACATCCATACATGACCACAGGAAAAACCATAGCCTTGACTAGATGGAAAAATAATGTCTCTGCTATTGAATATACTATCTAGGTTGGTCATAACTTTTCTTCCAAGGAGTAAGCGTCTTTTAATTTCATGGCCGAAATCACCATCTGCAGTGATTTTGGAGCCCCCCAAAATAAAGTCTGACACTGTTTCCACTGTTTCCCCATCTATTTCCCATGAAGTGATGGGACCGGATGCATGATCTTCATTTTCTGAATGTTGAGTTTTAAGCCAACTTTTTCACTCTCCACTTTCACTTTCATCAAGAGGCTTTTTAGTTCCTCTTCACTTTCTGCCATAAGGGTGGTGTCATCTGCATATCTGAGGTTATTGATATTTCTCCTGGCAATCTAGTTATGGTTGGACTCTTATAACTCTTGAACTCCTACTACTGATACTACTGGTATGCTTTCAAGAAGTTAATCTCAGTCTTCTCATTTGCAAAATGATATAAAATAATGCCAATCCTCACTCTTTTCAAACTGTATTATGATAATTAAATAATATAATAGATGCAAAATTACTTGTGTAACTGGAGAGTAAAATACAATTTTAAATTGTTTTCATTTTTGAAGTTTTAGAACATTCAAAAATATTTTAAATTACTGTTTTAAAATATGCTACATGTTCAGTAAAGGTAAACAAAAATATAAAAATAAAAGGAGATAAAGTTCTGTGAATGGATAAGCCCATGGACTTCTTGGCCGAGGTGGACAGGAAGAAGTGGTAAAGATTTACTCCGAAAAGCCTGACTTCTGCTGCCTCTCTGGCTGACTCAGGGAACAAAGTCTTACATCTGTGTCTACATTAAAACAGGATGAATTTAAATAATGATCTGAGAGTCAGGAGTCCAGTATTCTTTGTATAAGAACAGTTCTTAAAATGTCATCCTTAGCAATAATAACCACCTGATGCCAAGTCTGTATCTTAATTTTGGGAACTTAACAGAAATACAAAGGGCTACACTGATTTATTTTTCTCTTGAAGTAATTATACAAATGAATTATGAACTTTAATTATTTTTTCAAAAAGAAAAACTAGAATCCTATGTTAAAACTTACTGTTTTCTTTGCCCACCATTTTCAGTTCTGTCCTCCTCATGACGTGGAATCACTGCAGAAAGTGATGTGTGTATCCTCAGCTCATTTTTAAAAAAGAATTTGTTTATGTCTTTAATATTGCATAAGTAATAAACATTACATATGTTTTGCATTTTTTTTCTGAGTCACTATTTTTTTTAACTTCTAATCAATGGAAATAAAAATGTTTAGTTAATTTTCCTTTTTCTAGACAATGACCTACTAAAAATACATTTTAAATCCATGTCGCCTCAACAGGCTCATGCCTTCTAAGAAAAGAACATATCTAGCACAACTCTAAACACATCACATCTCATTTCCAATAGGACAGGCAGAGCTTGACCAAAAGGATGAAGAACTACTAAGGATGATTTGTAATCAATATCATGAAACACAATTCAAACAATGGAGGGCTTCTGAGAGCCACTGTTCAGTTGACCTGAAAATAATCTCTTCTGCTCCAGCCTGTGCTCTGTTTTCTATCCCTTCGTCCCCTCCCCAGAGTCTCTGTGTACTGAATCCAAATGAGTTGAGTTTGAGCTCTAGCTGCTCTCCCAAGAGTATTATTATTTTTCCCCCTTTAAACTTAAGGGTGCTAATTAATGTAGGAAAAGTTATCTGCCAAGTTTGCTTTGCCTGTGGTTTCCTTAGATGAAAGGCTACTGGCAACTCCAGCTCTGTCAGAAGGGCTGCTGCTGTATTCTTATCCCCTGAAGGAGGCTTCAGCTCTGCTGACTCAAGAAGACTTCAGCTTTTGATTTGGGGTTATTGGATATTGACCCATCACTCACAGCAGAGTTATGGGCCTGCTGTCCTGGATCCAGGGAATTGGACTCTGGCTTTGCCTGCAGCATTCCTTACCCCTCCCTTCTCAGTTTCTGTTGAACCTAAGCCTGCAAATGTCAATTTCATTTCTTAAAGGCCAGATAGTTGTCAGTTCTTCCAAGGGACTCAGGGAGAAGGTGCTCAGGACAACACCCTCAAAAACATTTTACAGTATTTTATTATGGCTCCAGCTTAAACCAATCTCTCCTTCCTTCCTTGCCCCCAGCCTTGCTCAACCGCCAACATCTTCCCTTGCCTTGGAAACAATCACTGAACAAGCTTTTTATAACCAGTTTCAAACTACTCCCATGTCTGACAGATCTATTTTATTTTTTATTTATTTTTATTTTTTTTAATACAATTTCAATACAAAAAAACCCCACAAAAAAAATCTTAATACAAAGAAAACAAAGTTGTTTGGGGACAATTTCCTCTTTGTAGGAAACTACTCTTCATAAAAGCAAAATCCTAGTTGACTGGATAATGAGATTCATTAAGGCTGGTGATTCTGACAAACTTATAGTGAGGAAAATCCTTTTAAATTAAACTTTACCTTCACAACTAGTCTACAATTAAGTCTTTTAAAGTCTGATTGTGGCAGGATCCCAGTTCAAGATGAGATTCCTACATGTCTATGCCCAGGAAAAAAAATGGGATTTCAGGCCTTGCCAGAAAGAATTTCATGAAAGCTGAGTGGTCTTATGGGAGGAAAAAACAAAACAAAACAAAACAAAACAAAACAAAATTCATGTTAAAGAAGGAACTCATGTTAAAAAAAAAAAAACCTCATGTTAAAAGGAGGTGAGGGAGGGAAGTATTGGTACTTTGGTATTAGCTGATGCAAACTATTATACATAATATGGATAAGCAGCAAGACCCTACTGTATAGCACAGGGAACTAACTATTCAATATCCTGTGACAAACCATAAAAGAAAATAATATGAAGAAGAACATATATGTGCATAACTGAATTATTTTTCTGCATGGCAGAAATTAACACAACATTGTAAATCAACTCTACTTCAAATAAGATGAAAAAGAAAAAGAAGAAGGAAGGAACCAGGCATGATGATCCTGACCCACTAGCAAAGCCTTGAGTTTAGAGTGATGCTGAGGGTCACAAATAAATGACAGAAAAAAAAGAGTTCCTCCTAAATCTCTGTAACACAGAAGGTAATGAGCAATCTGTATTTAATATACCACTAAAAGACTTTGACACAAGAATGGAGTAAAAGTCTGGAAGCATTCTTTCCCTTTCTATTAATAGGTTTGTTCTCCATGTCACCCTCAAGTACAGTGGCTCTTTAAATAGTCTGTGTACCAGTAGAGGTACTCGGTGGAAATTACAGGCCATGGAAAGGCAGCTGAGGAGACAGTGACCTCTGAGCAACAACAGTGTCTTATTGGAAGTATTTTTTTAGACCTTCCACAATGCGCAACAAAGGTGGGCACGGCAGCAGGAGTGATGGGACCCAGTTGAAGCTGCCTGCTGCCTGATGGATGTGGAGAGGCTCAACAGAGGGGCGATGCTTTATAGTGGAGATAGGGAGACAGAGCGAAATAGCAGCATTACCCAGTGTTGGCAGATACTGGAGTGAACCAAGAGGCCGACACTTACTCTAAAAGGCGATCTTATTCTATGGCCCGCAAAGCCGCTGGCATGGCCTGATGATGTCTTATAGCCTGTGGAGGGCTCAGTGGAGGATATCGCCTAAAGGGGCTAGTAGAGGGGTAGAGGCCAATACTGGAGACCACCCTACTATGTGTGGTGGATATCTTGGGAGTACTCAGCTAATAATGTCCTGATATTCCCCAAATTTTGGTCATAATCCACCCCTTTGTTACTATTGTTTAACCATTGCAAACGCATGACTTATGGTGGACTAATTAGTCTTCACTATTTGTGAATTTGTGACTACGCCCCAAGGACTGGTTTAATTCTCTCCTGGTAGCTGGAAGCACTCTCTGAAACTAGCAGTAGTTACACAGATTGAAGACAAAAGAGGCCCACTGTAGAGAGATTGAGCATGAGACAGAGGCCTGAATGGGAAAGGAGTACCTTCAGTAGAACTAAAGGCATGGAGCAGAACCTGTTAGGAGACTGGGAACTTAATGCCCAAGGAAGGCCAGTAGTAAGAATTGAGTGTACAACTGGAAATATCTAGCTATTACTTTTCCCAATTCCAGGAGACCCTAGGAACTCAAGGGGGCAGAGCGTACAGGAGAAAAGGGTAGAGAAGGCCCCCAGAGGCTAGCAATGGTAGTAAGGAGAATGGTCAAGGCTGATTGGCATATCATGAACACTTGAAATCTGATGTTTAATGAGCATCTGTGACATGCTTCACATGTTTATATTCAAGGCTTTTGGCTAATTATAATGCAGTTAAATTTCCAAGTACTTATTCATTTTACTTATAGATAAACCCACAAGAAATCTTCTGCCTCAGCTCGGAGAGCAAATCTATTCTCAAGACACAATATTATGTCAACTTTTCCACTATCACATCATTATGACTTATATCTGTATGTGATTAAAAGATATCTTTGTATTTTTAGATGGGCTTACTTAATTGTGGATAATAGTCTAAAAGACACAGTTTCCTGAATTTAAAAAAAAGTTAATAGTAGCATCAGCATAATATTAACACTTTATTTCTTGGTAACACTTTTTCTTGCATTGTAAGTTTCTGTTGTAATGAATATCTCATTTAATCTGTATAATAATCCTTCAGGGAAGGTAGAATCAAGGTTTTTCTTTTCCTTTATTTGAAGATGGACTCACAGAGAATTTGAATGACTTGCCAGGAGAAACTTAACAAGCTAGTATTGGAACCGGACTAGATGGCAATCTCCTGAGAGAACAGAGACATGAACCAACATTTGTCCTCTGTGGACCTCACATCTCACATATGATTTCACTTGGCCCCTGCAAGTGTACTGTAAGGTAAGATTTATTATTCCTTTTTAAAGATGAGGAAACTGTCAATGAGATATACTATTTAAGATTTACCCAGCTCTTTAGAGTGAAGAGATTGTTTGAACCTGGATCAACCCTTCTAGCTTGAAATCTGTCCTCTTTCCCTTATTCCAGGCTTTTTCTATCCTCATGATTTTTTCTGCTACCTCCATTGTTGAGTGAGGACACACTCATGTATTACAGCTCTAACACTGTCAAGGATTCTCTTGAAGGGTCTGAGAGGCTGAATGGGCAGAGCTGGGATTCCAAGGAGCAGAGCCATCTGTGAGAAGTAGGCTTAAGTTTCTAGGGTAATCTGGTGGGAGAGGGGTATAAAACATTATTTGTGAACAAATTCAGGAGCTGAGAAGGTGTGGGGGTACCCCTGAGATGGTGACCTCAGACCATGCCTGGATGTGACATAAGAGTTGTTAGCACTAAGCACTTACCCAGTTGTATAGTTTGGAGCCTGGAAAAGTTCCCTTCTGATCTAGGATCAGCTTAAGCCCTGAAGCATGAAACGTGAATACCTTTTGCTCAGCATCCATTAAATAAATGTTATTCTTCTCCCTGGCAGAAAACACAAATTTCTCTGCTCAGAGCCACAGCATAGCAGAAGGAACAGAATTTACAATATCCCTTTTTACGATAATGGCTCTCACCTTCCAAGGAAATGAGCTTGGAGTAAAGGAGCACCATTCAGTGCCCAGTGACAAGGCGGCTTGGCTGCCGCTTCAGCTAATTATCTGGCAGGGAGGAAACCTGTGTCCCTGGAATACGGAGAAGGGTTTGTGAACTTTGGAGAACTCATGAAGCACTTTGGTGTCCGTGTCATGCAAACTGGAGAATGGCTCTTACTGGGTCACGTCTGACCTTTCCTTCTGAGCACACATTTTTGCCAATTATGATCCTAAACATGCTGAAAAGTACCCTTGGCCGCAGTTTGCAAGAGAGAAGCAATGCCTCTGGAATAATACCATGCTCAGGACAAAGAGGAAGGGTAAACAAAGCATTAGTTTGTGTTGCAAATAGACGGCTTTGTTAAATACTGGAGGAATCCTCTTGGTGTCCACCTCACACAGCTCTGATTAAAATGCGTTTGCAATATGCTCAGTGTCAAGAAATCACATCTGACTGGGCCAAGGAGGTTAAGAGCATCTTCCCAACTACAGAATAAAACTCATTAAAATAGTCTTTCCAGCAAGAGAAACCCTGTTTTCTACCCTCTCTGCACCCTCCTCTTTTCTGTTTTAAACCAATGTATTGCAGAAATAAAGACATGATCAAAATAGCATAATCCACATTTATATTTAAAATAATAAGCTCGGTGATAATGGGAAAAATTAGTGGTAAACAATGTCAGAAAATACAGCAGAGGCAGAAGTTAACAGAACATGTTTGACCGGCAGGTAACACATTAAAATGCTATTTTGGCAGATAGAATTGATAGCAGACTTGCTGAAAGAAAATCTGCTTCGAGAAGTCGACAAATACAATCCTAATCCCCTTTTTCTTGCCACATGCTGCAGATGAGTGAAACCCAGGGGAGAAATTCTTATTACAGCAAATAGGTGTGAGTCCAGAAGAAAAATTAAGTCAAGTTGACAATTTACAAATTTTCTTTCAAGCATGAAAGAGAACTGGAAACCATGTTATTTTATTTTTTTAAATCCCAAGCTTGGTGTTTGCTACTTGTTAATATGTCTGAGTGAGAACAGAGGTATACGAAGAGGCTGATTACTAATGTAGAACTCATCTCTTGGAATTAAAGCCAGAATGAAATAACTTTTGTCAGACAAGTAGTATTAGTAAACCTAATATTGGGAAGAGACATTTTTCCTTATGCCTGATGAGTACTGACAGACTGGCAGCTTAGGTTTGGTTATGGCACTGGACTTCCCAAGTGGTACTAGTTGTAAAGAATCCACTTGACAATGCAGGAGATTCAAGAGGCGTGGGTTTGATCCCTGGGTTGGGAGGATCCCCTGGGGTAGGCAGTGGCGACCCACTCCAGTATTCTTGCCTGGAAAATCGTATGGACAGGGGAGCCTGGCAGGCTATAGTCCATGGGGTCACAAAGAATTGGACAGGACTGAGCCGCTGATTAACTAAAAAAGCCCAATGAGCATCAGAGGGGGAAAATACAGGGTTTCCGGACAGTTAGCTATAGCACTGTCAGGGTCTTGCAACAATCTCAAGAACATGAATCTTCAGTTGGGGATGTTTCTAAAGTTCCTGGTGTAGTCTCTGATATTTATATGGGCCTCTGTTGATCTTGCATAGCAGATGGTCTTTGCTTGTCCAAAGGAAAGGCACCTTCAACATGTTAGTGAGTTCACTGAAGTAATGGAGTGTCACAGATGGGATGGAGTTTGAGTTCCAACGTGGGCCAGCATTCTAGTTGGAGACAGAGAAGTAAAGGAGAAGGATACATACTGTTAGGTTGTTTGTGAGATATAAGGGTGAACATGGACCAAAGTGAAGTGAATTTGAATCACATAGGCTGAGACATGGGTTGATGAAGGAGAAGTCTGGAGGCTGAAGTTCTAGTCCACTCTTTGACATTCCTGGTCTCTTTCTTTTCCATATTAACTTTCTTTGTGACGTAGACAAGTCATTTTATCCATGGCAAGCATATGTCCTCAGATGCCCTGGTTTATGTCTAATGTAGCTATCAATAACCCCCTTTCACTCTTGAAGTATCTTGTTTGGGATAAAAATTATATGATCATTCTACTTATAAGCCCCCTGGGGCTCAGTTACCATATTTGAAAAATAATGAGATTTTTCTAGAAAATCCTACCCTTAAACACACACAGCTTCTCCTGTGTTCCACCATAAAATATGAGTACTCTATAATCATCAGTGTGGTTAAAAAGGGTCAACAAGTAAGCTGTGGTGCATTTGGGATATTGCCCCCTCAAGGATACTTACCTTTTAATAGGTGACTTTGGAAAATAAGTTTTTTTTTTTTTTTATGTCAATCAAAATACTGATCTGAAATGGTGAAATTATAGACGATCTCAGCTTATATCAGCTAGTTTGTCTTTGAAAAATCACTAAATGGTGAACTGGTGATGTTCAGTGGATAGCCCTGGGAAGACTATATACAACTAATCTGGGAAATTAAAGTAAAAATACATCCTTGGGTCCTAACATTCAAGAGTTTAGTGAGGCCCCTACTTTACAAGTGTACAAAGCTCCCTAGGTGTTCCTGATAAACAGCAAGCATTGGAGACATAGTTTTATCCCATTATCATCATTTTACAGATGAGGCGACTGAGGCCCAGAGGCAGCAGCAATGGCAATGGGTATTTGTCTAGTTTTTATTGTTTACCAACTGCATTGGTGGACCGTATTTTCTTTTATCCTTATCAGAGTCTTATGGGGTCTGAAATTTTAGCCCCATTTTATAAGGAATACTATGAAACAAAATAAAGAAATATGTCCAAAGTCACATAGGTACTTAGTGGCAGAATCAGAACTGTTACTCATTTTTCATGATTGCCATTCTGGATCTATTTTTGCTAATCCACAGTGACTCAAGTTGTTTGGGAAAAGCATGTGTGTCTTTGACTACAGTACTCAGCTCACTTTCTTTCCCTGCTTTCCACAGAGATGCACGTTCAGGAGGCTGTTGTTTTTCCCAGTCTCAGGTCTTTTTGAATGTTTAATTCTGCTCTTCTCCCTCCTTGTGCCTGTGCAGCGGGCTGCCTGGCAGAGATGGCAGGAGATGTTTTCATGTGTGATCAAGGACACGGACGCATTGGCTGCCAGCCTCAGGCAGGGACACAGACTTGTCTCCCACCAGCAGAGCGATGATGCATTTCCCCACAATGTTCCAAGAATGGCCTGGAATGTGACTAGACAAGTTCCATGCGGCCCCATGAATGGCTTCACACTGCACTGGCCAGAAAACAAACACAACAGTAATTCTTGGATTAGCATGAAAACACTTCCAAAGGGGACTCAAAGACAGCCTTTGTCCCCTTCATAAAATAGAAGAGATGAGGTGTGACAAATGGCCTATTGGATGGCTTTCTGTGCCAGACAGAGGTCATTTTGGAAGGGCACCACAGATACACTCAGCTTAATAGAGAAGAAATGAACTCAAAGCTAAAGAACAAAGGACACTTCAGAAGAGACAAGGTGATATCTAAAGAAGACAATTTATATTAAGATAGAAAAGTAAGGTACTGTGACTCACATATTTAAAAAAATGCACAGTCTTTTGCACTGAGGCATGGTGCATAAGTATCCACATGGAGCAAAAAACATGTGGTTTGTAGGCAGGAAATGTAGGTATTCCAACCTATGAAGTTCTCGAGTTCAATTTTTGCCTCCATAAAAGAAGGCTAATCATACTTGGCTTTGCTTGGTTGTTGTGATGATTCAATGAGATTAGAGGTAGGAAGTCTGGAGGATGGTGATGGGGAAGAGCACGTGTCTGGACTCAGATGGCTTGGGCTGGGATCCTTGCTTTGCAGTGACTAGGTGATAACAACCAAGTCATTTTGCCTGAATTACCCTTGAATTTTACAAATTTCGAGGGGATATGTCTGTAGAACCAGAATTTAACAAATTAATTCTTAACACAATTTTAATGCATAAAACAGGTAGCAGTGGAGCTGCCTTCTTTGAAGCAGAAGCTGTGAGGAGTCTGAGCTTCTCCATGCTCCATGGCCTTCTCCCAACTCTTCTTCCTGAGACAGCTCTACCATTTCTAGGCTCCAGGAGTTGATTACTGTTTGTCTCTGCCACCTTCCTTAATCTTTCCAGCACCGAACTGGAAGATTCTTTCAATACTTTTCACTAAATCTGAAACTTTAATAAAGTGGTCAAATTTCCTCATTTTTGGTGATAAGAAACAAACAGAAAAAGTAGACCCAGGTAAATGAATAATGGATGACATAGTTAAACGCCTCTGACTGACTTAACACTGCTTCCCAGAGCACCTCCAGGTTCAAAGACACAAGATCACTGTCATTGTCCCAAATGCATATTAATTTATTTTAGTAGAAAGAGGAATAAGAATCTAAGTATAATTATCATCGTTAAGGAGTTGCTTTGGAGTTGCTTTGAACTTCAGGTGACCTAAGTGTTCTCTTGACTCCCAATCTAAAATCAACAATGTTGCATAAAAATGTGCTTTTGTAATTTTAATTATCGTAGCATGATCTATCTTCTGTTATTTCACACTGATATGTACATGCACCCCCCCCACCCCACCTTTACACACACATGTTGTTACAGTGAGACCTCTATCAGCCTCAGGAGAACTGAGTCAGTCTTGTGAAATCTGAATGAACTGTTGGAAGTTCTCATAATGTCAGGTTGCTTCAGAAGCATTTTCTTTTGTGTCTGCTTTGGGATCTATATATGTCTTAATATATGGAGATTAGATAAACCTTCAGAGATTTGAAGACAGAGAAGGAGAGTTATATATCTGGAGTCGTTCCAAGGAAAATAAACAACATCCCCTTTCATTACATCATATAAAATAAATGTGTCTCAGTCCTGTGCTGTGAATCCTGATTCTGCCATTCTTCTACTATGCAATCCTGGGTAATTACTCTGAAACTGTACTTCAGTCATCTTCATTTATAAAATAAGGATATGGAAATTCCCTGGTGGTCCAGTGGTTTGGACTCTGCACTTTCGTTGCCCACAGCACAGGTTCAATCCCCGGTCAGGGAGCTAAGATCCTGTAAGCCATCAAGAGTGGCCAGAAAAAAAAGAAAAAAAAAATGGGAAGGGGAGATAAATAATGCCCTTGGGGCATCATATGAAATAACTTGTAAGCATCATATAAACTTTTAAAAAGTATAAAATTGCTAGTAAAATGTTATCTTTATGATTAAAAATGCAGAATATAATCAAGGTTATTCTTGGATAATATTTTAAAAATAATGATAAACTGGTAATAAATAGAGTCATTGATCTTCAGCACAAATGGAATTTAATTTAAGCTTAGAGGGTTTACCAGAAGTGGCCTGGAATGTAAACACAGTGTTCCGTGTTCTGAGTTCTCTGAGACCTTCCTTTTTCTTTTTAAACAATATTTATTTATTTATTTGATTGCATTGAGTCTTAGGTGTGGCATGTGAAATCTCTCGTTGAGGTGCACCAGTTTCTCTCTAGTTGTGGTACCCAGGCTTCAAAGCATGAGCTGGGGTAGTTGTGGGGTGTGGGCTTAGCTTCTCTGCAGGATGTGAGATCTTATTTCTCCAACTAGGGATTGAACCTGTGTCCCCTGCATTGGAGGGCTGATTCTTAACGACCAGGGAAGTCCCCTCTGAGAACTTTCTTGTTGATTCCTGTTTGGGTCAGGAGGACCTTGAGTTAGTAACTTGGAGCTATGCTCAGTAGCTGTGGCTTTGTGATATCTGGAGGGAAGTCTTGGGCCTTCCTGGTCTTGGGCTTTCTCAAGCCTCTTGGGAGGCATAAGGAAAAAATTTTTAGTATCAGCTCCAAACAAAAGGAAGGTGTATATTCGGAGTTCCTGGTTCCAATACCTTCAGGGTGCCTGCCTTCCCATTGCTTGTATTTCCCTTTGTTGGAAGGAGACAATCTAATAAATTCATCTACCTTGAAGGGCCTGCAAGTGACTATGAATACGTGGAGCAGGCAGGGAGGCCAAGCCCACCCAAACTGCATGACTGAGGGCGGAAGACCACTGGTGTCTCAAAAGAAGATATGGAGCTACCAGGAAAGGGGATGGCAGGTGAGGAGCCTCTGGAAAACACATATTCACTCTGATTTGTTTCATTATGGAAACTCCCCCCTCCCCACTTTTTCTTTTCCTTTCTTGTCTCTGGTGCCAATTTGAGCTGGGTTTTCTGTCACTGCTCCTGAGAAGCATTATTACTGTCATGAAGGGAGCAGTTGATCAAGTTGAGTTGGGAGACAGGGGCTCTGGTTCTCATGGATGACTGATGAGCTGTATGACCTTGGGGAGTGTCATTTTACCTCTGTGGTTTTGGCTTTTGTTTTGTAACATGAGTTTGGATACAGAGGTTTGTCAAGGTGCCTCCCAGCTCTAGGCACTGTCATTATTTTGTATCTATTGAGTTCTGTAAATGACTTGCAGCTTGATTGTGATATGTAGGTTACTACTCCAAATGATGGAGAGAGGAAAAGTGCTGCAGTGAGCACTGACCACTGTGTGTGTGTCCTTTATCTGGTTTCCTCTCAACCCCAACCTGGGAGGGCAGACGTGATGTATCCTCTGTGTGTAGCACAGGTGAATATCTGGCACCTGATTCTTGATCATTGTAAGTGATGTTCAGATCAGGATGGCTAAGGTGAGCATAGGCTACAACTGAAAGAAGAATGTTATTGCTCTAGCAGCAATCTTAACTCTTAATTGCTGTGAAATGAAAAAAAAAACAAAAAACACTCCATTCTGGAAATATTTTAATAAATAGAGGAAATTGACAACTTTCCCTCCTGAATGGTTTAGTTTGTAGCCTCAGCCAGAGACAAGAGGATGGAAGCATTGACCTCTGGGAGTCCTGTCTCAGCCCCTCCATTCTCCAGAATGCTGGCCCTGAAGGAAAAGTCGCACACGTCTTCTTGCATGTCCTGTCTCACACTGAGTAATGTTGCCCCTCTGCCCCCAGCGGAGCGTTTTAATGATAACGGCTGTCTTCAGGGACAGATTGTGACTTGTCTTTTAAAGGAAGATGAAATCTATTAAGACAGCGGGGACAGAGAAGAAAAGCTATGTTCCTGAGAGGGGAGCTCTAAAGGTGAGTGTGGTTAGTTCTTTTTTCTTGCCACCTCCCCTCCCCCAACCATCTCTTTCTCTCTTTGTTAGAAGACAATACCCTTCAACTGCTCTGTTTTGTATCTGGATTGTTGTGGTTGTTGGTGTATAAAATTTCTGCTGGTGTGTATAATTTATACACTCTAAAAATGATAAATAGTCTCAAGTAAGAAGAGTGATTTGTGTTAAAAGTCCTAAGGGTACTTTTGTAAAGGAATTTAATTTCTTGGGGGAAATTGTCTATAACTTTTTCCCTGTGGAATGTTAGTTAACTGGTTCATAGCTGGGATTTATTTTCTGTCATCTTTTTTTTTTTCTTCCATTATTGATTTGGTTAAGTTTACCTGGGCAATTGAGACTATATAGCAAAGTCCTGATGAACTGGGAAGCTGAGAGAAATAGGTTACTTAATTTATTTTTCTTAGTTTTGTTTCAAAACTTATTGTTAAGATACTTTTGAGCTTATTTTTGTGCTGTAGTGGAGTGGTTCTCAACTAGGAGCAATCTTGCCACCCAGGGGACATTTAGTGTGTAGAGGCCATGGAAACTGGTCTACATTCTGATTCACAGAACAGTTGCCCTCTGCCTCCCCCTCCTCCCATCACCCCAAAACAAAGAATTATTAGGCCTAACATGCTAATAGTGTCAAGGCTGAAAAATTCTGATGTAGTCAGTAGGCTCCAGGGAACATAATTCAATATTCTTTTACCAAGGAATTTCTATAGAATCCCATCATTCTTTGTCTCAACATGAATTCTCATCACCAAGAATGGAGGTAGGGAACAAGAACTTGCTGAAGTTGGCCTAAATGTAATGAGTCCCACAGGATATACAGTACAGTGCTTTTTTTTTTTTTTCAAAGAAATATATGACAGCATATGTTTCACTATCTTTTTTTCACATTTTCTTAGTATTTAAATTCAACTATTTGATTGCAATTTAAAAAATCCATGGTAATTAATATAACCAGTAAAATGGAGTTTAGTTAACCAAGAATGGCCAAGCATTGAAACCTGTGACTTTAAACTTGCAGTATGGCTATTCAGATCAAAGGCTGGGTAAAGGGTGTTTAATAATGGGAGTAGGATCTTGAGTGTAAAATCATACTACCTAAAGCCTTTTGTTACTTTGCCCAGCACTGAGCCTAGTAGTAATTGTTGAGATTAATGAATTGACAATTAACTTGAGAATATGTCCTAGTATTCAACTATTAACTATGGATAGCCTTAAACTCCTTAGGCTAGTATTCAAGAGTCTCTACTATCTGATCGTGGCTTATTTGCTATTGATTCTCCTACTTGATTCTTCTGCTCTAGTCAAATTTTTGAGCCCAGCGTTTCATAAACTCAACTTGCATGTTTATAGATGGTCATATACCCACATTATTGCTTATGCCAATTCCTTCTCTAACTGGCCATTAATATTTCAACTATCATTCAGGAGTAAAAATTCTATCTCTTTCATGAACCAATCAGCGAGACAAACGAGTCCTTCCTTCTTCTGGCCCACCTTTCCTTCCATGACAAAGTGACATATTTATTAGTTGTGTGTGGTTGGCACATAGTTTTTGGTTTTTGTTTGCATTTTTTTCTGTATTTAATTTTTTTAAAGTGTATAATAAATTGAGGGGGGCCCAGTTCCAAACTGACACTGACAAAATTTATTATTTAGCCTAGAACAAATCACTTAACCTCTCTGACCTTCATTTAAAACAGAAAATTATGAAATAGGCAGAATAATACTTATTCTACATCTCTTGCAAGGTATATTTGGATCAAATGAGATAATGAACACAAAAAGTCCTTTGAAAAATATAAAGTATTACATAAGTGTAAAGCATTATTCTTGCCATTAATTTACAAAACCACAGTGAGTCTCACAAAGTGCTGTTGCTGTGTATGTTCTGCAAAATGCTTAGCTGTACTCTGTGCTTAATAAATGAATCCACACAAGCAAATTGTTTTAGAAGTTAACACAGACTGGCAGGAATAGCTGTTAGAGATGGAGGCTGAGTGAGAGGTTACTACCTGTATTGATGGAGAAGCTATTAAAAGCAGAATATGATTTTTAACATCCCCAGGACCATGATAGAAATGAGTAAAATTTTGTGTGCTTTATCATTTCTGACCCAGAAAAGAGGACCTTGAAGGCATGAAAAATCTTAAAATAGATTATTTGTGTGCAAAAGGAGACAACATTTTCCACTGGTTTGGCAATTTCCCTTTCTCCATTAAGGGTGCAAATAGGAGTTGGGGTCACTTAGGCAAATTGCTCCCCAATTCATTAAAACCGTTGCTGACTACAAATTAATAAACCTAGATTCATTGTCGTGACTAACAAATGACTGAAGGTCTGCTCTTTCCTTCGTGATTGGTTGGGGGCGGGGGGGTAAAATTTGACTGAGTGGGTCTGGAGGTGTGTTTGGGAAAGTGGGCAGACCTGGACTTCAGATGCTCAACGTGGAGCCAAGAGAATGATTTCAGGGCCAGTGGAGTCTCAGGGTGACAAATATAGGGACAGGAGTTGGGGAAACAAGAACAGAATCAGCTTTTGGTAGCTAATAGCTTGGTGAGTGATAGTGGGCTATCTAAAGGTCTGTCAATAACTGGTAGATATTTTCTGAGGCAAAGTAGGAGGGACTTTAATAAATTGCCTGTATCTTACCCTTCATTAAAGGTTGGGAGGGAGCCCTTAAGGATTGTAGGCTAAAACAACATTAAATGATTAATCTATTACCTTAGACCTAAATGTGGTTATATTTTTGCTATGTAAATATATACAAAAAAAAAAAAGACAGAATAGTGAGTGTGAAGAATTTAGGCTCTAAATTAGACTGCTTTTGTCTAGTTCCTATCTCTGCTATGGATTAATTAGTTGATATGACCTTGAACAAATTAGTCTCTGAAGGCCTTGGTTTTCTGATCTGTAAGATAGGAATCATAGTCTATACTTCATGGTATAGTTGTAAAGATTAAATGAAATAATAAATTCAGTGTCCATTCCATTGCACAATGTCTGGCAAAAAGAGTCCTCAGGAATCCTTAACCATTGCTACTGGATTGTTAGCAAATGGAAACAAGCAAAGACTCTTCTTGTATCTCTCCTTCCTTTACCTCATCTATGGCTAGTTATTTCAAAAAGGCTTAGAACTGAAGCACTGTAAGATTTTTTCTAGCTTTATTAAGATATAATTGACATATATAACATCGTAGACATTTAAGGCATACAGTGTCCTCACTTGATACACATATATATTGTGAAATGTTTGTACAATAAGGTTACTTACCACATCCTTTACCTCCCATAATCACCATTGTGTTGTTATGGTGAGAACATTAAAGTTCTACTGTCATAGTAACTATCCAGTGTACAGTGTAGCATTGTTAACTATAGTCACCAGGCCGTAATGTCTCACGTAATTCTCTTAAGGATATTATAAAGTAGCTGCTCTCATTTCCACTTTAAAGATGGTAATATTGGGGGCAGAAGAGTCAACTGATTTTCGGGCTAGTCAACATGCTAGTCAACGTCAGCAGTGAGATTCAAAGGCATCTGACAGCTATGCTTCTACCAAATAAGGAGCAGGTGAAATAGTAAGGTTGAGCTCTCCCTTTCTCATGTGAGGAATTCAAGGGAAGGATACCACTAGCATTAGACTCTGGGTGAAAAAAATCAAAGAAAAGTAGAACTCTCCAGGGAGACCCTTGTTTGAAATTGTGTTTTCTCCCGCGTTTTGGTTTGGGTTAAATGTGACTAGTCCCTCGGGCTTTGGGTGTCTTTATAAAATCTTTGAGGCCAAGACACAGCTTCCAAATGCCATTGCACTAACATTATAATAAAGCGCAAAAGACATATTTCATGTTAGCTAGAGAGGTCAAGAAGATGTTCATGTTTTGAAGCTTACTTTCTCTAAAATAATTTTCTAATCCTCTACCTGTTTTTATTTCTTCATTTCATCTAGCAAATTTTTGTATGTATTAAATATTTAACATACATATTACATCGTGTGTGTGTGTGTGTGTGCTATGTTGCTTCATTCATCTCCTGCTCTTAGCAACCCTGTGGACTGATCCTGCCAAGTTCCTCTGTCCAAGAGATTCTCCAGGCAAGAATGCTAGAGTGGGTTGCCATGCCCTCCTCCAGAGGACCTTCCCAACCCAGGAATCGAACCTGCATCTCCTGCAGCTCCTGCATTTTAGGCAGATTCTTTACTAGCCACCAGGGAAGCCCATATTACCTCATATGACTAGTTATATGGAGAACCCAGACGTCAGTTGTGGTTCCTTTCTTCTTGAGATCTATATTAGCCTGTGTTCCTACACTATGCCCTATGTAAAGTCCTTCCCTAAGACTTTCAAAACTTTAAGGGTCATGAAATTAAGTGTCTGACCCTAACTTCTTGTCTGCAAATTCCAGATTTCCTATATTATACTTTCTTCTTGCTGACTTCCACTGGGCCTCTACTGAAGCATGGATTTTAGCCCATTTCCCTGATTTTCACAGAAATACTAGGCTTTTTATTTTTGTTTTTCACATTTTGCAGACTGTACTGAAAGTTCGGAGAGAAGAATAGAGTCTGTATCCTAGGAAAGCAAAATCTTATCCAATATTAAGCCTGTTTCTCAACATAAGTCCTTCTCATACTTCTCTAAGTTGCGGAGTTATTCTCTCTCTTCTCCCTTCTCCTTTCTTTCTTACTCTGATCCCAAGATCAAATATTTCTCCTCCATTTTCTTATGCAAAGAAATTCAGATCCCTTCTGGCCCTATCTCCAAATTCAGGTCTTGGCCTTTCTTTGCATAATCAAACATTCTGGAAAGCTTTTAATTATCAGACTCTTCTAGAGAAAGCAGAAATTTCTTTTTTTTTTTCAGTTACTTATTAATACAAATGTAAGTCATATATCCCATTTATAGACAAATTTCCTTAAGCACAAGGACAGAGTTTTCCTTCTTTTTTGCTGTTCCTATATAGTTACTCTTGTATGAAATTTAGGAGTTGGGTTATTCATATTTGTTTGTCTGAATACACAGACAACAGATATAAGCATGAAGTTGAGGAAGAAAATGGAAGGTCCTAGGGTCTTACCTGTTATTCTGGTGGGCTGAGAATGCTCTTTACCCCCAGGCCATATCCAGTAGTGCCCTTGGTCTTTGCATGAAGGCTGACAGCAGTTTAATTCCTTCTCTCTGCCTTGAATTGCTCCTCTTTTGTTGGATTCTTTCCTTTTCAAGTTAGTTTCTGTCATATTTCCTACTGATTTACACTTTAGATTTGAATTTCTCTCTCTTTTTTTGATAATGAAAATAGTAATAGCAGTTATTATTTTGAGTGTCTAATTTTCTCTCCAGCTAACTTGATTATGTTACTCCAGGTGAAGAAGAAAAGAATCTCAGGAGCTATATCTTTTGGTCACAGGGCTTCCCAGAATTGAGGATAGAAGCATGGAGTGCTGGCCTAGATAATCAAGTGATTCAAGCAAGACCTAAATAGCAGAGGAAGTGGCAATTAGAAGACCCAGACTGGGAAACCAGGGGTTCCCTGAACCAGAGTGGTTCAGAGGCAAGTTTTGCAGACAGGGTATGAAGCTGAGAATTTCAAAATGAGCTAAACAAGAAAATGTAAGCAGATTATCAGGGTGGAAGGGAGATGCGGATTATCGCTTCCAAGCTATTTTTAGGATACCCATTGATTTTCATAGGTTTTTCTGTTTGCTTGTTTTGGTTATGAGCAGGACAAAGGGGATTTATGTTCTCAATAAAAGGTGCAAGGTAGAATAAATATTGGACACCCTCCCTTTTGAAAACATAGATTAAAAGCATATTATTGGAAAGCAAACTATGTACTAGAAACTAAGTGAAATTTTTGCTCTTTTTAACTTTTTAAAACACAGTTATGCATACTTATTGTAAAAACAGAGTGATTATGTTTTTTTGTTTGTTTGTGTGATAGAGAGAGGAGGAGAAATAGAGAGTATAAAATTCTTTTGTTTTGGTACCTTTTTACCCTAATCAAATTCCCTCATGTAGAGCCTCCACTGTGAATAAGAAATGTCACTATTGCAAGATTCATAATATTCCATTTATTTGATATAAGGAAGGACACATTTCTTTTTTTCTGTCTACTGGAAGAGACTTGTCTTTTGTTCTTTCATGAACTAATCTTATCAAAGCTTCCTTTACTCTTGACTTGTGTTTCCAGACGAGAAATGTACTCAGATTCAAATCTAGGGATAGTGCTAAGTCAACGAAAAGTGTCCATGGTCTTCTACTGTGCTATTTTGTTTGTTTTGACACTGTAGCCTTCTGTATGGGTTGAACTAGGCTAGTTCATCTGTACTGTCCACAGAGGGAAATAGTGGGGTCATGAGAAACTGTTTTACAGGTCAGCCAAACCACAGCATATAAGCACTACTCTGCTGTTGCTGTTGCTAAGTCACTTCAGTCGTGTTCGACTCTGTGCGACCCTATAGACGGCAGCCCACCAGGCTCCCCTGTCCCTGGGATTCTCCAGGCAAGAATACTGGAGTGGGTAAGCACTACTCTACTGATGCCTTATTATGAGCCACTGACATAGAATAAAAGAAGTGATTCTTTTAATGAAGATGAAATGCATGGTTCATTGAAGGAAGTAGAAATATCACTTGCTACTTTCAGAACTGGAACATTTGGTCGAATATTGTATTGCTTTACTTGCTGCTTATCAAAAGATTTAGGTAGGTATTGCAGAATTCTTATAGCTGAATTTCAGAGTGTAACTATAGAAAAAGAAATTTTTTTTTAAAGAAAGTAAATTTTAAGAGACCAATTTGCATCTCATAGCCTTTTGATATCAATAATGGTTAAAAAGGCCACCTTGTTGGTGGCAGAACACAGTGATACCTTGGGGCCAATATAAGAGACAAAGAAAGGCTGACTGAGGCAGAAGCCCAAGCCACAAGTTAACATTTGTTCTTCTCAATCTTCAGGTACTACTCCCTGGTTTCCTCCTAATGGTTTTTAATGCCTAATTAGGGAACTTAGGACTTTAATATTCTGCATGCAATCAAGATGCTATAAGTAAAGAAATTGCACTTTTTCCCATTTTTCCTGGAGAGAGAAGGATGGCCTACTATTCCTAGCACAGTGACTGGTTCCAGATAGACAATAAAATATACTTTGTGTTTGTTTTTATTTGCTGCAGTTAAATATAAAGATAATTGAATGACATTTTGATTCTGATTGACATAGATTGAGAGCTATTGAAAATAAGATAGAATCATGTCAATCTACTATTGTTTAGGTAGGTGCCACATGAAACCTGTTGAAAGAGACAGATAACCATTCAAACTATTGTCTTATTTAGAGAATCTACTATTCAATATAGATACTTATAAACTGTGGAATAGGAGGAAACGATCATAAAATGACCCCTTTCCAACTGCTTCTGAAACAAGCAAATTAACTCTTTGTCACAGACCCATTTATTTTAATTGTTCTCTGCTAGGTAATATCAAAAAGTCAACATGGGTAGAGGAAATAGGAAAAAAAAAAAAACAATTTGTTCCTCATTAAACGTTAGAAAAGTCCAAGATAAACCTATTTAAAATTGATCTGATAAGCCTGGAGAACTGTGATGCACTGATGTGTTTTCCTCGGCTAATGGTCTTTAGCTAATATTTATCCATTGCTTTGAGTAACCATTAATCTCATGTGTTGAGAAACTCCACAAATGCAATTTCTAGGGCATTTAACCTTTCCAGGTTTGCTGTCTCTTGAGTTTGGGTGACCTGGTTGTGGTGTATACTGAATTTCATTTAGTTGTCTTGGGTCCCAATTGTCCAGATAATAGCACCAAGTCCATTTAAAATCAGTCTTTCTCCTTCCACAGCACTGCAATATGTTCCAGAGGTGTAATGAAGTTAAATTCATTTTGTCTTCCCACACTCATACTCTTATCCATTACTACTTTCTCTTCCCTGCAATTCATTCCCCTCTATTTTTCTCTTCTGTAGTTTGACATCAGGAACAGCCACATAGGGAACAGCTGAGCTGTGTAAATGCCTCTCTAATAATCTCAAATCTTCACTTCAGGCTTAATGATATTAATGTCTTCAGATCCATCTTTAGTGTTTTTTAACAAAATTTTATTTTGTCGCTATTGAACAATTCCCATAAGCTTAAATATACAGCCAACTCAAGTACATTTTTAACCTAAAGACATCATACGTACTCCTACCCTCCTCCTTATTCTCTTTTCTCTCCCCCTTTACCCCAGTCTGGGCCTGACAAGTAAGGCTTTTGAAAAAATGACCATGGTTCTGAACAAAGCCTGCTGTTGCAGGTAACTGTTGAAATATCAAGGGTATTGTGTCCTCCATTACTTAAGCTCTCATTTGTGGTTTTCAGGGTTTTGAGGAATGTTTACGGCTGACAGTCCTTTCTTTACGGCTCTATCCTTCAAGCTCCGGCTGATACTGCTGAGAACGACCGCTTGAGTGACTGATAAAATGTCAAGATGCCATTATTTCCAAGAGAGTGTTTGGGAGCAATAAGATCTGTTTCAATTTATCTCATACACCTGAATTCAAGTCTTCAGATTTAACTTCATTGGCTGCTACAACCAAATTGTCTCCGGGTTTTGAAAGAACAGTCATCATGGAATGCAGAGAGGGTTATAATGATGATTACGCAATGACATTTTTGTTGTATTTCACTGTGCACATTGGTGCAATATTTTGGACTTAATTAATACTCTCCAGGAACCTCAGTTTATGGGTGGCGATAACCATATTTTAGATCATGTGAAATACCACAACAAAAATTCAATTCATAAGGCAGATGGCAAAGCCTAGTTTGAAGAACAACAAAACAGGAAGATTTACAGTGAGTTTCAAAACTCTTCAATTGCAATCCAGCCGCTGCCAAAGCTCTGTTATTTCACTGGAGGGTAACAATCTGTGAGGGTCATTAGTGTCCTCATAAAAACTGAGATTAAAAAGTAGTCAAACGAAATGAATAAATTGTTGAGGCTTTCTCCATGTGAAGGAAATGGAGTTGTTTAAAAAACAAGGCTTCTAAATGTTTTTTAAAAAATCATTCCACAGTCACTTGTTTTCAACCTGGAATTTACCGAAGTAACAATTTTTAATGGAATGAGAGACATCTTGTTACTTTCTCAAATGTGCCACATGTAAGAAAATATTTCACAAGCAAGTGTATTTTCTCTCTCTCTCAGAGCTTGGAGAAGAACTCAGCTGGAACCAGGAATGACGGAGAAGAAAGGCTAATGAACAGAATGTTACTAACACCACTGATAGCTGCCTTGTTGTTCTTGATTTTGGTACTGCCACAAGCACCACATAAAAGTGAAGATGATTCACGTAAGTTTAATATGATAAAGCACATTTAAAGTTTAGATGCTTTCAGATTTTCTAAGTCCGGCTAAGGAAGGCTACAGAGGCTACAGAGGCCAACATTTAACCACCTCATAAAAAGGTGCTCAGCAAGCACCTTGTCACAGCCTAAGTGCTAAAGAAAATGGTACAGTGAAATTATTATTTGAGAAGTTATAATAAATAAGACACTTGCTGCCTCATTGGATTTTAGTTATTTCAGTATAGATATTTGTAAGTACTTTTGTGTGTATATGTGGACTGTGTGTGTATGAAATTTATAGCAGTTATTCACATTAATGTTTTTCCTATTGCAAAAATCACAGTTCTCTTCAGTTATTATAAAAGTTAGTGGATAGGAAAGGGAAAGGGGGATAGAGCAGTGATTTAAATCTGCCATTTTATAAGGTCAGAGATCTTGGAAGGATCTGGAAAGTACGGACGCTAAATAGATATGCATAAGAAAACTGGAAATCTCTTAGGCAATCACCATTTGCATCTCACAGACCTGATCCTGGACAATCCTATTTTTCACCACTGCCTTTGGCCAGTTGGCCAAGACAACACAAGTAACTTCTGGAGAGTTAGAAATTCAGATGTTATAAATCTGCTCTTTGAACATGTGGGCTCTAGACCAGCACTCTTCTTTGATGTGTCCTTGGCAACACTGAAGTATTGTGAATGGGTTACGGGTGTGCCAACATATTTATCCCTATGGACCTGGTGGACAAGTAGGACTGAGGGCAGCCAGTGACCCTGTATGGTCACCTTTAGCCGTGAGCATCTTTCGAGATTACCCCACTATGACATAAAAAAATGGGTTCACTTTCTATATTGTCATGGCCTGTACATAGTTGGGAAGTACTGCTCTAGACTTCAGCTTCCTATGAAGTAAGAGGAACTGGACAAGCTTATTTTCAAGGTCTATTCCACCCCTATAATTCTATGAGCATATATCAGCCTGAAGTTAAAATACCTAGAACTCCCTGTCCCTTAAGCCGTAGTTCCCTCAACCACAGAGGCTCATAAAAATTGAATTAAAAAACATGGAAAAATGTAGCAGAGAATATTTCATGTACTGGAAATCTACTGCATGATTTTTATTGGGCTCCGTACACAAAAGTCAATCCTTGTTTTTGGAATAACAAATGGACCCAAGAAGCTATAATATGATCTATTATTATTAAAAAAAACTGTTATAAGATCTGTGACATGTCTCTGTGATCCACCCAGTTCTCTGCTTTCTCTAATTTCTTGTTTTTTTGGCCATCCCCAGTAGTTAGATAGGTGAGCTCTCAAATTCTATGCAAAGATGACCTTGAAAAGAGAAAAAATAATCATTGACCCATTTCATTAGTCACCAAGGAGGAGTGTGTAAGGAGAAAGACAATAGAACTGACTGACTCTTATATGTTCAATAATATTCTTCTTGTAAGAAATCAGATTTAATTTCTTGTTGAAGAGATACAGTGGTTTTTTTCTAGATTCAGAAAAAAATATTTTTTGTCTTCATTTTACTTTTAGTTCCCTTTCAGGATTCCATGTCAAGTTTGCAATTGTCTTTTGACATCTTAAAGACTCTGCTTATTCCCTTGGAGAGACATAGCTCTTTATAGATCTCATAGACAAATGCAAAGTAAAATTATATCATTTTCACTCTATGAGAGTTCACTTTAGCACACAATTACTTCTGAAGTCTTCCTTGACTGATTAGAATAAAGTTGGCAATTCATTTCTTGCCATATAATGCCAATGTTTTTCAATTACTTGACCTTCTTTAGTATAAGTTTTTCTAAAGCAAATGAGATAATGGTTATGAAAAGTTTGCAAACCATGTGATACATTATGACATTATTATTGTTATTAATCAATTAGAAAATAAATACAGTGAAATACTATATAAATTTGTTCAATATTTTTTCTTCCTTCTTCATCAAGCCCATTTCCTTTAAATGTTACTTTGTAATTATTTCATATGTCTTTGTTTACAAAAACATTGAAGGCAAGGGTAAACTCAAAGCTCTTTTATAAACTGCCTGTGGTCCATATTTCTGTATTCTGTGTTTTTGTTGTGTGCAAAGAAAGGAGCAGAAAGTGTGTTCATTGCCTTTCTTACCACAATGATGCCATTTCACTGAGGAAACAAGATCAACATAAATGACACCATCAGAGAAAAATATGAAAAAGAATGAATAAAGTTCTAAAGTGTCCTAGACATTTGATGTCACGGGAGCTTGAAAAGACTTGATGGCTCACAGATGCCTGTGAGCTCAGAGGATCAGGACCCCTCTGAAGCTGGTGCTCAGCTGTCTTAAGAGACAGCAAAGGAATAAGATTCATATTTACAGATGGGGGAAAGTAAGTGAGTAAATACTTTTCTTAAAAATGCCATGACACATTGTTGCTACCAAAATTTCCACTCTTTAAATCAGAATCATGTCTTTTCAAATTGCTACACATTCATTAAAATTTTTAGGAAAGAATATGAATATGGTATGCATCATTATATATACTACTGTCATCAGAATGTGAGTTAGTGCCAATTAAAGTCCACAAACACTTTTGAATTGTTTGTAAGGGTCTGCATTACATGCTATAAGAAATATCAAGATGAACAGTACCTGATAACTTCCTTATTGAAATGTGAATGGTACAGGAGGTTGGAAATATTCTAACAGAATGGAGAAAGTGAAGAATAAGTAGCCTAAATTTTATTCCAAATTTTGCCCTGATTTGTTGTTACAGCATGGAAAAAGCCCTTATTCTTCTGAGAGTTTAGTTTTTCCTCTTATAAATGCATGAGAATGTTAGTCACTCAGTCATGACTGGCAGACTGTAGCCTGCCAGGCTTCTCTGTCCATGGCATTCTCCGGGCAAGAATACTGGAGTGGGTAGCCATGTCCTCTCCCAGGGACCTTCCTGACCCAGGGATCTAACCCGGTTTTCCTGCACTGCAAGTAGATTCTTTACTGTCTGAGCCACCAGGGAAGTCACAACAAATGCATGAGTTGGGTTAAATTCATTCTCTTTGCCGTCACCATGACCATTTCTGTTGGGCAGGTCTTGCCATCTCCGAGATGGGCTGTTGCCATAGATACCTAATTGAACTCTCTCTTCTCTCAGCCTTGCCCTCATTGCTACCCTCCATGTAAATGTCAGGAATATAAATTACAGCTCTTACCTGACCATGGAATTCTTACAATTCTAGAGGTTCTCTCTGGGGTCTTAGTTTTCTAAGATGCTAAGGAGGCTCTCCATAATCTATGCAGTTCCTCTTCAGTATTTTAACTATTCAAGAATTCTTGGTTTACACCTGGTTCATGCAGAAATATCTGTGGTACCACACTGCCTTCTACTTCTGGGAAATTTGCCTGTGCACGTGATCCCTTTCATAAGAAACATTCTTCCTTATCTCTTTGTACTGGGTTTACTTATTCCCTGAAGTCTCTCCTAATTCCTTCACATCCTGCCATCCTTTCTCAGTGTTTCTGTGAAGCTCTCTGCGCACTACAATCAGTGATCTCCACCTTATTTGTGTCTGTATCTGTCACTCCCACTTATCAATACTTTCTTTGAGATCTGGCAACTGTATTGCATTAACTTCTGCTTGGAACGTGCATATGTGTTTATGTTCAGTTATGTCTGATTCTTTGCGACCCCATGGACTGTAGCCTGACAGACTCCTCTGCCCATGGAATTTTCCAGGAAAGAATACTGGACTGGATTGTCATTTCTTATTCCAGGGGATCTTCTTGACAAAGGAATTAAACTACATCTCCTGTATTTCCTGCATTGGCAGGAGACACTACCTGGGAAGCTCTGCTTGGAACATGAGAGGCAATAACAAATATTTTGAAATGAATGAATCCACTGTCCTATGAGAGTGAAAATTCATAGAGCAGAGATATGGACTAATTATTATGGGCCTAAAAAGGACAGAGAGAGGTTAATGCTGGCTAGAGGGATTGAGTTAGTCAGCTTTTGATGAGTGAGTGACAATTTAAAAGTCAGAACTAGAAAAGTATAATTCCCCTTCCAAACGATTGGAACAAGAATAAGACATGGATAATGCTGGAGAATTTGGCTTGTTCCAAATCATTCTTAAACTTAGTGGCTTAAAAAACAGTTTATTTTCAGTCACAATTCTGTGGGTTGATGAGGCTCTGCTGGGGTGTTTTCATTAGGAATGTCTTAAGTAATTGTACTCAGAGAAAAGCAAGGGCTGGATCATATAAGGGCTCAGCTGGCTTTGATGTCCAAGTTGGTTGGCATTTCATTTACATGTCTGGATCCTGAGAGCCCCTCCAAGGGCATCTCTATCAGAGGAGCATGGACTTCATACAAGGGCTCCAAGGGACAAGAGGTGTGGAAGGTGCCAAAAAGGAACACAGCAATACTTTGCCTTATTCTATCAATCAAAGCTGTCATAGGGTCCATCCAGACTCCAGGGTGTGGAGAAAAAGATTCTATCTACCTCTTGTTGGGGAGGGCACCATGAAGAATGCATGAGAAAGGAGACATTACTGCAGCCTTCTTGGAAAATGCCCTCTACTGCAGGGATTTTTCTGAGGATTGTAAGAATGTGTTTAGGTCATAGAAAGGGGAATATTGGCTCTTACCCGCAAGGGAAGTTGACTTAAGCCCAGAAAACTTTGAGTACACAATCTCATTGGATTTTTAAGAAAAGAAGTTGATTATTTGTTGTTGTTTAGTGGCTAAGTTGTATTTGACTGTGACCCCATGGATTGCAGCATGCCAGGCTTTCCTGTCCTTCACTATCTTCCTGAATTTGCTCAAACTCATGTCTATTGAGTCGTTGATGCCATCCAACTTTCTCATCCTCTATCGTCCCCTTCTCCTCCTGCCCTCAATCTTTCCAAGCATCAGGGTCTTTTCCAATGAGTTGTCTCTTCTCATCAGTATTGGAGCTTCAGCTTCAGCATCAGGACTTCCAATGAATATTCAGGGTTGATTTCCTTTAGATTGCCTGATTTGATCTCCTTGCTGTCTAAGCAACATTCAGGAGTCTTCTCCATCACTATAATTTGAAAGTATAAATTCTTGGATGCTCAACCTTTTTGGTCCAACTCTCACATCAGTACATGACTACTGGAAAAACCATAGCTTTGACTAGATGGACCTTTGTCAGCAAAGTGGTGTCTCTGCCTTTTAATTCACTGTCTAGGTTTGTCATAGCTTTTTTCCCAAGAAGAAAGCATTTATTAGTAGGAAGTTCAGTTTTTTCTTTTTTTTTGTTTTTTCTTTTCTTCAGCTGGAATAGTTGCTCTTTTCAACTCTATTGAAACTTTTTGTTTTAGTATAGATTTGTTCTACATTGACCAATTTTGTTAAAATCATGTATCTTATGATAGGTTATCAAGTTATCTACTTTTTATTTTTAACATAGTCATTCATCTTGAGACAAAATGGAAGCTGAGCAAACTTATCAAATAGGCACATTTTCTATAATATTTGATAGATTTCAGTGAAATTTAGTACATATACAGTGGTTATAGTAATGACAGTTTTCACTGGGTGATGGTTACAGATTACTGAACTTCCAGGGGAGCTATCTCTGAATACCTTCCAAAAAGTGGCTTGCAGTAATTGATGCTTTGGGTGAAGCTAATGTATTGGCAGAAGGGATAGAAATTCTGAAAAAAAACAAAACAAACCAAAAAAAAATCTGTTTAGTGACTTGGTTGATGACACAGCCAGACTACATACATTTATATACAACTGCTTTTTAGTGAAAACAGCTTTTTTTTCCCCCTGCCCAAGTTTCTAAATAATTTTCATATCTCTACTTCAGGATACTTAGGTACAGCTTCTGGGTCCAAGAAATCTTAGGAAGCTTTTCAAAAAGCTAGAGCACTGTAAGTAACAGTCCATCTGTCCCCTAATTTTACAATATTTTTTTAAAAAAAGAAAAATCTCTTCCATCTTCCTGCCTACCTCTAAGCTGTAAGTCAAATGATGCAGCAAGGTACCCCAAAAGATGATTAACAACTGTTGCTTGTTAATTTTCTGATGCACTGCCTAATTTATTTATGCAGGTAATGAAAAAACTACCACAGGAAATGCTGTGTTAAAGTTCCGTGTCATGTCAGTGGCTACACTAAGACATCTCTGGGAAACAGCCATTTGAAAACCATTAACATTTTCATAATGGGAATGTATTTTTTTTTTAAAGACATGGATGTATTTTTAAAAAGATATTATTCACTACCTGAGAGTGTTTTTTCCATGAGGACTCTGCTCTTAGTACCAAAAGAATCGCCTTCTGTGCACACAGTTTGGGTTTTGTCTTCTAGACACTAAATGAGGAGACTACTAGCTTCTCTCTCTCTCTCTCTTTAATTGTAGTTCTCTGGGAAGCTTGAAGGCAAATTTGTGTTCTATTTTCAGAAAATTCACTGTATTGTATTCTGTATACTTTTGAATTCTACTTTAAAACCTCAGGTACAAAATGAATAATTAATTACCCAATAAATTAAGCTCCAGTTGATTGCTCCAGGATTAATTTGCCATAGTAGTTGCTTAGCTCTGCATATGGGCACCAACCTCACAGAAAACTGAGAGATTATGAAGCTCTAATCCCCACTCTTGATTCTTGCAAGTTCATTAATCTTTGAAGTGAGGTAAAACATGTATGTTTGGCTAGTCTTCACCCTGAATAAGACGTGGTTATGGTGGAGACAGCTAATTGTTTGGAAAATGGTGTGGTAATGTGGTTCTCCACATGGGGTTTTACTTCCAAATTGACTCGAGTGGGTAAATATTACAGAAAGTCGAATTCTGGCAGAGGCTCTGAATTACTTTTCTGTTCATTGACACAACATCTACACTAACCCCACATTTTTTGTGTATTGTCTCACATATCTTCCCTGTCGAGGCTGTCAGAGAATCTGTGAGATGTGAGGCCAAGAGCAGTATCCTCCAGTAAATATCTGCCAAGAGCAGAGGGGGAGTTTTGATGGCACGTATATTTAATTTTTGCTCCACTGATTGATATAAGTGAGGAAAAAGTTTAGATTAAAGAGAACAGATACTCTGAATAAAATACTCCAAACTGGATGCCAAAACATAGTACTCATTCCAGAGTATTCATGTCTTTATTTGTAAAATGTGTAAAGAATTCCCGTTGTTTAGCCTATGGGTTTATGCACATTGTAAAAATAACAACCGACAATTTATGATAGAAATAAACCATGTTTGTGGTTCACTGCCACCCAAACAGCGATGACACTGACTCTCAGTCTCTTTAACACTGGATTCCAAACACAGTGACAAATGCTACCCAGCCGTCTGTCAGAAATAAATTTCTGGATTAAATCAACAGGACTTCAACTCAGTTCAGATAAAATTGTGGCCACATTGGCAGCATAAGAGCATGACTCTTAGGAACTCACCTGAAATGCATTCTCCTCAGAATGCAAGCGAGTTTGAGTTAGTTTGCTGGATAAGCAAGTGGATATAGCCCCTCCCTACTTCAAGCCTGTGTTCCACACCAGGGAGCATGTATTGCTTCTCTGTGGAAATCTACTGTGTTCAGGACGTGAGCAGAAATTTGAATCACTCAAATATGCAAATAATGACTAAGCTATAGGTACCTATGTTGTGCTTGCTTAGTCACTCAGTTGCGTCTGACTTTTTGAGATGCTATGGACTGTAACCTGCAAGGCTCCTCTTTCCATGGGGATTCTCCTGGTGAGAATACTAGAGTGCATTGCCATGCCTTCTTCAAGGGACCGTCCCAATCCAGGGATCAAATCCAGGTCTCTCACTTTGCAGGCAAATTCTTCACCATCTGAGCCAGTACCTAAGCTAAGCTAAGTCACTTCAGTCGTGTCCAACTCTGTGCGACCCCATAGACGGCAGCCCACCAGGCTCCCCCGTCCCTGGGGTTCTCCAGGCAAGAACACTGGAGTGGGTTGCCATTTCCTTCTCCATGAAAATATTCCATAAATGAATTTCAGTAACTCTTAAACATTCCACAATATTTCCTAAGAACCTGTGAGAGTATAATACCTGGAAATCCTCTATAAAACGGAAATTCACCTACCTGCTACATTACTGCTGATGATCTGAAATGTACATGATCTCTAAAAAATAACAGTACTGAATAAAACTGAAAGGATCATCAAGTTCCTGCATAATACTGAAGTATTTATTCAGGATTACTGAATAAATCATAGCAATTTGGTATCATAGCCAGTACCTACTAGTACATAATAAATACCTCAGTAACAGATATAAATACATGCAAGGCACTATTTTCTCCTTTGACCACTTTTGAATCTACTTACAAAGATGAATTATGGGTATAAAATAGGAGCAAGCTACAGACAAGTAGTATGAAGACTCAAGGAAGTTTAAAAAGAGGAGACAAAAACTTAGCAAGGCAATTTGAGTTATGCCTCATAGAGGGGAAAGTGAGTTTTTTCTGTATCTTTGTCATCTCTCCTCTGGTTCTCTGATGCTAACAGACTATTTATTTTTGAAATTCTTGTGAAATAAGCAACAAATGGTACCCTTAGAATTTGAGCCACTTTAGTTGGGAATTCTGATTTGCAGATGAAAGTGTCTTGTCATGAAAACCAGCTGTTCTAGGTTTAATCTCATGCAAGTTTTAATTTACTGACTCATGTCAGTTCAGTTCAGTTGCTCAGTCATGTCCGACCCTTTGCGACCCCATGAATCACAGAACGTCAGGCCTCCTTGTCCATCACCAACTCCCGGACTCATGTTCATCGAGTCGGTAATGCCATCCAGCCATCTCGTCCTCTGTCGTCCCCTTCTTCTCCTGCCCCCAATCCCTCCCAGCATCAGAGACTCTTCCAATGAGTCAACTCTTCGCATGAGGCAGCCAAAGTACTGGAGTTTCAGCTCCAGCATCATTCCTTCCAAAGAACACCCAGGGCTGATCTCCTTCAGAATGGACTGGTTGGATCTCCTTGCAGTCCAAGGGACTCTCAAGAGTCTTCTCCAACACCACAGTTCAAAAGCATCAGTTCTTTGGCACTCAGCCTTCTTCACAGTCCAACTCTCACATTCATACATGACTACTGGGAAAACCATAGCCTTGACTAGATGGANATGCCATGATCTTCATTTTCTGAATGTTGAGCTTTAAGCCAACTTTTTCACTTTCCTTTTTCAGTTTCATCAAGAGGCTTTTTAGTTCCTCTTCACTTTCTGCCATAAGGTGGTGTCATCTGCATATCTGACTCATGTAGAAGCATCTAAAAGATTCCCTTGGGATGCTGCCATTTTTCAAACACATTGTGTTTTGACTCAGCGAGAGTATATATTTACTAATTCATAAAATACACATTTATGAAGCTATCTTCTATGAGACAGGCCCTATGCTAGGCATGGAAATTTAAAGATTAATGAGATATCATTCCATTTACAGAACTCATAATCTACTGGTTGAGGGTGGTGGTGAAAGGAGACACAGAAACAGTAAGATCCTTTGAGGTAACAAAGAAAGAAAGAAGCAGCATGCAAGGGAAGCAGTGGTATGAATTCCCTAGAGAAAGTTTCTCCAGAATATTTAGGGAGTTTTTTATTGCTAAGAATTAAGGTGACATGGTAGGATAGAATCATCATTTTACAGTCACCCTTTGATCATGTCTAGAAATAATGCTTTGTGCAGGGCATATGGATACATTTTCTGTTCAACAAAGATAGAAAGATCTCTCCCAGGGGACAAGAAAAGTCCTGAATGCAAAGTTATGGGCTCATGGGATCTGTTTCCATCTCTGCCATTCTCTGTTTCTGTAACTGTGGCATTTGCTTCTGTTTCTGAACTTTTTTTTTCTCTCACCTTCTGAAGTGAAGAGCTTACTTTTGGGTGCAGGGATGAGATTGGCCTGGAGAAAAATAGGTGATGTCAGAAAGGGTGTTTCTGGTGGCAGAAGGAGGGCAAACTGGTGTTGGTCATGAACAGTTGGCTCAGAAAAAATTGTAAGGGCAAGAGATAAGCCAACTAAAATAATAATAGAAAAAGCCAATGGAGTTTTCCATATGCCAAGCATTTGCCTCTACTTGTATTAACAAATTTTGTCTTCACAATAATCTTTTAAGGTAGACACTATTCATATCCACCTATTTCTAATGGGTAAATAAGGCCAATGAATGTTAAATATCTTACCCCATGTCACACAGTATGTATTGTAACCTAAGCATATGGGCTTCAGAGCCTGCACTTGTAACACTTTTTGTATTCTTGTGTGAGTATGTGTTAGTTGCTCAGTCATGTCTGATTGTAGCTCACCAGGTTCCTCTGTCCATGGAGTCCAACAGACAAGAATACTGGAATGGGTTGCCAGGGGATCTTCCTGACCCAGGGATTGAACCCAGGTCTCCCACACTGAAGGTAGATTCTTTACAATCTGAGCCCCCAGGGACACCTTCTGTATTCTTGAGCACTAATTGATTAATACCATGAAGAAAGTGAAGCTGTGAATGAGAGAGAAGATAAACTTCAATCACAAAATTAAGGATATCAGGGTGTTGTAGACATTGTTGTGACATTCTGAGTATCTAGCCTCATATTTAATCTGTAACCAATTTTAAAATTAAGGTAAAGTAGCTACAAAGGTTTGTAGCATCTTTAGGATGATGGAAATAATTTGACTTTAAGAGGAAAGTAGTGCAGAGACATTACTTTGACAACAAAGGTCTGTCTTGTCAAGGCTATGGTTTTTCCAGTGCTCATGTATGGACGTGAGAGTTGGACTGTGAAGAAAGCTGAGTGCCGAAGAATTGATGCTTTGAACTGTGGTGTTGGAGGAGACTCTTGAGGGTCTCCTGCACAGCAAAGAGGTCCAACCAGTCCATCCTAAAGGAGATCAGTCCTGGGTGTTCATTGGAAGGACTGATGCTGAGGCTGAAACTCCAATACTTTGGTCACCTCATGAGAAGAGTTGACTCATTGGAAAGGGCCCTGATGCTGGGAGGGATTGGGAGCACAATGAGAAGGAGACAACAGAGGATGAGATGGCTGGATGGCATCACTGACTCGATGGACATGAGTTTGAGTGAACTCCGGGAGTTGGTGATGGACAGGGAGGTCTAGCGTGCTGCAATTCATGGGGTCACAAAGAGTTGGACATGACTGAGCAACTGAACTGAACCGAATGATTGCATTTCAGGTTGCATTCTACTATATCTTCTAAGGTTAGGGGTGGAATGGAGGAAGCAGTCCATGTGAAAGAAGATGATAACCAAAATTAAGGTATCAGCAGTAGATGAAGTGAATGGTGTGTAATAGGGGAAGGAAAAGCTTTAAGTTTTGGTGATTTGGTAGGTGGGAGAAGGATAAAAGGAAGAAGAGAAGAAATAATTGTGGATGACTACCAGGTTTCTGTTTCAGGTAAGTGGATAGATAACCTTAGTATTCATAAAGACTGGTGATGTTCATATGTAGACATTTTAAAGAGATGGGAATACCAGACCACATGACCTGCCTTCTGAGAAATCTGTATGCAGGTCAAGAAGCAACAAGTAGAACTGGACATGGAACAATGGACTGGTTCAAAACTGGGAAAGGATTAAATCAAAGCTGTATATTGTCACCGTGCTTATTTAACTTATATGCAGAGTACATCATGTGAAATGCTGGGCTGGATGAAGCACAAGCTGGAATCAAGATTTTAGGAAGAAATATCAATAACCTCAGGTATGCAGATGACATCACTTTTATTGCATAAAGTAAAGAGGAACTAAAAAGCCTCTTGATTAAAGTGAAAGAAGAGAGTGTAAAAGCTAGCTTAAAACTAAACATTCAAAAACCGATCTTCACATTCGGTCCCATCACTTCGTGGAAATAGATGGAGAAACAATAGAAACAATGATAGATTTTATTTTCTTGAGCTCCAAATCACTGAAGATGGTGACTTCAGCCATGAAATTAAAAGACTTTTCCTCCTTGGAGGAAAAGCTTATCACAAACCTAGATAGCATATTAAAAAGCAGACATTACTTCACCGACAAAGGTCCATCTGGTCAAAACTATAGTTTTTCCAGTAGTCTTGTATGGATGTGAAAATTGGATCATAAAGAAGGCTGAGAACCAAAGAATTGATGTTTTTGAACTGTGGTTTGGAGAAGACTCTTGAGAGTCCCTTGGACTGCAAGGAGATCCAACCAGTCCATCCAAAAGGAAATTAGACCTGGATATTCATTGGAAGGACTGATGCTGAAACTCTGGTACTTTGGCCACCTGGTATGAAGAACTGACTCACTGGAAAAGACCCTGATGCTGGGAAAGATTGAAGGCAGGAGGAGAAAGGGATGACAGAGGATAAGATAGTTGGGTGGCATCATTGACTCGATGGACATGAGTTGGGGTATGCTCCAGGTGTTTATGATGGACAGGGAAGCCTGGTGTGCTGCAACCCATGGGGTCACCAAGAGTTGGACATGACTGAGTGACTGAACTGAAGTGATTCATAAAGAATACAAATGAGGTATATATTTCATGGAGTGGAATAACTAATTCACTTTATGGTATGTTGAATTTGATGTGCCTCTAGATGTTCAAATTGGAGAAGGAAGTGACAATCCAATCCAGTATTCTTGCCTGGAGAATCCCATGGACAGAGGAGCCTGGTGGGCTTCTCTCCATAGGGTCACACAGAGTCGGACACGACTGAAGTGACTTAGCAGCACCAGCAGCAGATGTTTGAATGGAGGTATTTACTACATGGAACATTGGTTCTGGAGCTTAGGTGAAAGATGGTTGGAAATTGAACATCAGCAGCATGCAGGGCCAAAAGTCATGGGAATAGCTGAGTTCACCCAGGAAGACAAAATAAAATGAGAAAAGAAATGAAAACAGAACCCAAATATTTAAGATGCAATATAATTGGTGGTGGACAGGGAGGCCTGGCGTGCTGTGATTCATGGGGTCGCAAAGAGTCGGACACGACTGAGCGACTGAACTGAACTGAACTGAAAATAAGATAAGTCATTGAAGCAATAGATAGAGAGATAGGAGATAAAACAAGACTGAGGTTTCTGAGAAGCCAAGGAATGAGAGCAAATTTGTTACAGTGAAGGAGTAGGAACAGTGTCCATCACGGCAGAGAGCTCAGAGTGTCTGCGGAGTAAAGTGTCCACTGGGTTTAGCAGCAGAGACCACTGCTGACCATTGTGAGACTAGATCCATTGGAGCAAAGGGGTGAGGAGGGGTTAGAAGGTGAAGGGAAATGAAGACAGTACTTTCAAGGGACTGAATGTTAATAAGAGAGAGAAGCATCTAGATGGAACAGACTTGGACATATTTAATGCTGATTAAAAAGCCAGTGTCAAGGGGTTTTTTAAAGATAGAGAATCGAGGAGAGTATTCTGAATAATGAGAAAAGATATGTAAAATAAACAATTTTAACAAATAAAAAAGTATTTTTTATAAGTGCCTCTGTATCTGACCACAATAGGGTCTGCTGTCTAGTACTGCTTCCTTGGGCATCCCAGCAAGTCTTGTAGAAATGACGCATCCACATGCTTCAGGAAACATAGAGGTTCAGTCACTCAGTCGTGTCTAACTTTTTGCGACCCCATGGACTGTAGCACGCCAGGCTTCCCTGTCCATCATCAACTCCTGGAGTTTACCTATACTCATGTCCATCAAGTTGGTGATGCCATCCAACCATCTCATCCTCTGTCATCCCCTTCTCCTCCCACCTTCAATTTTTCCCAGCATCAGGGTCTTTTCAAAAGAGTCAGTTCTTCGTATCAGGTGACCAAAGTATTGGAGTATCAGCTTCAGCATCAGTCCTTCTAATGAATATCCAAAACTGATTTCCTTTAGGATAGACTGGTTGGATCTCCTTGCAGTCCAAGGGAATCTCAAGAGTCTACTCCAACACTGCAGTTCAAAAGCATCAATTCTTTGGCATTCAGCTTTCTTCATAGTCCAAGTCTCACATCCATACATGACTACTGGAAAAACCGTAGCTTTGACTGGACAGACATTTATTGGCAAAGTAATGTCTCTACTTTTTAATATGCTGTATAGGTTGGTCATAACTTTTCTTCCAAGAAGCAAGCATCTTTTGATTTCATGGCTGAAGTCACCATTTTCAGTGATTTTGAACCCCCCAAAATAAAGTCTGTCACTATATCCACTGTTTCTCCATCTATTTGTCATGAAATGATGGGACTAGATGTCATGATCTTAGTTTTCAGAATGCTGAGTTTTAAGCCAACTTTTTCATTTTCCTCTTACACTTTCATCAAGAGGCTCCTTAGTTCTTCTTCACTTTCTGCCACAAGGGTGGTGTCATCTACATATCTGAGGTTATTGATATTTCTCCTGGCAATCTTGATTCCAGCTTGTGTTTCATCCAGCCCAGCATTTCTCATGATGTTCTCTGCATATTAGTTAAGTAATCAAGGTGACAATATACAGCCTTGATGTACTCCTTTCCCAATTTAGAACCAGACTTTTGTTCCATGTTCAGTTCTAATTATTGTTTCCTGACCTGCATACAGATTTCTCAAGAGGCAGGTCAGGTGGTCTGGTATTCCTATCTCTTTCAGAATTTTCCACAGTTTGTTATGATCCACACAGTCAAAGGCTTTGGCTTGGTCGATAAGCAGAAATAGATGTTTTTCTGGAACTCTCTTGCTTTTTTGATGATCCAGAAGATGTTGGCAGTTTGATTTCTGGTTCCTCTGTCTTTTCTAAATTCAGCATGAACATCTGGAAGGTCATGGTTCATGTATTGCTGAAGCCTGGCTTGGAGAATTTTGAGCATTACTTTACTAGCATGTGAGATGAGTGCAATTGTGCGGTAGTTTGAGCATTTCATGGCATTGCCTTTCTTTGGGATTGGAAAGAAGACTGACCCTTTCCAGTCCTGTGGCCACTGCTGAGTTTTCCAAATTTGCTGGCATATTGAGTGCAGCACTTTCACAGCATCATCTTTCAGGATTTGAAATAGCTCCACTGGAATTCCATCACCTCCACTAGCTTTGTTCCTAGTGATGCTTTCTAAGGCCCTCTTGACTTCGTATTCCAGGATGTCTGGCTCTAGGTGAGTGATCACACCATCGTGATTATCTTGGTCATGAAGATCTTTTTTGTACAGTTCTTCTGTGTATTATTGCTATCTCTTCTTAATATCTTCTGCTTCTGTTAGGTCCATACCATTTCTGTCCTTTATCAAGCCCATCTTTGCATGAAATGTTCCTTTGGTATCTCTGATTTTCTTGAAGAGATCTCTAATCTTTCCCATTCTATTGTTTTCCTCTATTTCTTTGCACTGATTGCTGAGGAAGGCTTTCTTATCTCTCCTTGCTATTCTTTGGAACTCTGCATTCAAATGGGTACATTTTTCCTTTTCTGCTTTGCTTTTCACTTCTTTTCTTTTCACAGCTGTTTGTAAGTCCTCCTCAGACAGCCATTTTGCTTTTTTTTTTGCATTTCTTTTCCATGGGGATGGTCTTGATCTCTGTCTCCTGTACAGTGTCACAAACCTGTATCCAGAGTTCTTCAGGCACTCTATCAGATCTAATCCCTTGAATCTATCTGTCCCTTGATGTACTATCCCTTCCTTTACTGTATAATCTTAAGGGATTTGATTAGGTCATACCTGAATGGTCTAGTGGTTTTCCCTACTTTCTTCAATTTAAGTCTGAATTTGGCAATAAGTAGTTCATAATCTGAGCCACAGTCAGCTCCCAGTCTTGTTTTTGCTGACTGTACAGAGCTTCTCCATTTTTGGCTGCAAAGAATATAATCAATCTGATTTTGGTATTGACTATCTTGTGATGTCCATGTAGAGTCTTCTCTTGTGTTGTTGGAAGAGGGTGCTTGCTATGACCAGTGAGTTCTCCTGGCAAAACTCTACTAGCCTTTGCCCTGTTTCAATCTGTACTCCAAGGCCAAATTTGCCTGTTACTCTAGGTGTTTCTTGACTTCCTACTTTTGCATTCCAGTCCCCTATAATGAAAAGGATATCTTTTTTGGGTGTTAGTTCTAAAAGGTCTTGTAGGTCTTCATAAAACCTTTCAACTTCAGCTTCTTCAGCATTACTGGTTGGGGCATAGACTTGGATTACTGTGATATTGAATGGTTTGCCTTGGAAATGAACATAAATCATTCTGTCATTTTTGAGATTGCATTTTGGACTCTTTTGTTGACTATGATGGGCACTCCATTCCTTTTAAGGGATTCTTGCCCACAATAGTAGATATAATGGTCATCTGAGTTAACTCACCCATTCCATCCATTTTTGATTCCTAAAATGTCGACGTTCACTCTTGCCATCTCCTGCTTGACCACTTCCAATTTGCCTTGATTCATGAATATAACATTCCAGGTTCCTGTGCAATATTGCTCTTTACAGCATTGGGCCTTGCTTCAATCATCAGTCACATCCACAACTGTGTGTGGTTTTTGCTTTGGCTCCATCTCTTCATTCTTTTTGGAGTTATTTCTCCACTGATCTCCAGTAGCATATTGGGCACTTACACCTTCATCTTTTGTCAGAACTCTCCACCATGACCCATCCGACTTAGGTGGCCCTACATGGCATGGCTCATAGTTTCACTGAGTTAGACAAGGCTGTGGTCCATGTGATCAGATTGGTTTGTTTTCTGTGATTGTGATTTTCAGTCTGTCTGCCCTTTGATGGAGAAGGATGAGAGGCTTATGGAAGCTTCCTGATGGGAGAGACTGACTGAGGGGGAAACTGGGTCTTGTTCTGATGGGTGAAGCCATGCTCAGTAAATTTTTAAATCAACTTTCTGTTAATGGGTGGAGCTATGTTCCCTTCCTGTTATTTACCCTGGGCCAAACTATGCTGGAAAATTCTGAAAGAGATGGGAATACCAGACCACCTAACCTGCCTCTTGAGAAATCTGTATGCAGGTCAGGAAGCAACAGTTAGAACTGGACATGGAACAACAGACTGGTTCCAAATAGGAAAAGGAGTACGTCAAGGCTGTATATTGTCACCCTGCTTATTTAACTTATATGCAGAATACATCATGAGAAACGCTGGACTGGAAGAAGCACAAGCTGGAATCAAGATTGCTGGGAGAAATATCAATAATCTCAGATATGCAGATGACACCACCCTTATGGCAGAAAGTGAAGAGGAACTAAAAAGCCTCTTGATGAAAGTGAAAGAGGAGAGTGAATAAGCTGGCTTAAAGCTCAACATTCAGAAAACAAAGATCATGGCATCCGGTCCCATCACTTCATGGGAAATAGATGGGGAAACAGTGGAAACAGTGTTATTTTGTTGGGCTCCAAAATCACTGCAGATGGTGACTGCAGCCATGAAATTAAAAGACGCTTACTTCTTGGAAGAAAAGTTATGACCAACCTAGATAGTATATTCAAAAGCAGAGACATTACTTTGCTGACTAAGGTCCGTCTAGTCAAGGCTATGGTTTTTCCTATGGTCATGTATGGATGTGAGAGTTGGACTGTGAAGAAGGCTGAGCGCTAAAGAATTGATGCGTTTGCACTGTGGTGTTGGAGAAGACTCTTGAGAGTCCCTTGGACTGCAAGGAGATCCAACCAGCCCATTCTGAAGGAGATCAATCCTGGGATTTCTTTGGAAGGAATGATGCTAAAGCTGAAACTCCAGTACTTTGGCCACCTCATGCGAAGTGTTGACTCACTGGAAAAGACTCTGATGCTGGGGGGAATTAGGGGCAGGGGGAGAAGGGGACGACAGAGGATGAGATGGCTGGATGGCATCATGGACTCGATGGACGTGAGTCTGAGTGAACTCCGGGAGATGGTGGTGAACAGGGAGGCCTGGCATGCTGTGATTCATGGGGTCGCAAAGAGTCAGACACAACTGAGTGACTGAACTGAACTGAAACTATACTGGAGGTAATGAAGATAATGAGGACCTCCTTCAAAAGGTCCCATACATGTACTGCTACACTCAGTGCCCCAACCCTGTAGCAGGCCACCACAACCCACGTCTCTGCTGGAGACTCCTGGATGCACCCAGGCTAGTCTGGTCAGTTTCTTGTGGATTCACTGCTCCTTTCTCATGGGTCCTGGTCCACACAGTGTTCTGTTTATGCCCTCCAAATATCTATTCCCCAGTCCTGTGTAAGTTCTGGCAGCTCTATGATGGGGTTAGTGGTGACCTCCTCTAAGAGAGCTTAAGCCATATCCAAGTCTGCTGCACCCAGAGACCCTGCCCCTGCAGCAGCCCACTGCTGAACAGTACCACCACAGGAGATGCTCAGACACAGTTCTGTCTCAGTATCTAGATCCTGGTGCACACAAGGTTTGTTTGAGCCCTCTAAGCATCTTTGGTGGGAATGAGGTTTGATTCTAAACATGAATTCGCCCCTCCTACCATCTTACTAGGGCTTCTCTGACCTTGGACGTGATATATCTCCTTAAAGTCGCTTCAGTGCTGTGTAGTCACTGCTCTAGTGCCTACCGTCTTGCTGGGGTTTCTCCTTTGCCCTTGGATTTGGGGAATCTCCTCACAACTGCTCCAGTGCCCCACAGCTGGAAAACATAGCTCCCTCTCTGAAGAGGATTTGAGGACCAATATGCCTGGACAACCTCATGGTCTTGTCTATGGGAGAAGAAGGTTACCCAGGAGAGATCCTCTCAGAACACTCTATAAAGATGAACACAGATACAAAATGATCTGTGTTTTAGCAATGATGACTAAAACAATAAATAGGAAAGGGGAATGTTTAACACTATCAAACTTAATGGTTCTGGTCTGGCAAACCCTGGACCTGTGAGGTGAAATATAAGCCATGTTTCTTTGGCAACAAGAAGACGGTCCAGTGAACTGTATATATGAAGATGGCTTGGGGCACAACAAAGTAAAAAAGAAAAAAAAAACACTACTGAGCCTGGGATCGGACACCAAGCCCCTGAGCAGATGCAGTATGTCTATTTTTAAGATAAAATGCTGATCTATTATACTCCTTTTCTTTCATTCAGTCATTGAAGTCAACATTTAATTTGACCTCTGTCTGTATGCCAAGCACTGTGTTGAGTTCTGGGGGTTTAAAAATGAGTGAAGCCCCATTGATATCTTCTTGGAGTCACAATTTCCTAGGAAAGATAGACAAAGACACACAGTTCCTGTGTTGCGTAGTGTACTAACTACTATCTGTAATAAAGACATTCAGAAAGAACCATGGGTGCCTAACACTTCCTAGGCTAAGGGGAAAATTCAGACAAGAGCATAAGAGCTTTCTTTTAATTTGAAACTACATGGAATAAACAAGTCTATTTCAGTCATACTTTTTCACAAAGCTATTTTATCTGGATTTTTAAAATGTATCTTTTATCTCCATGAGGGGCTCCATATCCCATTTACACCTGCTGAACATGTTGACATGACTGTGTTTATCAAAGGATCATAAAATTCCACATCTGGATGAGACCTCAGCAATCATTCTAAACATTTTATTGTTAGTTGAGGGACTATACCATTATTCAGAGAATGAGATGGTTGGATGGCATCACTGACTCGATGGATATGAGTTTGAGTGAGCTGCAGGAGTTGGTGATGGACAAGGAAGCATGGTATTCTGCAGTCCATGGGGTTGCAAAGAGTCGGAAAAGACTGAGTGACTAAACTGAACTGACCATTATTCAAGTTGCTATTATCTATATAAATTACCCATTACCAAATGACTCTAAAATGGTTATTTTCACTTTTTGTAATGTCTTCCATTTATGTCTGTCTCCTGTTCAGTTGCTTCAGTTGTATTCAATACTTTGTGACCCCATGGACCATAGCCTGCCAGGTTCCTCTATCTATGGGATTTTCCCAGCAATATACTGGAGTAGGTTGCCATGTCCTTCTCTAGGGGATCCTCTGACCCAGGGATCGAACACTTGTCTCCTCCACATTTCCTGCATTGTAAATGGATTTTTTTTTCTTTTTTATTAATTTATTGAAGGATAATTGCTTTACAGAATTTTGTTGTTTTCTGTCAAACCTCAACATGAATCAGCCATAGGTATACATATATCCCCTCCCTTTTGAACCCCCCTCCTATCTCCCACCCCTTTCTGCCCCTCTAGATTGATACAGAGCCCCTGAGTTTCCTGAGCCATATAGAAAATTCCCATTGGCTATCTATTTTACATTGGTAATGTAGATTTCTATGTTACTCTTTCCATACATCTCACCCTCTCCTACCCTCTCCCCATGTCCATAAATCTATTCTCTATGTTTGTTTCTCCATTGCTGCCTTGTAAATAAATTCTTCAGATTCATTTTTCTAGATTCCATATATATGCATTAGAATACCATATTTATCTTTCTCTTTCTGACTCACTTCACTCTGTATCATAGGTTCTAGGTTCATCCACCTCATCAGAACTGACTAAAATGTGTTCCTTTTTATAGCTGAGTAATATTCCATTGTGTATATGTACCACAACCTCTTTATCCATTCATCTGTTGATGGACATCTAGGTTGCTTCCATGTTCTAGCTACTGTAAATAGTGTTGCAATAAATAATGGGATACATGTATCTTTTTCAATTTTGGTTTCCTCAAGGTATATGCCAAGGAGTGGGATTCTTGCGTCATATGGTGGCTTCATTCCTAGTTTTTTTTTTTTTTTTTAAGGAATCTCCATACTATCTTCCATAGCGGCTGCATTAATTTACATTCCCACCAACAGGGCAAGAGCATTCCCTTTTCTCCACACCCTCTCCAACATCTATTGTTTGTAGACATTTTGATGATTGCCATTCTGAATGGTGTGAGGTGATATCTCATTTTGGTTTTGATTTGCATTTCTCTAATAATGAATGATGTTTAGCATCTTTTCATGTGTTTGTTAGCCATCTGTATGTCTTCTTTGGAGAAATGTCTGTTTAGGTCTTTTCCCCATTTTTTGACTGAATTGTTTCTTTTTCTGGCATTGAATTATATGAGCTGCTTGTATAGTTTGGAAATTAATCCTTTGTCTGTTGTTTCATTTGCTATTATTTTCTCCCATTCTGAAAGTTGTCTTTTCACCTGGCTTATAGTTTCTTTTGCTGTGTAAAAATATTTAATTTGATCAGGTCCCAATTGTTTACTTTTTTTTATTTAGGAACTGTTATAATTTCATTCTTTTATATGTAGCTGTCCAGTTTTCCCAGCACCTTTTATTGAAGAGGCTGTCTTTGCCCCATTGTATATTCTTCCCTGCTTTTTCAAAAATTAAGGTACCTATTTTGCCAAGAAAATGCACTGGTCATAGCAAACACCCTCTTCCAACAACACAAGAGAAGACTGCACATCTACATCACCAGATGGTTAACACTGAAATCATATTGATTATATTCTTTGCAGCCAAAGATGGAGAAGCTCTATACAGTCAACAAAAACAAGACCTGGAGCTGACTGTGGCTCAGATCATGAACTCCTTATTACCAAATTCAGACTTAAATTGAAGAAAGTAGGGGAAACCGCTAGACCATTCAAGTATGACCTAAATCAAATCCCTTATGATTATACAGTGGAAGTGAGAAAGAGATTTAAGGGCCTAGATCTGATAGATGGAGTGCCTGATGAACTATGGAATAAGGTTTGTGACATTGTACAGGAGACAGGGATCAAGATCATCCCCATGGAAAAGAAATGCAAACAACCAAAATGGCTGTCTGGGGAGGCCTTACAAATAGCTGTGAAAAGAAGAGAGGTGAAAAAACAAAGGAGAAAAAGAAAGATATAAGCATCTGAATGCAGAGTTCCAGAGAATAGCAAGAAGAGATAAGAAAGCCTTCTTCAGCGATCAATGCAAAGAAATAGAGGAAAAGAACAGAATGGGAAAGACTAGAGATCTCTTCCAGAAAATTAGAGATACCAAGGGAACATTTCATGCAAAGATGGGCTCAATAAAGGACAGAAATGGTATGGACCTAACAGAAGCAGAAGATATTAAGAAGAGGTGGCAAAAATACACGGAAGAACTGTACAAAAAAGATCTACATGACCAAGATAATCACGATGGTGTGATCATTCAGCTAGAGCGAGACATTCTGGAATGTGAAGTCAAGTGGGCCTTAGAAAGCATCACTA